>JAJEKV010000649.1:0-126307 GCA_021234155.1 Isoetes taiwanensis
ACCCTGTTTAGAGCTCAAACGGCCAACGCAGAATGGGTTCTGTCTGCCATTCCTTCAGCTGTTGATCAGCCGCAAATAGCCGTTCTATCCCTGCAGCCATACAAATCCTGATACAAAGAACCAAGTGGGTCCCCAGCGCAAAATCTTAAAAAGAATAGCCATGGCCAGAACACTCAGAGGAGAGAAAAATCAACAATAGCTAACAGAAGGTGAAACCACGTATAGCCGGCCCTTTAATAGCTTTCGCTGCAAACTTTGCCATTTCAAGCGCCATATTTTACGAAAAGATTACAACGTTAACCCGGGTCTTTGGTGTCGCTCCTGCTGTTCAGAAATTCCTACAAGTTACCATATGTTTTTCTTGAATGCTCTTTAATTAGGTGGAGATTGACCTCGATGCAGAATTTCTACCAGAGGAAGGAGTAATCGATAGTTGCCCAGGAAGTGTGGAGGTGTCATTATGGCTATGATCTTGTAGATAATTTTCTCCGATTTCTTTGCCCTACAAGGATCTGGGATGTGTGACCATTGTTAATGAGAAAGCCGACCATGATCCTACCTCATGAATTTTTTTTCCTTGCATGATCCACCCAGCCTGTGTTGGTCAAGGTATCATATTGGAAGATAGACCTCTTGGTTTCCATGGCGTGAGGGTTTGCACCTTTAGCGAGATAAAGAAATCACAGGGTGTAGTAGATGAGAACACCTAAGGTTGGGAGAAAAAGAACCACGACACTTAATTATTAAATAGCTACATTCTTATAGAAATGGCGAAGTCTTTAAACAAAGTTCCATCTGGATGCTCTTGTTGACATATATGTTCTAGTCCTAGCATTCATTATATAGTATTTGAGGATTTGTGATAATTAAACATTTATAATCATTTACCTTTGCCATGATTGACCAGACGTTTTGCAAATTTTGCTGATCTTTCATGCAATTGCTTTTCTTCCAAACTTGAAAGAGTGAATTGCACCTACGTGAATGAAATGCACAGAAACTTTGTTGCATAAAGTTAATAAAGGCTTGAGTCTTTGAGAATCATAAATTATGCATAGGGTTGGCTTTAAGAGCCAAGCAATATGTTATTGTATAATCAGCTTCAGTACTTGATTCTAGTGTCTAATGGTGATAGCTAGTAGTTTGCATAGAAATAGGCTGAGAAATGGTGAAATCATGAATTCTTGATACACTACATTCTAGTCTTAAACCTTGGGGGACTAACCCTAGTTTCCAATGGCACCTTGGACCAACCTTTAGTGTACCCCACTTCCCCATGCCTTTTATCCACCATGCATGATAATGCATGGCTTTATGCACAAGCTAACATAGACTAGAGCGATTGGGAAAACAATACACACTATGCACCAGATGCATAGAGGCGAGATGCCATAGTAGAAATAACAACGGAAGAATGTCAAATGCCATGGAAGTAAGAGATTGGCGGAGGTTTACCATCTGAGGCGGAAATGGTACACTCAGGTGATCCATTAATGACTCCGTGTTGAAGCGCCTGCTACACCAATGAAAAACACGCGAATTCAAGCTTTTCAAAGCACCGTCGATGCAGATCGACACCCGAAAGAGATATACGAAATGGCGGTGGCGCCTCACATGTTGCCTCATGTCTCAGCACGTGTTAGCCCAGTGATGTAAGTTTCTTATGCTCTTGCGAGTTTGGACTATAATGTTTGAGGAATGTACTAAATGGTTTGATTTCCTTACATGTATTATATGACTTTGGGGAGTACAAGGCAGACTCTGTTGCCACCTCTGCTTGCCCGTGTGAATATTCATTCAAACCAAGGGAATAAAGGGGAGGATTCAATTTATAATATTGGATGTAATGGTTTAGGATTATATGTTATATGATCGTGTTATATTAGAAAAATTTGAGACTCCCAGATTCATGGATTCTATTAGATGAACAAGGGGAACAGCAAAACAAATATAGATTATATAACATCGTGAATAGGGTGTTTGCTATAATGCGGGTGTTAGTTTGCGATGGTGGCGGGACTAATTGAACTTGAGCCTCAACGTAAACTCTCTCTTATAGTAGTGATTTCATATAGAATGCATTATGCTTGTACCACTCTTGTTGTCTTGATGAGCTGTACACCTCCTTTGTTTCATGCCATTCTTTTCATGGTTAAATTGTGCATAAAAAGGAAACAATGGTGAGTATACATGGAAAAAGGATTGTATGAAGTGTAATCAAAGATGAAGATGAAATGTATTTTTCTTCCTCAATTGATTTAGAAACTGGATGATATTGGTCACTTTGGTTATGCGAAACCATGGTATCTTCTCTGATGCTTGGTCTTTAATGGAATACCTCAGCGGTTTGTTGGTGAGGAATTCACGCCTAATCTTTGGTGTTGAGCTACTTTCACCTTCTTGGGGATTAGCTTTTCCCCTTAAGAATTTCGTGATATCTCACGGTGGGAATGGTATTCTTTCGATGACAACAGTTACCCTTGTGGCCATTATTAACTTTCTACGCTTTTTCCTGTCTCTTTGTTTTGTGGGAATACTTTTGTAGGAATTTCCTTAGTTAATGAATCTCTTGTACCTTTTCTTTGGAATTCAATTTGACAAATTCTAGTGTGGGTGGAGAATTTTATGTAAAACTTATTTTTTAACAGTAAACTTGGTCTGTGGCAATAGAGATAAAGTGGAATGAAGATCATGGCATTCTTAGAGGCAAAACTAACTTTAGCTTAACCCATACAGCCAATTATATCTTCATCTTAGTCATTCGTGATGATGATGTTGAACCATTTCCTAAAGTTTACCTTTTAATTGTATCTGTAACATTATGTTATATCTTTTATTATGTTGTTGTTACATGTTGTATCCATGTTTCAATCTTTTCTTAGCAATTCTTCGAATGTTCGTTGACCTTGTTCAATAAGAATCACCGGACTTCTTGTAACCTTTCTTTGAACAATCGGTTCTTAATGTTTGAATTATTAAGAACGTCCATAGCTCCATCAATTTGACTCACCGTATTGGAAACCTCCACTAACTTGCATTGTGCATACCAAATGCCCTAGAGCTACAAGTTAGGACATGTATTCCATCTAAGGTCCAAAGATGTCTTTTGACAGTAATCCAAAGAGGAATAGATGTAGGAATCTTTTATGAGGTCAAAAGTTGGACATAGGCAGGCGGAGGCTTATAGGTAGCATAGATAGTAGATACATGACTTTCAATGGAATTAAAAAGAACTTGATTGATTCTTCATTCAATAAATTGGATCAAACAAATAGAGAAGTAAACCACATAGAAATTGTTCAACTCGGCTGTTGATAATTTTGGAATCAATTTAATGAAGATAAATGAAAACTTTTATAAAACAAAGAGGTGCCACTATGCAAAAAGAAAGTTTACAGACCTTTGATTCACTTTCAGCCTTAATGTAAAAAGGATAATTTGTAGTAAAGCGTATGTAAGACCCTTTAGAAGAGAAAGCGAGAAACCGAGTTTTAGATGCTAATCCCCTTGTTGACTTTAATAATATGGCTGATTATTGGAGAGACATTCAATTTTTTCAAACATGGGGAGTTTAGGCAAATGCACCATGAACGTTGATTGGAAGCAATGTTTAGATTAGAAGCTCTTGTTGAAGAATTGAGTCTAAATATCGTAGAATGAACTTCATTTGTGGGTCTAGGGATCCCATAACAAAAGGAATGCGGTTTCGTCTGACTTGTGTCGTGATCTCATTGATCCCATGGTTTTCGCGAAAACCGCTTTGGAGTAGGGTTTTGTTTAAGCAATGGAAGTAATACGCACGATACACTTTTGCCATTGGTCTCATAGGTTGGTTGGTCATGTCATGGACTATAAAAAACATTCATTCAATTTAATTCATCTCTCCTAATATAAAGTTAGCATGTATGGAATCCTCAACATCTACCCCACAAGCGGCAAATGATAGTTGATGTTAGAAAGGTAAATAAATATTAAATTTGAACCTTAAAATTTTTTGCCTTTACCCATTGGACAGTTAGTTGAACCTCCTCTTGTCTTGCACTCTCCATTGTGTGAGATATATATATGTGCTGTATAATGATCTAAAATATTTTCTTTCTTTACATGTATGTGGCAGAATTTGTAAGTTGAGCATCTATTCCCAAAGAGTTGGAAGAGGTTCAAGCATTCCAAGAATTAAGGTCATTGTCATGCCATGACTTTCTTTTAAACCATATAATAAATGAGTCCAAGGCACATGAGATATTTTATATTATAATATAAAATTCTCATTGAATATCAAAATTGAAATTGATGGAGAAACTAAGGCACATAGTAGTACGAGATGTTGATCTATATCATGATATTGATGTGCACTTTACAAAGGTGAACAATATTTACATATAGAAGATTGTTGCTAAATTCTTATTGTTCCTTGTGAGAGATGTCTTGAGGAGAGATTAGGCAAAAGGAACCTCCAAATTTAGTGCTTGTCAACACCTAAACTAATTCCCTGCACATTCACAGAGTTTGGTCTTGTTTTTGCCCTCTCTTTTGTATTGGGTCCCATGTGATTGGGTTAAAAGTGGACATTAAAATTTCTTCCTTCCTTCCTTCTTCCTACTACATAATAACTAAGTTTAGGTTTTACCATTAAGTAGGGACCCTATTGTAAACATCTCTCATTCCCAATGACATTGACTTTCTCACATTTCATTAAAGGGATAACTAAGTCTATAATCTACTACTACTACTGCTAAATGACCTTTGGAGTGACTACATAAGGATGGATATAAAAGATGCTACAACATGATTAACTATTGACGAAGCTCCCACTTAGGCTCAACAAGCTCGATACATTGCACTTGACCCATTTGCACTTTTTGAAAAACGGGAACCAATCGGGTACCCCACTAAAATATATACGGTCCCCATGTGATCGACTCGCCAAACACCACTCACTCGGGAACTATAAATTAGTAATGAATCCCTCGTAACCTCCTATAAAGTCACAGTGTACATCTTTCAACATCAGCGTGACCAAAGCGATAACGACAAGGCTATACATCTCAAAATGGCCGAGCTAGTTATCCTAAACATACATAAATGACTTACATACTTGGTGTGGTGCTTGGTCGCCATGACAATACGGGCAAAGACCACTACCTAGGCTCTTGTGTGCAATCCTAAGCTAACTCTTCTTAATTCCCTATCGCTATGGTTATCGCTTTCAAGAGTGAGCAGCAAGGGTTTTCTTTTTTCTTTTTGTTTAGTGTTTCTTTCCTACTTTAAAAATAAGCCTAGCTTCGTCCATAGAACAAATCACTTTCGCCATCATCATGCACTTACTTAGAGGAGCAATAGGTGGAAGCCCTAACTGAACTTCACCTAGACTTCCAGCTAAAACAACAATCAATTCTACCTAATTTTTTGCATAAAAACTAAGAAAGGAAGGAAGGAAGTATATTTTAGCGTCCATGAACCAAGCGGCTATAGGCAGTTTACAATAACTCTTGAGAAAGTTCCAAACACAAAGAAAACTACAGAAACCACACAGTACAATGTGTCTCTACCGAGATAAAAAAACCCCCATGTGGGAAAAACCTTGTAGTAAGCGTTGAGAGGCCCTATGTGAAGCTCAAATTCTGGTGCTCTCAGGGACTCCCACGGCGGTGAGCTTGCGGAATGTAGGGCATAGGGCATGCCATTGGCGGCTTTCAAGCCCGGGCAGTTGATGGTGCTATCGGAGAGCATCTAAGATCGTATGAGGCTTTCGGATGTGTGCATATCTTTGGGCATTCTGTAGAGCATGGTGTTCATCTTCTACTATCTCATGTGGCAATAGCGGCATAATCTCTCATCTTAGGAGGATTCACTGCCCTCCATAGTACCCATTTTGTCTCAGTGCGAGATGGTGGGACCTTTTGTCCTTATTAAACTATAGCTCTCCCGTTTTCTTGGTGGAGATGTGTGCCTTCAAATCTTTGGTGGGGGCGTGTTCAGCGGCGGATTGACCTATGTGTAGTAGTGCTCTGTTTTGGGCTTTACCCAAAGTGGGTGCATCCCGGAGCGGCAACAAAGCTCATTCAAATGCGGCTCACTCCATGATATCCACAATGTGTTGATAGTCTATGGACCATCTTTGAACCATCCCCTACAATGCTCTGCCACACTCTCTTCAAGCGTTGGCCCTTGTGCCAATAGCGAGCCGGGGAGGAAGGCGTTGTGCATCCATTCTGTCAACCTTATAGAAATGCGCAGGTGCTAGCATAGTAGAATCTTTGCGAGGGCAAAAGCCGGCTCATACGGCAAAATTAGATAGGCAGTGGTAGTGTCCTTGGCCGCCTGGTGGCGTAATAGGGAAAGCCTTCTGTACCCTACAAAAACATCCCAAGTACCCTTGCTAACCGTACCCCAGGATCTCTGCTACCATACAACAATCTGGCGGATTCCCACGAGTGCTGGAACGGGTGTGCTTGCGTGCTGTCGAAGAGATCTATTACATAGCGGCTATTACGCGTGCATACGGGGCTTTCCATCGTGACGATCCTTCTTTCTACCGGACATCCCATAGCATGTTAGCGAGAGAAATCGATTCCCGAATGCTTAAGGTCCTTTGCTTCCTCCTTTGTCCTCTGTAATAGAAGTGGGATATCATCTTGCTTGTGAACGAGGAGACCAACCTTTGGCTGAATTTCTACTATTTGGTTATTTGTCGTGTCATATATCTGAGAGATTGGTGAGAGCATCAAATGTTCTGCATACTCTAGTACATATGGGATAATAAGCCCGGATGCGTTTTCTTTGTATAGAGCAGGGCCACCCTCTCCATGTTTTTTCTTTGTCAATATGCCTCTGGCCACCTAGCTAGACCACATATATTCCATCCTAGGTAGATGTTCTTGGGCATCGAGCGTTGCCTATGAGTCAGGGGAACTTGTCAATGTATAAGCATCCAAAAAAAGCACATCTCTACGCATAGAGGTATTTCACGGCAACTGGTCCATGTTCTTGCATCGGGTCTCCAACTTGTCAATATAGGGTCCAAAACACTTTCACCCGGGTTTTTGGTTGTTGCTATCAGTAGGTCTACATGTCACGTTTTCAAAGAATCCTACATGTGGATTTGTGGAGGTATGGTTTTTGTTAGATAATGGTGTTCTTTTCAATGGACTAAAACATCCCTTTTGTTGTTTTGTAGTTTCTTCTATTGTGACATGTCATTTTATAATACAATCCGCTTGTAGGAAAAGAATACTTGAATTCTACGTGTCTAATAATTCTATTGTCACATGTCTTTATAGATGTAGGAAAGAATATTTGATTCTCTACGTATCTATACTTCCATTCACATGTCTTTTATAGTAGTGGGGCCGGTACTTATTTGCCAAGGCATTGTAGGAAAAAATACATGAATACGACATGTGTAATACTTCTATTGTCGCATGTCTTTATAGAAGTAGGAAAAGAATACTTGATTCTCTACATGGTATGCTTCCATGTCACGTGTCGTTATAGTAGTAGGACAGTACTTTTTATTTGCTAAGGCATTGTAGGAAAAGAATACATGAATGCGACATGTGTAATACTTCTATTGTCACATGTCTTTATAGAAGTAGGAAAGAATACATGATTCTACATGTCCTATCCTTCCATATCAGGTCTTTATAGTGGTAGGGCCAGTACTTGATTTGCTACATGTGATACGCGTGCGATCTATGTCCTTATACTAGTATTCCATGTAAGACAAGTTACTTCAACTACTTCAATTACTTAACACCTATTTTTGCATAATAAAACCATCCAGAAAATTTGATTTGTATTCCTTGAGGGAGTGCGAGGACATTTGCAACAAATCCCTAAGCATTAATGTCATAGGACCATGCAAAATCTAACAATATCTAACATTTTGGATATTATTTAGAAAAACCAATAAACCACGCCTATTTTTTTGCATAACAAACCATTAAAAATTGTTGAGATGTATTTTTTATGGAGGATAGGACCATTGCAACAAATCCCCAAGCATTAAAATGGCAAGACCATGCAATATCTAACATTATTCCCCATTTTGGATATCGTTGGTGGAACACCATTAAGCCAGTTCCTACATCTTGGTATAATTTAGACCATTAAAATTTGAGATGTAATTGTTTATGGGGAATAGGACCATTGCAACAAATCCCAAGCATTAAAAATGGCAGGAGACTATGCAATATCTAACATTATCCCCATTTTTGGATATCATTGGTGGAACACCATTAAACCATGCCTACATCTAGTTGGTACTAAAGGTTAAGCTATAGGCGATCCAATAGTTATCCACGTCATCAATGGTTTTAATTGTATCTAATTTATCTTATCAATGGTTCTTTCTAAGAATGCAATGGTTCTTTGAAAAACAAGATAACTTATTGCCTTAGGCGATTTGCACTAAGAACATATCAAGCGCCAAAGTGTCTGCGGTCGGTAGAGTATGAAACCCAAATGGGCAACCGTTGGGCGGTACAAGGCTCAGGAATGGAGATTTGACTTACGCCATGTTGTAGAAAAAACGAAATTACCCTAGGGACCAAGTTACCGCGGTCATTTTGTGCGACAAAAAAAACACAAACCCTCTACATGGCGATGATACCCCCAAGCTAAGGCCAATTCACCTGGCGTGTTGGGCATGAGCTACTGGCGCTTCACGGGGCGGTGGTCTTCGCCCGCGAGGCGGTCTCCGGGGTGTCGATGTTTGATCGTTGGCGAGAGTCGGATCATGATTCAGGAGTGGGGATAGTTGCGTCATTAAGCCAGGACCTTCGGAGAGGACCTTTGGGTCGAGCTATACGGAAGGTTTAGGGCTCCATCTTCACGGCGTCCAGCCCTCCCACTACCTCATGACATTATGCAAGCTCTGCTCCAATCGGCTGGCGGGTATGGCCAAAGCGTAAACCACGTGCCCTTACCCGGGTTATTGTAGGGTTTAGACAGGAGAATAGATTGCACTTGGGACATGGTCAAGCATTTGCGTTTGAAAACCGCGGCGTGGCGCGAATGGGGTTTGGATTTAATCCTCACTCCCTAGTTTTGCAATTAAAAGTCTAGAAATACTTATACCTTATCAAAATTGTTTGGATCACTTTCGGGTTATAATCGTCGAAACTCTATTATTTAGTTCTCATGGCTCCCCATGCATGTTTAGAAATGGTCCACCCTAGTTATCAAAGAAAGTCGACCACATTTTGGCCTCAAAAGCGTAAACCACGTGTGTTCTTGGAGGTTATTGTAGGGTTTACGTTATGGAGGAGTCGAGGGATTCTTCAGTTACGCAGAGACATGGAAAGGCTGCGGTTGAAAAAAAAGCAATAAAAATTGTGAAATGGGGTTTGGATTACCCTCCTCGGTGTGGCAATGAAGTCAAGAACACATTTTGTAGTAGCAAATTTTTTTTTGGAATGATTCGGGATCCGCCAATAGATCAAACTCATTATTCGGTTGCCATGGCTCAGCATGCATGTTTGAAAAAGGTACACCATGTCCCAAGTGCAAGCTGAAACATGCCATGGGCTCAAACATGCCACCTAGGCTCGATATGCCAAGGTGGCTCGAACATCTACATAGGCTCCAATATGCCACCTAGGCTCTAACATGCTAAGGTGGCTCAAAACAGCCACCACCTAGACTCCAACATGCCACATAGGCTCCAACATGCCAAGGTGGCTCAAACATGCCATGTGGGCTCAACATGCAAGGTGGCTAAAAAACCTAGGCTAAAACATGACAAAGTGGCTCAAACATGTAGCCGGGCTCCAACATGCCAAGGTGGCTCCAACATGCCACCTAGGCTCCAACATGCCCGTAGGCTCAAACATGCCAAGGTGGGTGAACATGCCAGGTGGCACCAACATGCCACCTAGGCTCCAACATATAGCGTGGCTCAAACATGCCATAGGCTCCAACATGCCAAGATGGCTCAAACATGCCATGCGGGCTCCAACATGCCACCAGGGCTCAACATGCCACATAGGCTCCAAGCATGCCAAGGTGGCTCAAACATGCAAGGTGGCTCAAACATCAAACAGGTGGTTCCAACATTCCACCTAGGCTCCAGCATGCCAAGGTGGCTCAAACATGCCACCTAGGCTCCAACATCAAGGTGGCTCAAACATGCCAAGGTGGCTCAACATGCCACCTAGGCTCAAACATGCCAAGGTGGCTAAAAAGGCCGGCGTGGCTCCAAACATGGCAAGGTGGCTCAAACATGCCAAGGCTCAACATGCCACCTAGGCTCCAAACATGCTAAGGTGGCTCAACATCACCAAGGCCAGCGTGGCATGTTTGATCAAACATGCCAAGGTGGCAAACAAGCCAAGATGGCTCAAACATGCTCGTGGGCTCCAACATGCCACCTAGGCTCCAACATGCCAAGGTGGGTCCAAACATGCTGCGTGGACTCCATAATGCCCGTGGGCTCCAACATGCTCATGCGAGGTGGCTCCAACATGCCACCTAGGCTCCAACATGCCAAGATGGGCTCAAACATGCCACCTAGGCTCAAACATGCCAAGGTGGGCTCAAATGCCACCTAGGCTCCAACATGCCACCTAGGCTCCAACATGCCAAGGTGGCTCAAACCTTCCACATGGACTCCCATAATGCCACGTGGGCTCCAACATGTCAAGGTGGCTCAAACATGCCACTTAGGCTCAAACATGCCAAGGTGGCTCCAACATGCCATCTTGGGGCTCCAACATGCCATCTAGGCTCCAACATGCCAAGGTGGCTCATGCATCACCACCTAGGCTCAAGCATGCCACCTAGGCACCCCAAGTGGTGATATGGCATGCCAAGTAAGCAAGGTCAAGTTTTGACTAGGCCAAAAATGAAAAGATGTCCATCTTTTGGTCTTTTCATTGGGTGACATTGGCAAATTTTAGGTGACATGGCTAGATGATGGTGACATGGATCTATGATGACTAGGACTTTATGCAAGAAATATGATAACCTTTGAAATTTTTGTAGAGGAACTTGGCAGGGATAGAATAGAGGGATCTTGGAGAACTTAAAAGCGACACTCTTCCCCAAATTGAACCCGGGCCGGGACTTTTAAATGCATAACTTTCTCACCAAAGGGGAGGCCGGACCCAGGGAGATGGACCTGAGAGAAAGGTTGTCGAGGCAGCCTTTCTATCGGGCTCCTCTAGGAGAAGTCCCCCCAGGAGCTCAATTTTTTCCTATCCCATTTGTTGAATCCGTCATTCAAGTAACACCTTGGCGGGCTCAAAAAATCAAAGATAAAAGATGCGGGAGAACTTATCAAACCTGGCGTCTGGCGGGTTGACCCGCGTATAAAACCAAGTGTTTTGTCGTTCGGAATTTACAAAGGCTCGAGGAATGGAGATTGACCGTCATGCCATCAGGAACGACAAAATTACTCTAGAGACCAAGTTACGCGGTCATTTTTTGCAGCGAAAAAACACGAACCCTCTACATGGCGATGATTAGGCCACCTCTTAGACCAATTGACTTTGAACATGTTGGACATGAGCTACTTTGGGCTTCTTGGAAAAGGGTAGTCTTCGCCCTGAAACTTGGCCCCGAGGGATAATGTCGACATTTTGAGTCCATCGGCGAGTCGGTTCCACAGTTTTGGAGTGGGAAAGTTACTGTCCAGGTGGCCGGGGTTCTTTGGGAGAGGACCTTTTAAGGTGAGCGCCTCCGGAAGGTTTTAAGGGGTCCATCTTCTGGCGTGAACACCCTCCCTCATTGATGAAATTGTGCAAGATTTTGGTGAATCGACTAGGATATAGCCTCAAAGCGTAAACCATGTGTGTGTTGCTAGGTTAAAGGGTTTACGTTATGGTTGCTCGAGTTTTAGTCGGTTGCACTTGGGACATGGTTGGCTACAATTGAAAACATGAAGCAATAGGGGCGATGGAATGGGGTTTGGAGTTATCCTCCTCGGTGTGGCAATTAGAAGTCAAGCGCTTTTGTGGTAGCAAAATTGTTTGGGATCATTTGGGATGGCCAATAGATCAAACTTCTGTTATTCGATTGCCATGGCTCCACATGTGTGTTTAGCAAAGGTGCACCTAGCTATCAAGAAAATGACCGCGTTTTGGCCTCGAAGCGTAAAACCCTACAATAACCTGGCAACACCGAGGGTTTGCGTTTGAGAGGCCAAACGTGATGGATTTCTTGAATCAACTACTAAGCTTTGCTATAACGAAAAGCGAATTATCAGTTTATTGGCCGGCATGATCCCAAAATAAAACCATGTCCCAAAGTGACTTCCAACCGAGGAAAACTCCAAACCCCATATTGTGCAGTTCCTTCATTGCTTCAGCTGCGGCTTCTCAACATGTCCAAGTGCAGCCAGGTTTACCCGTTTATAATATATCCTTCCAATAATTCGAGCTAGCAAAACCTTGCACAATGTGGGAAAACTATATCCCAATCCGAGGATAGGCCAAAAGCACAATGTCATCCCGCGTGGGGAGGTGTTGATCGAGAAGATGGACCTTTAAGACCTTCATATGCCGGTTAAGCCTAAAGGTCCTCTCCCAAAGAACCCCGGCTATGGATAAGGCAACTTTCCCACCCGGAATCGCAGGCTGACTCGCCAATGGACTCAAAACGTTGACATTACCACGGACCAACTGTGGGGTAAGACTACCCCTTTTTCAAAGAAGTGCCAAAGTAGCTCATGTCCAACTTATGTCAGAGTCAATTGGTCTAAGTAGTGGCGAAGAAATCTTACCGTAAGAAAGACCGTCGTTGGTTGCCAAAAACCGTGATGTGGTCCCTAAATATTTTCTTGGATGGGATGTCTTTAAGTCGAATCTCGTCGAGCCTTCTTTACCCGGCACTGTTTCTACCAAAAAATTCCAAAGGTTGTCATGTTTTCTTGCATGAAGTCCTATCATCATGCCCATGGCATGTTTGAGGCCACCTTGGCATTTTTGACCTTGCCACCTTGGCATGTTGGAGCCCTAGGTGGCATATTGAGTCTAGGTGGCATGTGGGCCTGGGTGGCATGTTTGAGCCACCTGTTGTGCCCATGGCACCGAGCCTGGGTGGTGCTTGCTTGACCTTTGCATGTTTGGCCTCTGTGGCATGTTGGAGCCTGCATTGGCATGTTTTGACCACCTTGGCATGTTGGAGCCTAGGTGGCATGTTGGAGCCTATGTGGCATGTTGGAGCCTATCTTGGCATGTTGGAGCCTAGGTGGCATGTAGCCTAGGTGGTGTGCTTGAGCCACCTTGGCATGTTTGACCCCTAGGTGGTATGTTGGAGTCTGCGCGTGGCATGTTTGATCCACCTTGGCATGTGGTGGCATGTTGGAGTCCACGTGGCATGTTTAACCCTATGTGGCATGTTAGAGCCTAGGTGGCATGTTAGGGTGTAGGTGGCATGTTGGAGTCTAGGTTGCATGTTGGGGCCTAAGTGGCATGTTGGAGCCTAGGTGGTATGTTTAAGCCACCTTGGCATGTTAGGTGGCATGTTGGAGCCTAGATGGCGTGTTGGAGTCGGGTGGCATGTTGGAGCCTAGGTGGCATATTGAGCATCGTGGCATGTTTGAGACACCTTGGCATGTTGTAGCCGGGTGGCATGTTGGAGTCTAGGTGGCATGTTGGAGCCCGGGTGGCATGTTGGAGTCTAGGTGCCACCTTGTCATGTCGAACCTGGGGTGGCATGTGCGAGCCACCTTTGCATGTTGGAGCCCACATAGCATGTTTGAGCCACCTTGGCATGTTGGGCCCTAGGTGGCATGTTGGACCGGCGTGGCATGTTTGAGCCACCTTGGCATGTTTTGAGCCAGCAAGTGGCATGTTTGAGCCTAGGTGGCATGTTGTGCCTAGGTGGCATGTTAGAGCCACCTTGGCATGTTGAACCCTAGGTTGCATGTTGGAGCTGCATTGGCATGTTTGGCGACCTTGGCATGTTTGAACCACCTTGGCATGTTTGGTAGAGTGGCATGTTGGAACCTAAGTGGCATGTTGGGGGCCCATTGGCATGTTTGAACCACCTTGGCATATTGGAGCCTAAGTGGCATGTTGGGCCACATGGCATGTTTGAGCCACCTTGGCATGTTTGAGCCTAGGTGGGGAGCAACTCTAGGGCTACAATCCGCGAATTTGGTTATGCATTGACATTGTATAATTTGGTAGTTGAAAACCGGTTGAATTGGTTTTGGTACCCATTCACATGATAGGGTCAAAACATGGCTATTTGACCCCATTTTCTTCGGTGGATGGCACGTATGACTCCACAAGGAATATTTCTGAGGATATGGCATGACCTAGGCGTGAAGGGGGACCATAGACACTATTATAAGCACCTAAAATGCAAGTAACCGGTGTTTTTAACGCTCTAACTATCGTTTTGTGTAACATCGAACATTATTTGCTAGTGAAAATTAAAATAATATTTGTATGCATTGAAAATTAAAATATCTGAAAAATTAAAATAATACTTGTATGCATTGAAAATTAAAATAATACTTGTGTGCAGCGTGATAATGTGATAGCGTAGTATTCTATCAACGGCTAAGATAAAACTAAGATAAATGGCGAGAGATCTTGATCCCAATCCTATAATATTATTGGCTATTGAATGAGCGGTTGGATTGATGGGAGATCATCGGCGGTGTGATCCAGAGGCCCTTTGATTTCATTAGGCTGTAATAAAGGTCGAGATTGGCTTTTTTAATTTCATGGGCTTTCCACACACGATTTTTCCCCCTCTTTCTGGCGATGGCGGGAATCTGGCGATGGCGATGGCAAACTTACCTTTTGCCCTAAAACCATTCGGCCCCAACACGGAATCCGGCATGAATGTCGCCAAAGCGGTCGAGGGAGTTTGGAGGGATGGCTGAAACTTCGGCGGCGAGGATGCTGTTTCTAATTCTTACTTCTTCAATTCATGCAGTGCGCAGAAGGAAGGTGCGAAACTATCAAAATCGTATTTTTGCTTTTGGCAAGGTTTTAAGGCCGAGATGCAAAGCTAATGGAAATGTCAGTTGGGGAGGAGGATGCTTGGAAATGTTTCATTCTAATCTATGGTGAGACTCTTTGTTCATTCTAATCTATGGCTGTCACATATCTGAGGCGGGGCTTTGTGTGGCTTTGTCGTCTTCCTTTGCTATTTTTCCTTTACGCGCGGTTACTTTACGGAGGTATTTTAGTGCCATAATTTTCCTTTTAGCCATAGCGACCTTTTCCTTTGGTCTACTTCATTCCGGCCTTGCTAAACATTTGCTTTCGGGTTTTTGTGCAGTGGGCTCTTCCTTGGAATTTGTAGGGAGTTTCTGCCTAAGTGATAGTCAGCTTTATCTGAGTTACATAGGTCATCAATTCGATTCTGGGCCCTACTCTAGCCATCATTAAGCCCCTTTTTGCTGTCGGGTTGATCCCTGAGGGACTTCTTGTTGATTGCTGAGCATTGAGTAGTTTATTTGGGTTCTTCTTGACCTTTTGTTTCAAAGGCGTCGACCAATTCTGAGTTTTAATCAAGCCATTCGGAGACATTGAGATTTTCTTTGCAATAACCAACTCTTTGGCGTAATGGGGAGTTTTTGCGAGTTATTCTTGGTTTTGGTGGGTTCCTTGCGACCTTGTGTTTCAAAGGCGGTCGACCTAATCTGAGTTTTAATCAAGCATTAGGTTGTTCCTTTTCTTTGCGGAGATTTTCAATCCTTTGTTAACCTTATCTAGGCACAAGGATGCGCTAATACAAAAGCATCTAGAAGCAGAGCAGACTTTTATTTGCTTCTCTAGATTTTCAAGATAGCATCTTTGATTACTTTTCAAAGATCAAGGCAAGATGATCATCTGTTGATTCATTTGTATCTAATCTCGGACTTGTTGCGATGCATTGTATGAGTAGGCAAATACTTGCCTTTCTGAGAAAAAAAAATATCAACGAGGGTTGAGGGTTTTAGTCTACAATTTTTTATCGGTATTTCTCTTTTCCAATTTCGATTAGCGTAAATTAATTATGTACTTCATTTTCCCTCCAATGGTTTTAATGGCATGTATTTATTTGCATATAATGATTTATCAAAGCACTTAGACTTAATGATCCACTAGATTCCTACAAGTTTTCTTATTTTAAATACAATCATTATTGATTTTAAATTGTGGTATATTATTATTTGAATGTATGCCATGTGGCAATATTTGATTGGTTAGAAGATATGTTAGAAACACCAATGTTTTTTTCTAAATGTAAGTAATAATAATTCTTTATTTAAAATGTATGCCCGTGTCGATATTTGATTAGTTAAAATAACTTGTTTTTATTTAAAAAGTATACTACGTGTCAATATTTCATTAGCTAAATGGCATTTAAAAACAACGACTTGTTTTTCCTATATGTTCTTATAATGCTCTTTTACATGTCCTTATTTTAGAAAAACAATACTTAATAGCACTAAAACAATAGATAGATTTCAATAACTGCGTGTCTTTCTTTTGTAAATAACATATAGTTTTTTTAAAACCATTGTTGTAAGTTAGTCTTTCATGTATAGCAATATTTAAATCTCGTGTCTTATTTTTTAGGAAAAAAAGCAGCGTGGCTCCTCAAAAAAGCGGCCGGTCAAAGAGAAAAAACCACCACGTCCGAAAAGTTGTTAAAAACAACAGCGAAAAAAGGACATGTTGACAAAAAACAAAAAGTGCGAGAAAAAAACCACGATTGGGATTTTTGCCAAAACCAATTGTCCCTTTGTGCAAATCAGGATCGCTTGAACCCGTGGTCTTTGGGGCCATTTTGGTGTTGTTTTGACATAAAACAACCGCCAGGTACAACTAAAAACAAGCTGTGGACCAAAAATGGAATCCGGTGTGGCGTTGGAATAGCGGGCATCTGTTTAACACCTATAGTCTTTGTTCACAAGTGAATTACGGCGGGCAAAGTAGCATATATTACGTCATAGAGCGGTAGATAGCGTGCAAATCTTATTGGGACATGTAGCTCCTGGCGTTGCCTAGCGGGTCCCGGGGCCGTATCATATCTTAGATCTTAAAATCCACGCGAAGCGGCAATACAAGTCCGTCGTGCATTGCGACTAGCTTCCATAATTACGGCGTAAAAAATGATCACTCATGGGTGGGCCAGGCGGAAACACGCACGGCCAAGCTGCCGTCACGCTAGTTTCCCTCTCGGAGTCCATTGTGTTAACTTCTTCTCCGGCACACACTGCTATAAGTTTTCGCGAAGGTAGCAGGTGACCATGATCATCATCGGTAGTTGGTGGAGTCATCCATACTTCGATCTTATGAATAGGGGTGACCTTGCTAACCATCCATTCCTGCGGGAGGCCCTACGATGGCGATTGATTGATTATCCCTGTCAAGGCCGAGCAAAGGCGGCCCACCCCATTTCAACGGCTCGGCACGAAGTCCCTGCAAGTCCTTTGCTTTACCATTGTAAAATGCCTAAGACCACGGTGGATGTCTCGGCCTCTACTGTAGTGTTAGTTGTCCTGGCCGTCGGCAATTGCTCTGGGGGTCATACAACTCCTCTAGCTCTTTGTCTCCCCAGTGTGGGTGACATTTGCGGTGGTTGATGCCTCTTATCTGACACTCGCCAAAAGGCTTTTTGGCTCGATCATCGATGTAGATCAAACATCGTTGCTGATTTTCTGCAATGTAGCGATGCTTTTTGGATTTCAAAAAGAATGCCTTATAGTCCCTAACGGCTGGCGGTATGGATCTAAGATGGTGCGCCAGCTGACTCTTTGAGCCCATTCATTGTCAAACCCGGGGTTTTTGAGGGAATTCTTGATGTCTCTTGGCGAGGGGCTTTCTTCTTTGCAAAGCATTCTTGGCTGGCTGCGAGTAAGGCCTCCACCAACCATTCACACTTATCATTGCATGTATAGAAGGCATCAATCCCACAGCTCGTTCAGTGCCACCTCATATCTTGCTTGCTTCCTATGGTTCGGTGTATTCGAACCGAGCAATCTGTGTGCATACGCTTGAGTGCCTCAATCAAAGTGACATAAGTGGATGAGTAGTGCGAAAGTCTCTTGATGTTACCATAGGATGTCGGGCTTGATATCAAGTTATGGCCTGGAGCTAGGAGATATTCCCATGTCTCTTGCGAAGATGATGTCACTATATCGCTTGAGATCAATTTCAAAGCAATAGCTGGACCAACTCTCTTCAAGGCTCTGGGGCGTATCTACAATTGCATCTTTGGGATATGCCTCGTTTCTGTAGAAAGTGGGTTGTTGTATCGATTCCCATGGAGTGACATTTGCCTTTGTGTGAATGCGTGCATCAATTCTACCTACATGACCCTCCTTTGTCTTGCTCTATATCATCTAAATCCCTATAAAAAAAAATGAGGAAGCAAGTTGTGAGGTTTATATAATAGAGACCTCTCATGGGCGAAGGGCTGCCTTTTTCTGGCGGTTGAGTCTGCTCCTCATATAAAAATTTGTGTTTGCTATTTTTACCCCTCCATACCCTGCGCTTTCCGTAACCGGTTTTTTTCCGAAAATATGTACCATGGGATGTGGTAACGGATGACCCTGACATTCCCATGTAAACTTTTGCAAGAAGATCATTCATTGCAGCTTAATTTCAGGCTGCTTACTTCGGGAAATCCTCTGAGTTCCACGATACAATTGAAGGCACTCTTCACGATAAGTTTGGTTTTGCCTATCGATCCCAAAATTCCTTTTACAAAAAATTCTAATAACCAAAACTTGCAAGTTTTGTGTACATGGTTTTGAAGGAGAGACCTCACGAAAATGAAAAAACTTTATAAAAATACATATTTTGCTCATTTGCATATCTGAAGCAGTTTTTTTTTCCGCATATGCCAAAAAATACACAAAACTTTTAACATCAAAATTGTATTTGGGTATTCTAAAAGATGCGATGCCAGTTTGTTTTCCTGTTTTTAGAAAAATAATAACCATTGCTTTGAATCTCATGGTTTGGAGGAGATGTGATGAAAAAACTTTGTATACATATTCTAACTCATTTTGCATTTGAAAGAGTTTAAAAAAACCATCAAGAAAAATGTATTATTAACATCAAAAATGTATTTGGGTATTCTGTAGCGACCTGTGCTTGCCCCTTTATGTTTTAGCTTCAGCGGCTAGGTAGATCTCAAGGGAGATGGGATGAAACTCGTCTATTCTTTCCGTTAGATTTGCATACGGGGCATTGTATATGACCAAAGGGCGGGCTTCTTGGCAAGGGACCATGGTTCTATATGTTTTCAATATGTTTGTTACGCAAATGTATGACATGTAGAATGAATATGACAGTAGACATACATATGTTCTAACATGTCTTTTTTTGACATGACCCATTCTTCAAACCCATCAAAACCAACTTTTAAAAGTGAAAGTCAAACCCACCGGTCCCCTCAAAGCCAATCTGAAGTAAGTCATTTATATAACATCAAGGTCAACATAAGTCAAAGTCAAATTATATTTCAAGATTTTAGCATCAAGATTTTGTTAAGATTTCTTTATATTCTCTAAGATTTAAGTAAAGATTCCCTTACATTCAAGTCATATTTTTAACATTTCCACAAGTGTTGAAAGGAAAGGAAAGTATTTTTATATTGCTCTAAAGGGAAGTAAATAAAAGATTAGGAAGTTTCAATAAGTAAAACCAACTTATAACAACTATGCAAATATATGACTCTCCCACTTTGCACAAATTTTCGTCTTTATTTGGTGGGAATATCACGGGTACCAATTTTATTGGCCTTATCATTGGACCGTGGTAACACGGAAGAGGATGGAAGAGGCGGGGAGCAAAGATAATAATAATAATAAAGTAAAAGGATGCATGGCCGGGTAGTGGCGTTTGCAAGGCTAGATGAGCTAGAAGGGCTTTCTAAAGGGCAATATGAAAGAGCGGACCCAACTTAAATCCTTTCGATTAAATTCTTCCATTCAAAGTAAATCCAATATGGATATCTACGGTATAAATCTGGAGGCATATTTTGCGACTTCCACTACTCTAGTGCACTTGCCAAAGCAGTGTTTAGAATCTTCACAGGTGAAAAACAAGGCTGCAGTTATGTCAGAAGAAAGGAGGGCCAAAGCAACCTTACATTTTTGGAACATGTATATGCGGATTTCAAAAAGGGTTATGCTAATTCTGTTTGATTTGTTTTACCTTGAGTGACCCAGTTCTCATTTGCTTCCATGGTAGGTCGAACTAAACAAGTATGGTTTTTGCTAAAGGCAGGTTATGCATCTCTTGGGGATATAGAAGAAAAGGAGAGATGGCTCATCCTTATGAATCATGTGGATGGCGAAACCAAAGCAGACCAACATCTACAGAATAATTGCCATGCTTGTAATCACGAGTGTACATACAACGAGCAAGGGAATGAGAAACATGGACATACGAGATGCACCAAGATGTCATAAAGTTACTTTTAGGAGATCATTATCTCAACAATACTATTCACCACCAGGATGAATACCACCAACATGCAAAGGTTAGCAACAAGTCTGTTGCACTTTACGCACCAATATCAAGATCGGAAAATTCAGCGCCCGGCATCAATTAAGGCGGCAAAATCACGGGTTCCAAATGGTGGTATTCAAATGGAGTTTCAAATGGAGTTTCTTACGCTAGGATGATCTCGGGGCTACAGACTCTTTAAAAATAAGAAAGGCGCTTTTATGGATTTGCACGGACGAATGGCTTCGGATAAGTTTTACATTTCATTTTGAATCAAGACATCTAATAAGCGGTGAAAAAGGAAGATGGTGCAAATAGGGAGGTGAAGTGATGGGACCGAGAGAGGCGGACGTCTTCGCCATCCCACGAGGACAGTGGGGTAATTAGCCCGTGGTGCCTTCTACTAAACTCTGAGACACCAACCCTACTCCAGAGCCTTTGGAGATACAACAACCACAAAGGATGGGCCGAAGAAGCGAATAAACAAAGGAACCAGGGTAGATGGTGCAAATAGGGGAGGCAAAGCTATGGGACAGGTGACGGACGTCTCGCCATACACCGAGGCCAGTGGGAAATAGCCCACGGTGGTGCCTACCACTAAGCGGTGAGACATCAACTTCTCGGCCCCATAAAAATGAAAGTGGAAACGGAGGAGGTTGCCAAGTGCGGGATAGTGGGAGACAACTCCCCAACCCGTACACCAAGGCAGTGAGGATCTAATCCTCGATTGGTGCACCAAAGTCACAAACCCACTATCAAAGGATACAACAAAAACAAGATATTACATCATGTCAATCCGAGGGGACAGATAGGGCATATCGCATTACAAAAGCGGCATGTTGAATAAAATGTGAGGAGCGGCGGTTCGGGATGGGGAGCCCGACCTCCGGGTGAGAAAGGTAGATGGAGGAACATAGATAGAGCAGCCTTGAATATGCCGATATGTGACTCGGGAAAAATAGAAACGAAAGAGCACATGGTAAAAGTGTCAGGTTTACCACGGACATAAGGTCCAAATTTAACAAGGTGGTGGGATCTCCCACTCCCGGCCTTGATGGACAAAGAAGAGACACTTTCACGGATGTGCGAAAGCTATAAAAGAAATGATAATAAGACAGGGGGTGCCACAAAGAGGAGGGCTAATAATCGGAAGCGCGGATGGGGGCTGATCGGAGAGGCCCTAAAGTCTGATTCAAAGCATTTATAGCGATGCATTGTGTATGGCCAAAAGCCAGCTATAAAGCGATCGGGTAATATAAAAACAAAAGAAGCCAGCTAGATGGCTACATAAAACCTATCGTCTATTCTTTGGCAGCACCCTTTGGGAGCTTCGCGGGGATGCTACACAAGTCCGGGGGCCTCGCGGCTGAGGGGCGTTAATGTATATTCTATGTATATTCTATTCCATGGATGAAAATGGCAATTTCAAAGAGTCTTTTCGAAATACTCGGGCTGACTTATCTCTGAGGTCATCATCTCTATATTCACCTTTATATTGCCAAAACTACGCACAAGGCGGCTCCAACTAGTGTAATTCGGACAAGAAAAAAAGATCGGGTCCAGCTGCCATCCTATGTCAGCGTGCGGCGAGAATGCAAAATACCAGGGACTAGGGGTGTCGGGAAAAAGGTTAAGCATCTCCATGTGCATCGTGCTTTGCCTTACGGTGATAATACATATCTCTAAAGAAAAACATTGTCACTCAATAAATTATTATAAGAGACAATAAACACATCAATCATGAAGGGCAAAAACCATTGAAGCGAGAAAGGGTTTCATTTTCAAAAGGTCACGTGTGATATTAAGAATAAAATAGAATAGAATATATTTTCATCATCCAGAAAGACCAATTGGCTTATGGGACCAAAACAACGAGAACATCAAGCATATTACTGCTAGGATTAAAAAAATCTCTGCCACGATGGATTTCGGTAAAAACCTTGATAATAATAGCATGTTGACCATTTGTACAATCACCGGTTTTAAGGCGTTGGGGACATATGACCTCTTGAAGATATGATGCTAGTATGCCCACAGAGGCCTTGTCTAATAGCATATATAGCGGCTGGTTAAACATGGCTAGCTCAACATAGTATGTCCAGATATGATCGAATGTTGGACAAGCCTGAAGGCTGACATTCATCCCAATAGCTCCTGCGACAACAGCGGCCGGATCCTATCCTCACATACCTCTCGAACCCATCTGCCTATCTCAATGCGGGGCGATGTGCTTTCGTATGAATGGAAGCTCTCGGCTGCATTTCTTCATGGGCAAATGTGTATGTAGGTAGCATTGTGGACCTTGTGTGAGTATAGGATTGATCTCTGCGATAGCGTGCCCGGTTTAACTTTGTTCTAGAGTACGCTGGGAAATAAGCATCAATATATCACCTTAAGTGATGGTGGTCTTCCTCAATTTAGATCTGTATGTACGGTGCATACGCACATACCATCGGAAAACTCTTGAGCTCGTGTTTTCTTCAACAAGCTTTAAGGCATTGTGGACCCGATTACAGCGGACATAAGCAAGATTGGAGAGATGGGCATCACCCATCTCGACCACCTTTTGAAGGTAGATGATATGGCGGTCCAGTGTAGCCCTTTGAAGGGCAAGAAACATGTCTCTGCGGACAAGATCGATATGGGCTGATTGATTTTACCCCAAGTGCTTTCGAGCTAAAAGGCTTTACGCACTTTTTGAGATCATTCTAGTTGGCAGCGGATATTCTTGGACCCCAAACCTTGACCCCATATAGGAGAACCAACTCTCAGGGGCTTAAACAAATGCAATGATAGCTCGGACATATAGCTCTGCTTTGTGACTATGTTTTGCATGGCATATAGGGCCTTCAACCCTATTGTTATGCTCGGCCAAATGGATGTGTTCAAACATGGTAGAAGGAAACTCCCTAAGACCGGGCATACAACTACGCTTTGTGACTATTGTTGCATGGCGTGAGGGCCTTCCGACCTACTATGATGTGACCCGGATGGGCGTCTCAATATGTGGTGAAGGAAACTCCATTTTGACCTGGTTAGTAAAGGAGGGACCCCTTAGATGGCGGGGATGAGATGGCGGCCGTATTCACATTTTGCATTCGTAGAAGGTGGCTTGCCCACGAGCATCGAATGATAACTAGTCTCTGACGGACAATTGCTTTTTATATATAGCATCCTCGACTTAGTAATTTGCAATGGACTATACGGTGGCCATCCTCTACCGGTACACTTGTAGACAAAGAGAATCAGGGGCGGCTCGATCTTTGTGGATTACTTCTATTTGGTGGTAAGCGAGAATCTATAATGAGTTACCCGTTTTGCATTGGTTGGTACAAGCGGTGAAAATGAAAAAGTGAATTCGGTCACCAATCCCCTTTTCTACAAGTAAATTGGCGGACTATTCGCATCCATTGCTCCAACACCACCTGCACTTGGATAACGATCGGATGCAAGGTCTATGTCGGATGGTCTGGCCGACCTAGAGGAATACTATAGCTTACGCTACAACAACAAAGCTGTCGGTTAATCAAAGTGCCTCTGACGGTTGTTGGCGGATGTATTGGGAGAAGCTCTGACCTTTCCTCGCAATCAATGGTTTGATGACAAATGTAGGGAGCTCAAATCTTGGCTTCAATAGATCACTAACCCCGGCTTGCGCTCGCCTGTGATCAGACAATACTACACTTTTTTCAAGGGAAAAAAAATCTAGGTACATTGTAGAACATCAACGTTTCTCTTTTGGACTGTCGTCTAAGAACATTCTGGCGAAGGGTATTGAACAAGCCTTTGCAGCCTACGGGAAACATCACTTCAGAGCAATGGTTACAATACTTGCGGCAACTTTACAATTAATTTGTGGTTTGAGCAGTAATACCCCCTAGCTAGGCCCAGCACTAGTCATTGCAGAGGCAGATGTCATCAAGAGCTTACAACATCTTGACAAAGACAAGATATTTGGACAAAATGCAAGCGAAGCTGCTCAAATGAGCAGGGCCGCCAATGATGCCCATCCTAATAGCATTGTTCAAATGGGGCATTGCAAGAGGGCTTTCCCCACAATGAACCATTAGCAGGGCTATTCCCATATACAAGGCAGGCGACACTCACTGCTCGACCAATTACTGCACCATCATGGTCAGTGCACTGTTGTGTCTTGGAACAACTTATGGGATAGATTCAGGCAGTTGAGGGCCCCTATAGATTTTCAAAATGTGATATATAGGGTGTATGAGGCATGCTCAGGCTGAATGACACCGTCAGAACATCCTGTCATCAGCAGTATTGGAGTCTGCCAGGGCTATCCACTCTCCGCATTGCTCTTTAGCCCATATATTGATCAGTTAGAAGATTGGCTTGCTGAACAGGGGAGAGCAAGAGCTCAATTGTACACCACATAATTTGGCATCTCATATATGTTGATGACATGGACCTCTTAACCTACACCCTAGAGGACATGCAGTGGCATTTGGATGTGGTAAATAAATTTTATCGATTCACTGACATGCGAGTTAACTTGGACGAGACTACATCCTTTGTCAAGGAGTCAAATTTCATAAGTTGTTCAACATGTGCGCACATTGAAGTATCCAAGCAACATGACTCTGTCCAACTGTGTATGTTGTTGTATATCATCATATAAATCGACATAAGGATCCAGCCTATATATATCTGAGTGAGAGTGAGGGTGAGGGTGAGGGTGAGGGTGAGGGAAGTTGCTATCTGCTTGTAGGAAGTAGCATGTTGACACAAAGAGAGGGTTGCCACTGCAATTTTGCACTCGTATTCAAAGGCAATGATTGTGTCTGTCTATCTTGTGTAGGGAGACTGAAGGTGCCGTGGTTGTTCAAAAATAACAGGTGATGCCCCCCATGTCCCTGCTTTCCTGTGTAATCATTGAACACCGAGTAATGTTGATGGTAGCGGACACAGTGTCAGTACCTGCATGCTCCCATATCCATAGCAATGGAGTTAAGACTATCTCCTTTCTGCCAAGATAAGCTTTGATAATTCCATAACACCATAGGTAGGCACATTCATGTCATGTAGGCGCGAGATGGAATCACGGATGCGTGGAGTTGCGATGGGGAAGGAGGCCAATATGCGGTGCATGGCGAGAAGCGGTGAAAGCGGCGAGGGGAGGCGCGAGGCGGTGGAGGAGGGGCGATAATAAGGCGGCCGAGGGACAATGTTAGACTCGGCAAATCTTTGGAGCATCGATAGTAGTCGCAACTCCTATAGCATTTACGTGGCCGGAGACCCAGGGTTGCAACACCATGATGGAGGTCTCTGTGACTTGGCATTTGTCGGTTGGAAGACCCGCATCTTTATCTCCTTCCCCTCCCCCCCCACCCCAAAGTGAATATGTAGCAAAATAACGGGGGTTCGGGGGATTTGATATAGATATAATTCTTGAAACCATAGACCATATCCTAAAACAATTCAATGGGTTATTATAAAAAAACATAGATTTAAGATAAAAAAATAGTCACATTAGCTCCTTTGGTTAGATTGGTTAAAGTAGTCTTATTAGGACATTGAGTTATTTTGGTAGAGGTTGAATCCCGTATTTCATATTCTAAAAGCTTAAGCGAGAAAGCCGTATAGAGGCTCGATATACCATCAAAACCTTAGGCAAACTTCGTATTCGACATCTTAAAATCATGGCGTCCCCAATCATAAGTGAGCATGTCGAAGCGAGAGGTGTCGAGGCTCAACATCTGATGCGGGCGTCGGAGTTGGCCGAATCCGGCGGTAGTAAGTCGGGGTGCACCTCGTTTAGAATATGTAGCAAGGGCCAACTCTTGCCGCCGGGATTTTTGTTGCATCGGGTGAGTACACGGTCAACATACAATGAGGTCCTCTTCAAGCTGCTTTTTTCCGCTCATCCATTTGAGATTTTATTCTGTCTACTGCATTTATACTTGTATTTGACTCTTTGATTGAATAAAGTCGGCGTCCTTCAACAAAAAAAATGTGAATGTGATAATGCATGGGTGGTGGGGTGTTAAACAACATGTCAATTTAGTTTCCAAAAGAACATGATGGCTATTTCTTAGAACAATGTCGAACTTGAATCATGTTCATGCATTCATTTGCTAAATATGCTACAGAGATAATTGTGTTATGCTCCAAAGGGCAGAGTGCCCCACGAAACATCCATTTAAATGACAAAACTTTATTATGATGGGTTTAAGCTTTTTAATTTTCTTACTTTGGTATAGCATAATAAAGTTTCAAAGTTTAGTTTTCAACTGATAACACCAATTATTGGAAGCAAGCTTTGAAGATTTTAACATTGTATCTTCTTTTTTATTTTGGTAAGGTGTTGGGAAATGTGCATGGAACGCCGCAGTGCAGACGCATTGTGGCGTTCCCTTCCCGCATGCGTTCCCCCTCTCGGCATCTTGGTTGCCAGCATTAAATTCTTATTTCGAAGTTGCCGGAGCCGACGCTATTGAATGACGACGAATTTTCAAAACCCTTTCTTTCTACGAAATTTGGACCAGCTCTCTTCTTACGAATCTCGGTTTGGCGCCTCCGGCTTTGCGTTGGTTCAGATTATCCACTGGGTATGGAGCTCTTAATTTGGTGGCATCATGGTCGACAAGACACCAAGGTAGAAAATCTGAAGCCGCATTCTTTGTCTTGAAGATCTTTTTAAAACTTGAGGATCTTCTTTTTTCATGTCCATTTGTCTTCTTTTTGGGAGTTAGCACAAGGGTTGGGCCATTTCTACACATGTGACACGTTTCTTTGGATCTCGGAATTTGTAAGTTTCTAATGAAGCACTAGAAAAAAAAATCTTTGGATCTTTGGATCTTCTTTTCATGTCATTTGTCTTCTTTTACAGGGAATTAACACAAGGGTTGGGCCATTTCCTACATCTGTGACATGTTTGCTAGATCTCAGGAAGATGTAAGTTTCTAATGAAGCACTAGAAGAAAAAATCTTTGGATCTTTGGATCTTCTTTTTTCGTCCATTGTCTTCTTTTCTGGGGGAGTTAACACAAAGGTTGGGCCATTTCCTACATCTATGACACGTTCTTTGGATCTAGGGAATTTTGTAAGTTTTGAATGAAACACTCTACCATTCTATGGCAACAAATGACAAAAGCATAGCATGAAACCACGTATTCTTCCTTTTCCATGCTGCTGTAGTTAGACAATCTCCATGTTTGCTCTTGCATGAATGGTGAATGGAGAGACTTTAATTCTTTAATAGGTTAATGTAGTTTGAGTTTAGATATTTGGCGTCTGTTTGAACATTGGCAAACATTGGCAATGATGAGGTAAGCTTATAGGCCAGGTCTTGAAGCTCAGCCTGCAATTTCGATTACAATTGCACTACAATTGGCATGAACCTCTCGAGATGGGAGAGCATATTTTTGAAGGTGTTTTATCAGATCATGGCTTAGATCCTGCAAGCATGGAGCTGTACCTTTTAAAAAGGATCAGGTAACTGTTATGTTGATTGTCTTCCTTTATAAAATGTTGTCCATGGTACAGGTGAATAATTTGCACAAAATGATGGTGATGTTCTATAGCTGCTGCTTGGAATTTGCAATTCTTACCCTGAGCATTCAGAAACGAGCGGTCAGAAACTTTAATGAGAATGCCGTCAGCGTTTGCATGCACTTTACAATATGGATGCAAGATAACCGTCTTAAATGTAAAAGGCTTTTATAATATACATTTGACGGTATGTGGAAGTAAAGCTAACCAATGAGGAGTTTGCTTTTGCAGCAAATAAAGAGAACGAGAAACTTGAAGGTGGTGGTACGCAACCAAGTAAGGAGATCTTATAATCATTCCCCTTTTATATTCATATGGGAAATTTAAAATTCCTTTCATCTTTCAAGGTATTTGGTTGTTCATTTGTGCTGATTTAATTGACCTAGATACTGAATGTATAGAAAACAAATAATTAAGGTGATAAACAAAGCTTTGGGCAGCACTTGACAAAAATTTTGTATTGAGTTTTTCCACTTGAATTGAGTGAGCTCAAATGTTTATCCCAATATCGTTAAATTTGTTTTGTTTTATGCTTTGACGGTTCTTTGGGCATCCTAAGGAAACACTCCATACTGTCCAATTTTGTGTCTGCTCTTTGGTAGCAACAATAGGCTTATGTGGATAACTTGCATCTAATATGCTCTGTTTTGGATGCTATGTCCATCCCACATTATTGTGCCAAAAACATTGTTAACAGTATATGAGAGATATCGGTGCATGGAGGACACATTTGCATCTATTCTCAAGAGTGAGATGTCGTCTTCTATGATGTGTTTTCATTCATCTTGTCAATTTTGTAATACGCTCTTTGGTAGCAACAACAGGCTTATGTAGATGACTTACATCTAATATGCTCTTTTTTGAATGCTATGCCCATCCCACATTATTGTGCCAAGAACATTTTTAGCAGCATACATTATGAGAGATATTACACATGGAGGACACATCTGCATCTATTCTCAAGAGTGAGATGTCCTCTTCTATGGCCAGCGTTTGTTTGTAAAGTGATTCTTTGACATGTCTGAAGTAGATGTAATCATTTAATTACATGCAATATTCCTTCTACAAAGACATATTTTGATAATTACATTCATGTCACAAAAATATTCAAACTGTGTCCCCAACTATGGGTAAATATAAACTAGGAGTATTACAAGGATTTACTAAGAGTTACTAAATGCATCACATTTTTATTATGCCTATTGTTATGAAATTTTCAATGTACAATAAATGTGCATATTTAAGAAAGGATGTTTATGATGATTTCATTAGCAAATATTTCTCAAATATTTTATGGTTGTCTTTTGTTTGCGAGATCACTATAATAGTCATTTTTACATTCAACATCCCATTGGGGGTTTCAAAGTATTTTAGAGCGCTCTTAACTAAAGCTAACTATTTAGTTACAAAATTTGTCCAATGGAGCTTTGATGAAATGGTATTGTTGGTAACTAAATTGAGCATGAAAATTGGATGAATATCTCCATCTACATGCTCAACATATGTTGATTTTTTGAAAATATTTGAAAAGAAAGTATTCGTAGAGGTACATGCCCAAGGTTCCCAAGATATCGTTTGACACCATACATTTTGTTGTTAGCTTTCACTAGCAAGATTTAGCTATTTCTACAGGTAAAATTCATGTGAGCAATTTACTAATTTTGATTGCCTTCCTTCATGGTGTACCACTACACCTGATGGAAATGCTAGGCATCCCTAGATACATGAGTTTTAGGATTAAAGGCTTTCAGGATTAGGGTCAAATTAACTAATGGCTAGCATTGGTTTATGATTCGTGTTTCGGGTTTAAAGGGTTTAGAGCTTAAATACTTAGGAAAAGTTTATGGTTTTAGGGGTTCTTCAGGTTTAGGGCTTATGTAGTATTAGGTCTCGCATGGTATAATTTCTAAATTCTAAACCATATAAGTTGCCAAAATATTGACAACATAAAAGAAACAATAATGTGTCACATCAACGCGCATCAATGTTTTCACTATAGATAAATGTTGATATGAATGATCATTTTCCCTTTCGAAGTTCTTACACCATTGCACTTGCTAATGAATTCTTTGTTTAATGAACCATAAAGCAACGGATAACAAATAGACATGAGACGAATCACTTTCACATGTGTTAGTGTCTTTCTTGTGTTTATAAACTTTGTTGCATTCAGAGATCATTTTTTCAAGTGGTAAAAGGCAGACATGTTTTTATACAAGATTAGTTCATAGTGTGCTTACATTTAAAAAAACGATTTGTTCTCCTTCATGCAAATGTACGTTTCATATTTCTACTCAACTATATTCATGCAATATATGCCTTTATGCCCAATACATCTACAAAGATTTCTACTATAGCTGCATAATCTAATACCCTAAATGCATTTCACACGTTCTTGATAAATGCAGGCATTCTAGAGGGCTACGTTCTAGTGATTATTTATTTTGGATTTAAAATAAAATCTCGACGACCTGCAAATTAATATGTAGACAATGATATATTGATAACAATAAAAATATAAATAACTTTCTTTTAAAAGAAAAAAATGTAAACAATCATAGCTCATATAATTTGTATACAATGCTTAAATATATGCAATTGACTTTCTACACTCTCTATTTCATACAGCCCTTGAATATCAAGGGACTTGTATCTTTCTATATATATGATGATTATTGATTTTTGGAATTAAGGCCACCATTTCGAAGGGGTTGAGTTTTATTAAGCGCAATCTTTTTTAATGAATGTATGTATTGTGGTAGTAAATTGAAAAATGTTTTACATCGCGAGTCTTTGTAGTAGATTATATGGCCACGAGGGTATGGTTGTTTACAAGGAGGTAGAGCTCACTTGCACATCAAAAGTCTTTGGCCTATGGGATTCAGGAGGTGGGATCTTAGGCACCACCACAGTAAGGCAACCATCATAGCATGCTGCAGATATAGCTTCTAAATTTGCATTTGCAGGAAGATTGAATTTGCGCATAAATTTGCCACTGCTTCGTTCTACTCTTACATATTTTACTTCAAAATCATTTGCATCCTCTCGCTTGCGCTCTCCACTGATCTTTAGAATGCTGTCATTCTCCACTTGAACCTGATGTATCAGAAATCCCCATGGATTTTAAGAGAAACTCAGTTATAAGTTATATAGCAAGAGATAAAGACATTAATCTGTACATTAATGACATAGCATAATATAAGATACAGATATGATATAGATTTTTACAGCATGGCAATCTAAATTGGTTATATGAGAATGCATCCATATTGTTGCCAAAGAAACTAGTACTCAGGAATATAATATGCAGCATAATATTCTAACCTCTGGCAGAATCTAATCTAATATTACAGCTGTTATGGTAAAAAACTTGATTGATCGGCATATAAATTATGATACAGATATATCTCAATTATCCAGAGAGAAACAGTTTTATCTGTACAATATGCCAAGGTTCTAGTAAGTATTTGAGAAAAAATGGCACCTTAACATCAGAAGGTTTAATGCCAGGAACATCAGCAACGAATACATATGAAGTAGGAAGCTCCTTCACATCAACAGGGGCGCCAGCGGCCATTGCAGCAGCAGAAAGATTCTGTAAGAAAAATGCCCAAATATAAGAACCCTAATTCCAAAACAAACAACTAAACCTTAAATGCATTTTGCCAGGGCATGGCAATACCTGAAGAATTTGCTTATCAGAGAACTGCTCCCCGATATCGAGGTAGCAAATGTTTAGAAAATTGGAAGGATCGAAACAGAGGGAAGAGGGTAAATGCTTTGCAGAAGATGTTTCTTCGTGGAGAGATAAAATCTGCGATTTGTCTAGTTGATCCACCATAACCTAGAAACAATTCCGAGCATTTTATGCGATCCACATGAAGAAGTCGTGGAGCAAATCCATTGCTTCCGGTGGATGCGTGTCAAAAATCTTCTTGATGGTATTTCCTTGCGCCAAAAATGCCAGGGAGATTGGCTGACAGTTATCTAGCAATTATCAAGCTATTTATGGAAACCCAAACCTAAATCCGATGCTAAATTACCTGTTGTAGTGGAATCACTTCAATCGAAGGCAGTTCTTGAAAGGAGGAGAATCGAAAAGATTTACGATTCAAGAACAATGAACTATGGCCCCTTATTGATCTCAAAAGGGTCGCACCCCGTCGTCAACTCCTGTCCTACGTGGCATGCTGACGTGTCGCTTACATCTAAAAGAAACAGATGTGAAATTTAGTAGGTGAATTTTCATGATAGGCTAGTAGTAGGGGCTGTTTTTCCTACATTTTACAGATTTGCTCAAAGATCATGGTAGCGGTGTGTTGACTGACTTTGAGGGCCGAAAAAAATGGCCTATTGCTGTTTAACGGGTGCCTTTATCACGTCCATGCGGCTCCCCACTCCCTGCGGAAGCGAGTTGGCTTCATATTGGAAAAGAATCATGCATCACCCACAAACAAAAAAAAAATTAGTGCATACGTTATACGATTGACCCGTCGAGATCATCCCAATGTCCCTCGCCCCGTCGGCGGCCAAGATTTTATAAATGTCCCTCTGTCTTGATCAACGACCCATATGATGCCATTGGCACAATAATGCAAAGCGGCATTTCAAAAAAATGAAAAGGCATGAAATTTAATAGGTAACAAAGCAAGTCTAACATTTGCGATGCGGTGAGGGATTCTCCTCATTTTCTTTAGTTAGTGCTTCGTTTTTGCAAGGACGATTATTCTTTTCGCCTTCCATTCAAAAGTGAAATTGCTTTCTGCTTAGTGAAACCACATCTAATGCATGACGTTTGCAAGCAGCATATCTTTTTTTATGTCCCTGTGGAACGGTGGAGAGGAGTGCTTCAATCTACACCAAGCTTTGTTCATGCACAAACGGAGATCAATGTTTGAGCTTTTCCATCCAACTAGGTTCGTGGCTTCAAGAAAGATATCTAGAGCTTTTAGAAGGGAGGTATAGCACTCTATTTCTTCTTCCTTGGGTTTGGTGGCATTACTTATTTTGCTTAGTGTTCACATGTTTTTTCATGGTGAAAATGAAAACATGAATCTAGAGTTTAATCATTTGATGGAGTTGATTTGCAAGAAACCAGTCCATTTGTTGGAACCTAAAAACCTCTTTCAGACATTAAACAATAAACTTCACGCCAGGCCCGATTTCTATGGCATTTTATTAGCGAAACGGCTAGCAATCTGGCATCATCAGAAGGATCTGTCTTCTTCTCCTTCTATATTTTTCAAGCATTAAGTTATGTTTGGCAATTTGGTGAGGTCTCCTTCTTAATAGGGACAGGTATACTCTAATATTTATTCTCAGGGATGTCTGATGGAGCAAGGAACTGGCCATTGTCAGAGGTGGGAACTTTGATGGAGCAGTTTATAGCCATTCTTTGCTGGACCTACAACATAACAACATTTCTTATCATGAAACAAGCAACCTGGATACTGATCAACATTGCTTATCATGAAACAAGCAACCGTGTATTGCCCTATATGTTTCTTGCTTGAATAACGCATATAGAGAGTCTCTATTTTTTGGGAAGCCAAAATGATTCTGGCATTGATCATGTATGAGTGTAAACTTTATTTTAGATATAGACTCTTTTGCAAATGCTTTAGCCACTCAAAAAAACTCACCTTTCTACCTCTTATGTAGATCCATGGTCGAAAAATCCAATAAGAGTGAGCTATGGACAGTAGGAATGGTTTGTCATCACCAAAGCAAGTTGTGAGCTATGTGATGCCATGTAATATTCCATTGTCATGTAATATGTCATCTGGACCCGGCGGGGGGGGGGGAGGGGGGGGGAGAGAGAAGAAAATAAGCATCTTGAGCATAATGCCATACTGGCTAGAAAGCATTTGCATGTGCAAAACATGATTTGTTGTGTATAGTCACCTTCAAAAATGCTATTGCCGATTTGCAACTCTGATTCTAAATTTCTGTCAGTTTATTGATGTTTCAAGAAGGAAGTAACACTGTTAAATTCTATGCATATAATTGCAAGATGATAATCTGTAGTTTTGCATTCTCATTACATCAAAGTAGTTTCTGTTGGTTGGCGATTGAGATACAAGATTATAGATTGGTTTTGTTGCTTTGATATAGTAGCATGCCTCATTTATGTTGCACATAATATATCAAATTGGGAGGAACTCCATCTCTTTTGCATGTGGTTTGCCAAATCTAAAAACTGAGCGCTTCTTTTCTTGGCATCTATGTAGCAATACAAATGTACTCCTTTTATTAGATTGAATGCACATTATGGTCATGCATTACGTGGTTCTAAGATATGAAATAGTTCTGGACCCCTTTGTTTTGTTCTTTCTTTGACACTTCTTATGGAGGCAACTTGCAAGAAAAAACTCCAGTGGTTGCAAAGTGATCGACAAAGTAGAACGGTACATGTTATGATTAATTCGGTATGCCAACAATTTTTTGCTTTGATACATGCCAGTGATACTTCAGGTGCTCTAGTAAGAGCTATATTTATTCTGTTCATGCTGCTGCTATATTGTCTCAAGTAAATAGTAATGTACTAGCAAGTACAAGGCAACCATTCCCTGTAAATAGATTCCAAAATGTTTCTTTTGTGTATAAAAAATAGTCCAGATATCCAGGTGGTTCCTCTGGCTGTTGGAAATGAGCCCAGTCTGCAAACTATAGAGCATGAATTGGAGAGGCAACTACCTTAGCAGGGAAGAAGTATAGTACATGTAAAAAAATTTCTTTGAGAAGATATTGCTACAAAGGAGCACACCATGGTGGGTGCATGCATTCGGTATGGAATTGTTGTGGACTCCATTTGTTCTTTGAATGTTGGCAGCCTCCAAGAAAAAGCTTCAGTTTGTTGCAAAGTGATATGCAAAGTAGACTGGGTACATGTTATAATTACTTCAGCATGCCAACAATATTTTGCTCTTACAGGGAATAGTGATATATGCCAAAACGATACTTCAGGTGCATTGTAATAAACTTTCTAATCCTAATCATGCTGAAGTAAATAGTGATGCTTTATTATGTACGAGATGACCATTTCCTGTAAAGATAGGTTATAAAATGTTGCTTGTGTAGACAAAGTATGGGCAAATAGCAGGTGGTTATTGTGGCTTCTTGTGGCTGTTGGAAATACAATTGGTCTTCTCTTCAATCTCTTAGGATGAGGGGCTTGGCTCCCTCATTAACAAAAGTGGCAGAATTCAAGGGGCTAGATGCACACAACTGTGTAGTCATCTAACATCTCAGATGGTGGTATTGAGCACACATTTTGACACAAAGAGGGTGAGAGATAGAAGAGGGCATCTGTATAAGTTCAAATTTGGAAGGCATAAGATTTTTTCCTGCCCTGACATATGCGGCTTTCAGAAAAAATGTCAAAATACATTATCACTTTGTGGAAATTTTCTACCATATAATTTATTATTGTGACTGGACTAATACCTTATTTATTACCTTAAAAAGATTTCTAGAACAAAAACATGCATTTATTTGTTGTCTTTCCATGTAGCACTTTGCATGACATTGCATTGCAAACCTCTTCTAGACAATACAGGCAAATACCAACATAAGCTACTTTTTGAAAATAAAAATGTCGTAATAGATGTGCCACATTAATACCCCCACATCGGGGCTTGAAATCCCCAACGGCTCTAACCAGATAATTTTTAGGCTTTGAAATCCCCAATAGCTCTAATCAGATAATTTGCCAGTATATGTTATGCTCCACTGGATTTTGAATATAAGCTAATGATTATTTGCCGAATTTTGACAAAAAACCTACAAACTGGAAAATAAGGATTGTGACATGAAATTTAGGAGAGTAACACTTGTTTTTCAATGCCTGCACATACATTACTATCCCACTCTTCATGTACAATCACATGGAAGGCCCACTGAAGGTGGGCAATTTTCTAGTAATATATAGAATAGCACCTTATACAACCCTTTAAGATCAAGAAGTAATATTCTACGACAGATTTATAATTTCAAAAATAGTGATCTATGATGCTCGATATCAACAATAAATTCACCTACCTTCGGTCACTGCTTATCAATCTCTTATGTTCTATAGTTTTGTTCATTCGATAATTAAAATATGTTTTCATCCTCAACCTGTCATGGATACTTATTAAACAAATTATTTCTTCTAGTGGCAAATGATACCACTCTGCTTGCCCCAATGTTTAATCTATGATGACTTGTATGATATCCGACAATCGCCCTTCTCAGAGACATTAGAACACGTGCCAATAAGTATTTTTGTTCCACAAATATAAGCATATGATTTACCTCAATCTTGTAGAAATCTTTGCCATATGTAGCAAAATAACAGGGGGTTCCAGAGGATTTGATAAGGATGTAAAAATAACAATTCCTGAAACCATAGACCATATATCCCTAAAATAATTGAATGGGGTGTTATAAAAAAAAACATATATTTAAGATAAAAAATAATCACATTAGCCCACTGGGTACATTGGTTAAAGTAGGCTTATTAGGACATTGACTTATTTTGGTAGAGGTTCAAGCTCCCGTATTTCATATTCTAAAATCTTAGACAAAGTCGTATACTGGTTCGATATTCCCTCAAAACCTTAGGAGAAATCGTATTTCATATTTCAAAATCATAGCGCCTCCAATCATAACTGAATATAAGCGAAACGAGAGGTGCCCAGAGGCTCCAACATACGATCTGGGTCGTAAGATTGACGAATCCGACGACTGTGGTAGCCAAAATGATGTACAAAATGATGGACACAACAGAGTTCGCATGTTAAATACCTCTTGGAGATATGATTGTCTACAACGTCACGTATAGCGGTTCGTGAGGTGCAACCAATCTGGTATATTGTGTCCTGTTCAAGGATAGGGTCGACGTTGCATAAGTAACACAAGAAAAAATTACGAAACATATGAACCTCCCTCGTTTTTGCAAAAATAACCATTTTATACGTGAAAAAGAGGCAACACGTAAATGCTTAGGAGCGCGGCCATGTATACAACCAAGGCAACACGTAGCTGCTTCGCGATGGGCTTGTTGATGGCTTCAGCACATGGTGTCCGCACAGTCCCATCAACGGGCCCCAAATTGTTGCAGCCGCTAGGTACTGTTGAAGGTTTTCCTGGCACACCTTCAATCTCACTGGTGCAGGATCTCCAGGTTGCTTGAGGCAACCACTATATGCCAAAAGCTCAACCATCGAGTTACCAATGCTTTTCCAAAACAAGAAAAAAGTGACCTAGGCAAAAGTTATGCCAAACGATTCCAATTCTCAAAGATGTATGTCAACAAATATTGCATCCTAAAAATGCAGTTCTGGCAAGACAAAAAAAAAAGTCAGTAGACTTGGCATCAGATTTTTGCACGTGAAATTGTAGAAATCGTTTTTGAGTTCTGACATCTCTCACCAACTCTGACAAGCCTGCTGATGAAGTGCAACTAATCTTTTTGCTAGAAAGATTTGCTCTAGTGCCTTAAAAAATCAATTTGGAATCTGATAGACTAGTTTGCTCAAGAACACAGCAAGCACTTTTTGCCAGATACAAATCCTGATATTCTTTTTGAGTTTTGACAAGCTACACTATCTCGACACGCCTATACACAATGCACATCTTAATTTTTTCGGGTAAAATACTCGGATAAGCCTTGAGAATGAATTTCTTTGTTGAGAAAAATAGATTAGACTTTGAAAATTTGAAAAGCGAGATTCTTCCTCTTTATGAGGGTAAATTTTGAACACTTAGAGCTTGAGAGATGTCACATACTATGCTAAATTACTACATATTATTTTTATATTTTCCACTTTGAGATTGCGAGGGAATTAACTTAGTTAGGTCTTTGGTAAATGTTAATGGACACAAATTTTCTTACCAAGCTCGGATGTTCCTTATCTTGAACATCATATAAAGGTTTTACAGTATTTTGAGTCTTGGGCACAAGATCAAAATTCTTTAAAATATAGTCAAATAATCATGTTTTGCATCAAAGTTTCTCGATTCTTAAAGCAAGAAAGGTCATTCTCAGCATCAAATCATCAACTTGACATGTTTGCATGCTCTGCAGGTCGGTAATCTCGCAAAAAGGCCTTCAAAATAATCTAACATTGTGACGTTCCAGCACAATATATGGTCCCAGGATGTATCTTGATCTTTGCCTTCGTCAGCGTACATGCCACCCCGATTGGCGTGTGCGCCCGTCAGCGTAGCGTAATAGCAGGTAACACCATAGGGGGCAACCTGCAAGGTATGTGCATTTATTAATGTGCACATTTTCCAATGTGCACATTTTCCCATGTGGACACTTTATGCCACTTAATAAAGGCAAGTGGGCCACACCAATTATCCCACATGCTAAAAGGGGTAATTGGAAACCCTAGCCCTAACCCCTTGTCTATTTAGGCAAAGGAAACCCTAACTTGCTATTTTGGTCTATAGTGTTCTAGGATTATTTTTGCTTGCTCCGGGGAGCCAAACCGCCTCCCAAACTCTCGAGCGATTTGGCTCATCAGTTTTCCCTTCTAGCTTCGTCTTCTAGCAGTTCAGCAGGATGGTCGAGATCAGAGCAGGAGGAGCGAGCCAAGGATCAGGTATTATGTCAATTTAATAGCCTAAACCGCCTTCCAGCCCTTGAATAAGTACGTTTAGCCTATTAAATTGCCCATAGCAGCCATCTAGATCCCTAGATGACGAGCCCTAACTAAAGAACCTAACTCTGTGTTTATATTAGATCTTGTTCTTTAGTTCTTCTGTGATATGTATGATGATGTATCTCTGTGGACTCATTGTATTGGAAAGGGGGGTAGAGACCTTAAAGCCTGGTAGTTGATGCTCCTAGCTAGTCTCTTTAGCACACTGTAAATTCGGCCTATGTACAAGAACCACACCTGGTTGTGGATGAAGGGGCCAGACTGGCTCATAAGGAGGTTCATGTTCTGACTCAAGAACGATCCCTCTGGCGTGTAAAGTCTACCGGGGATCATTGTAGACTAGGTCTAATGGCTTGCCACTACGTGTGGGTGAGGCATGGGCTCGACACCCGTGGAGTGATGCGTCACTCTCCATTGGGTTCAAGTCGAATAAGGGCAGTGGCCCTCTAGTCACCTTGAGTCAGCATGTAGATCTCTGGAGGGAGTGATCCCTACCGCCCCATCGAATCGGGAGATGCAACCCAGAGTAGCCCTTAGGCTATGCATCCGTGGGGCTCAGTCCCAACACTTTTCAGCCTACTCTGCAAAGTGTGCACAGGAGGGGCGGATGGAGTGGACTACCCTAAGCCATGTTCTCATGCCAGCCAAATCCATTGTCATGAATTGCATGCGCAACAGACCCCGGGTCAGGTCATCCCTCGAGTCCCGAGCCTTGGGTAGGCTTCCCCCATGTGATGTGCCGATCTTTGTCTATGCAGATATGTGATGAGCCATCCTTCGAGATGGCTATGTGATGTTGATGTTATATAGTGACATGTATGTTTAAGCTTCCGCAGCTAGGTAGGCCCTGAGGGAGACACGGGGTAAAATGACCCCTTCATTCTTCCCACTGGAACTCATCAAGGTTGCGATGATGATATGTGGAGGGCCCTGTGTCATTATGGAGCTGGTATGGGGATGAACTCTGTTTGTATCGGTGAGTGCACCGTATGTGAGTAGGGGACGTCACAGTGGTATCAGAGCAATGTTCTTGGAGACCAAGAGCAAAGCTAATCGCCATGTTCCCGAGAGTCTGAACTTGAAAAGGATCCTCAAACCTCGAAAAGTGGGAAATGTTTTCTCATTTTAGTAGTATATGCTAAGCTAGTAATGTGATTAAGTGAATTGGAACATAAAAAAGACTAAAAAAGTTGAGCCAAATCTTTCTAAAGGTAAGCATGTCTCTACGTCGGCCCGAGCACAAACCAAAAATGTAGGTCTTGCCCTGGGCGCAACGTGCGAGACATTAGGCCATAATCACCTTAATACTTGATGAATTTTAACCAAGTAACATGTTAGATCGAGTTTTAAGGTAAGATCTAGCTAGATTGGTATATTACATCCCTAAAAATATGCCTAGAAATCATATAGTTTAGTCTAAAAATGCACAACGTCTCACACGTCGCGCCAGAAGCTTGATCTAATTGTTAGTTTGGGCCTCCAGCGCAACGTGTGAGACTAGTAGTTAGAAAACTCTGAAATAAGTATATGTTTTATGTCAATGGGCGCCCTGGCACATTAAATAGAGCAACTTGAATTTTGACCTAAAATTGCCCATCTATAAATAGATCTAGACCCCTCTCATTTGCACGTTTCCTCCTTAGAAAATCTGCTCCCGCTCCCTAAGGCGATTTTTGGGCGCCCGACCTCGGATCGACGAACCGTGAGACGTGGCCAGAACCAAACAGACCGCTCGAGTTCCCCGACCTGGTGAATCGGCCAGCGCCCAAGATAAAGCCCGATAAATGGATGCTTCGAGCTTAATTTATCGCCAGAGGGAGGCCAACCTTCGGCAAGCGAGGAAACAAGATCAAGAGCTTAACGAGGAGGGATCCCGTTAGGCGATCCTAAGAGGAGAGCGCGATCCCGTGGATCAAACCGGCACTCAAGAAGAAGACATTGATCTCCTGATTCAATGGATGAAGAAACCTAAGAAGCATAAAAGCAGCAGATAGAGCAGGAAATACAGGAAGAGGAGGGAGTAGAGCGAGAGCGGAGAACCAAGGTTCGCGAAGAACAGAGGCAGCTGACTCCTAAGCCGACCCTGGAGGAAGAACTCAAAGCCTGGATTCGAGAGGAGGAGGCAAAGGAGCAAGAAGAGCGGAGGGAGCCCACCCCCGAGCAGACCGAGGAGGAGCAGCTCGAGGCGTGGATCCAAATCCACGAGGCCAAAGAACGGCGCCGAGCGAAGAAAAAGGCGGAGAAGAAGAGAAAGAGGGAGGAGAAGGAGGCCAAGGAGGCTGAAGAGCTGAAGAAAAAGAAGGGCAAACACGTGGAGGAGCCCAAGAGAAAGTTGAAGAAGACCCCCAACCCCAAGGTCGTCATCTCGGAACGGCCACCTGACCAACCCCCGTCCTCAAGCGACTCTGAAGATGAAGACTTCAACCCCAATGCAGAAAGTGGAAGTTCTTCGAAGCCCCCAGGCGATGAGCAGGGAGCACATGATCGAGCAGCCGTGAAAGCCGCAGCACCCCGCCAGACTCGACTGGATAGGAAGAAAGCCCCGCCGACGGTCTCGAATTTTATGTGATAGACCTTGCCAAGGTCTACGAGAGAAAGCTGAAGGAACACAACGCCTTCATGAAGAAGTGGGAGGCTTACAACTCCTACTACCAGGAGAACAGGGTTAGAATTATCGAAGGCGGACGTCCATCGAAGAAGCAAACTCTTAAGGCCGCCGCCAGAGAAGCCCAAGCCTCCAAAGAAGCCAGCGAAAAGGAGGGCCAGCAGAAAGGAGAGCGAGAGAAGAGCACTACGGAGATTAGGCATTTTCAACGCAGCTTCGGCTTCCTAATCCCCCGTGCACCGTTCGCCTGATTAGTCAGAGAAGTCATACAAGAGTACAATACCGACATGAGGGTAACGGACGAGATGCTACTGGCGTTACAGGAAGCGACCGAGCAAAAGATGGTGCAGCACTTTAAGGATTCCACAGCATGCACGGTACACGCAAAAAGGGTAACCTTAATGAGGAAAGACATGCAGCTGGCCAGCCACATTAAGGGAGAACCCCAGTAAATTTTGTAAATGATAAAATTTTGTTTAATACAAAGTGTTTTTGAGTAGACTATGTGTATAAATGTACTTAACTAAGTTGAATTAGCAAGTAATGGCTTTTGTTTCAGTCAAATTGGACAGATTTAGAGGAAGTAGTGAGAGATGTCTCACACGTCGCGCCAGAGCACAAACCTAAAGTTTAGGTCTTGCCATGGGCGCAACGTGTGAGACCTTCATATCTAAAATAGACCAAAACGTCTCCAAATCGGCCAAGTAAGGGTCAATCCTGAGTATCTCGATGAGTCTAGCATGATTTGACCAAAGATCACCCAGATTGGACAAGTTTTGACCAAGATAGGGCAGATGTCTCACATGTCGCGCCAGAGCACAAACCTAAAGTTTAGGTCGAGCCCCAGGCGCATCGTGTGAGACCTCCTAGCATTTTCTCCACCATGACATATCCAATTGACCTCTAGTTTGTTGCAACAGGTTCATTAGATAGTCCCAGTCATACTCAAACCCTCAAACTAGTCTTCCAATCCCCATTTAGACCTCAAAATATGTCAGATTTACCCAACCCCAAGAGTTTTTCATGTCACCCAAAAATTAGAGTTTTTCCCTTGCCTATAAATAGGCCCCCATTTCTCACTTAGCACCCTACAAGTTTGCTCCCGACCTTCTAGGCGATTTTCCAGCTCCGCGGGTCATCAACCAACATCCTCGGGAACTTGGGACGCTCAGTAGGAATGACCCAAGTGAAGAAGTTTCTTGAGGATAATCCATCCTACCGGCGATTTCAAGAATAGTTAAACTCTTGATCCCAGAGGCCTTGTATTTAAATATTATGCATATATAAATACATTTTCTTTTGCACCTTAAATGTTTGTTGATGTATTTTGTTCCACAACTTTACCAACAAACACATAGAATGCAATAGAACCAACAAAACTAACCGTAAGGCCATGATCTACTTGTGTATGCAGCTAGAGGCCCAGGGTCAGCAGAACGAAAACGGCGAGACCGTAGGGAAGAACAGACCGCCTAGGCCGCCCTCGACAAGGAGCCTGTATGAAGCATTTGGTCCCATGACCCTAGAAGAAGAGATATCTCAGATGAGAACAGATCGGGATCAGATAAAGGCATTCTTGGCAGCACAAATAGGAGTGGAGCGGACAACAACGCCGATTCTTAGGAAGCACCACCTCAGAAGACAAGGAGGGACAAGAAGAGGAGCAAGAGAAGGAGGTCCCCCAGCATGGAATCATCCGACACAAGCTCTGATTCGGACCGACCGGAGGGAAGAGGAAGAGTGGATGCAGGACCGTAGAGATGGCGCACAAAAGGGTCTCAAAAAGCCTCTTACCGTAAGAAGGTTGACTCAAAGACTCAAGAATGTCCTGAAAGCCGAAAGTTGGAAAGTTCTTCTGAGATAACAGGTCCCAGATGGAAGCAGAGGCATGGTTAGATGAGATGAGCGAGTATGGCAATGCTTATAGCATGAAGGACAAGGACAAGGGGCGAGTGGTGGCAGCCAACCTCAAGGGGAGCAAAGACGCATTTGGTGGAAGGGTTATGCCAAGGCCCATGGCTTAAGCAGGACGATTTGCGAGTGTTCAAAAGTTTGCTAAGGCTTTCAAGCGCCATTATGTACCGCGAGAACATAAGCCCAACATGATGCGGCCAGTTCTACCGGGTCATAAAGAAGGCAACAAATCAGTCCGTAAATATACAGAGGGAATTCATGAGACTAAGGCTTTATGTGCCGGGTTGAGTGAAAAGCATGCATCGAGAGCTATATTAAAGGATTGAATGACGAGATCCGCAAACTTCGTAGGGCAATAAACCCCAAGGCGGTGTCGGTCGGGCGTAATCCAAGGCAATAAACTTGTAAGGCGGGCCTCGTAACGCCCCGAGGCGAGGCGCAGAGATACCGAGGATAAAGGCAAGGCAACAGGTGTTATAGCCCCACAAAGAGCCCCAGTGTCCAAATTAAAGCCCCATATGGTGGCAACCATGGGAAGCAACAGGAGAAGAAGCAGGTGTCCTTCAAGGACAAGCAGGAGGGGTCAAACTACTCCAAAGCAGTGCGGTCCTTCTTGCAAGCAATGCCCAAGGAGAAGAGACAAGAGTGCATAGAAGCGCTTTTGCTGCAGGTGCTTCCAGCCAGGCCACAGGACAGCGAACTGCGCCTTCGTCATGAGCGCAGCGCTAGCGGAGTTGGGTGGATGGGACACTCAGCCCGGACGACGACGGCGGCCAGGCAAAGACGCGACTATATTCAGGGTGAGTGTCACATTTTTGCTGCCATAGATACAGAACAAGCAGAGAATCAGTATAAGGTAATTTCCACAGTAGGGAAGGCCAAGGCCAAGTCTTTCATAGTCCTGATAGACTCGGGAAGTAGCCACAACTTTGCGTCCCCAAGAATGGTTGAGATGTTGAAGTTGAAACCATTAAAGTCAAAGCCGAGGCCCGTTGTGTTAGCAAGTGGAGCAGTAAGACACACAAAGCAAAAGAGGATAAACTTCGACATCGACTTGCTGGGAATTAGCATCCGTGATAGGGGCGTAAGTAATGGGTATCGGGAAAGTATGACCTGATCATAGGAATGGAGTATCTTGGACCAGCGAGGGCCATCATTGATGAAAAGCGGAAGGTGACCCTCACAAATACCAACGGAAAGATCATTGAGATCACAGGTAAAGAAGTTGTTCCCATCACGCAGTGTATGTCTAGTAAGCGGCTGCTCAAATGCATAAAGAGCGAGCAGGTGGCATATATCTTCAAGCTTGAGATCGAAGAGCCCAAGTCAGAAGAAAGTGAGGAAGACAAAGTGCTCAGCAAGTTGCCCAAGCAGATAGCTAAGGTGATCACGGAGTTCCATGATCTCTTTCCAGATGAGATCGAGCAGCTCCCTCCTTACAGGGGAGTCGAGTATGAGATAGCACTCGAACCAGGAACGAAGCCGACGAGCAAGGCTCCATATAGAATGACGACACAGGAGCTGACGGAGCTAAAGAAGCAATTGCAGGAGTTGCTCGACCTAGGCTTCATTAGACCTAGCGTCTCACCATTTGGGGCACCGATTCTTTTTGTAAAGAAGAAGGATGACAGCTTGAGAATGTGCATAGATTACAGGCAGTTGAACAAGCACACCATCAAGAACAAGTATGCGCTCCCCAGATCGGATGACTTGATGGACCAGCTCCAAGGGGCAAAAGTCTTCTCCAAAATCGATCTAAGGTCGGGCTATCATCAAATCAGGATCAAGGAAGAAGACATCCATAAAACTGCCTTCAGAACGCGGTATGGGCACTATGAATTCACGGTAATGCCTTTCGGCTTATCGAACGCCCCAGCAACGTTCATGAGGCTCATGAACGACATCTTCAGGGAGTTCTTGGACACCTTTGTGATAGTATTCTTTGACGATATTCTGGTGTATAGCAGAACCCTGGAGGAACACGTACAACACCTAAGGAGGGTGCTTGAGAAGTTGAGGAGGCACCAGTTGTACGCCAAGTTGTCGAAGTGCCACTTCGCAACGGAGAAGGTGGAATACCCGGTCATGCGATCTCGCCAGAAGGAATCTCGACGGATCCCCGCCAAGATTGAAGCGATCATTTAGTGGTCGGCACCAAGAATGTCCATGAGGTCAGAAGTTTTCTTGGCCTAGCAGGGTACTACAGGAAGTTTGTGAAGAACTTTGCAAAGATAGCAGCCCCGCTAACGGACTTGACGAGGGTGGAAAAGGTGAAAGATTGGGCAGATCATTGGCGCAAGAAGGCCCAAGCAGGGTTTGAATTGTTGAAGAAAGCTTTGACAACCGCCCCCATATTGACCCTGCCAGACCCAGAGAAAGACAAGCTTGTGGCGACAGACGCAAGTAAGATAGCAACAGGTGCAGTGCTCATGCAGGAAGAGCGAGTAGTAGCGTATGATTCCCGGAAGATGAACGACGCCGAGATCGCTACCCACCCATGATCAGGAGTTGCTAGCCATTGTTAGGGCACTAAGGATTTGGAGGCATTATTTGTTGGGAAGGAAGTTTCAGTTGGATACTGATCACCAGAGCCTTCAATATATCTTCACCCAACCACTCCTCAACTTAAGGCAAAGGAGGTGGATGGAATTCCTTGAGGAATATGATTTTGACATAGTGTATAAGCCCCCTCCGGGGAGACCATTCGGGACGAGAATGCATTGTAATGCTATATCAACTCTTTCGAGTGAGTTTGGTAAGAAAATCGAGGAGACATTGCCATTGGATAGTGATTTCAAGGAAGTATGGGCAAGCCTCTCTAAGGAGGCTAGAACAGATAAGGAGCGGGAAGCCTTCAAACATTATAAGAAGGAAGGCAACTTTGTTATACCATAAAGACAAGTTGTGCGTGCAGAATCATCGGTGTAAGGAAGTTGATTCTCCACGACACCTACAACAAATCCAATAGCTGGCCATGCAAGATTTATGAAGACATATTTCACGCATAGCCTATTATTGGCCGGGAATGAAGAAGCAGGTAGCTCGCTACATCAAAGAGTATCAGCTATGTCGGCCAGACGGCGCGTAACAACTTCAATTCGAGGGGCATTGGAACCTTTATCGGTGTCGAGCGCTAAGTGGGAGGTCATCAAAGCATGGACTTCATAGCGGGGTTTCCAGGGCGAAGAAGAGGGAAGGATGCCTTGATGGTGGGGTCGACAAGTTGTCGAAGATGGCACATTTTGTGCCTTGCGGGACCAAACACGACTATGGATACAACGGCTCTTCACCAAAGAAATCTTCGGACTCCATGGCATGCCAAGGGAGATCATCTCCCGACGGGGACCGAAGTTCATGAGTGCCTTTTGGCGGGGACCTCTTTGCGACAATTGCACGAAGCTATCCATAAGCATGGCCTATCATCCTCAGACGGATGGGCAAACGGAGCGGACCAACAGAATTTTGGAAGATATGCTACGAAACTATGTCTGGAACAAGCAAGGTATGTGGGAAGAGTTTATTCACTTGGTGGAGTTTGCGTATAATAGCACCAAGCAGGAATCATCCCAAATGTCGCCGTTCATGATCAACTACGGCTACCAAGACACTTGGCACAATCCCGTGTCAAAGGTAGAGGTTTCGCAGCAAATATTGGCCGACATGCAGCAGCTGGTGGAAGAGGTTCGAGGATATCTTCTCGCAGCAAGGAGTCGACAAAAGAGCATTGCCAACAAGCATCGGACAGTAAGAAAGTTCCAAGTTGGCGACGACGTGTGGCTCAAGATCAAAGTGAAGCAGGCGAAGCTCCGCATCGGAATTTGTAAGAAGCTTGCTCCAAGGTGGGCTGGACCCTTCAGAATAGTCCAAAGAGTAGGTAACCAATCCTACAAGTTAGACTTGCCAGCACACCTAAAAATTCATAAGGTCTTCCACGTGAGTTTGTTGAAGAAGCATACTCCCAATCCAGACGAAGCCTTGGACACTCCAACGTTGTTGGAAATGACAGAAGAGCAGCTGGAAATAGTCCCAGAATTGATTCTTGATAAAGCCTTCAAGAAAACAAGGAGATCAGAGTTTCTCCAATATTTGGTCAAGTGGAAACACTTGCCGGTGGAAGACGCGACATGGGTACTTAAGAAGGATCTATTAAAGCAAGTACCCACGCTTTATGGAGCAATGGGGACGGCAAGGTCATCTCCAAGAAATCGCTCGAGCATGTCGATTTGTGTATGATTAATTTCATGTGTAGTTAAGATTAATTCCACGATGCAACCTATGCTTGGTATGGGTTGCATATGTTGTTACCGATGATGAGACCACTACGGTGATCTCTAGGACGTGGTGTAATATCAATGTAGGCATGACCGCGATTCCACTTGGATAAGTTGGAAGGTAGATTGAAAAAGTCTACGTCCCCACTAAGTAGAGCGATCTTTGAGAGATAAGAGGTCATTCAGGAATGCATTGATAGGAAAAGCACCTCTAGTCAATGCCTACGTGGAGGACCCTATCCTTCACGCCACATATACAGGAAGGACTCTATCCTCCACGTGGGGCCACTAAAGGTGTAGGCATGAGCGTCATATAGGCATTATAGGGCACTGTCTCCACGGCCACGATGGAAGAAGCATCCTCTTCCTACGCCGGGAGATTAGTCATGCATTCATGTAGATAGGTGGGGTGGTCACCTTATAACCAAAAATTTTATTAATAATTAAAATGGTACTAACGTAGTGTCGACCTGCAGGCTAATAGAGCGCTCCGGAGGGCAAGGAGATCGAGCTACGAAGACTTGCAACACAAATTTTGTTAGAATGTGTTGCAAGGAATGAAGAGTACCTCGAACGATAATTGTATATGAAACTGTTAAATTTTGATAACCTAAAATGTTGTGATAAGTGAAACTAATAAGTACCTTGTTTTAATGAAGTTACGAATTGATAAGTTATTTGATAATGTAATGACATAATAATGTTTAAAAATATTACCTTAAGGTAATCCTAATAATTGTATAAGTATAATAGTAATATATTGTATGCATCAAGTTGATTGCAGGTTAGGAAAATCCCAAGGTGGGGAGACCCACGATGCTGCAGACAACATCATTTCAAGGTGGGGAGAATGTGACGTTCCAGCACAATATACGGTCCCAGAACGTATACTATACTGTCTCGTCACGCGTACACGCCACCCCGACTGACGTGTACGTCGACGCGTAGCCAAGCAGGTAACACCCTAAGGGGCAACCTGCAAGGTATATGCATTTATTAATGTGCACATTTTCCAATGTGCACATTTTCCCATGTGGACGCTTTATACCACTTAATAAAGGCAAGTGGGCCACACCAATTATCCCACATGCTAAAGGGGTAATTGGAAACCCTAGCCCTAACCCCTTGTCTATTTAGGTAAAGGAAACCCTAACTTGCTATTTTGGTCCATAGTGTTCTAGGGTTCTATTTTGCTTGCTCCAGGAGCCAAATCCGCCTCCCAACTCTGTCTGAGCGATTTGGCTCATCAGTTTTCCCTTCTAGCTTTGTCTTCTAGCAGTTCAGTAGGATGGTCGAGTTCAGAGCAGGAGGAGCGAGCCAACGATCAGGTATTATGTCAATTTAATAGCCTAAACTGCCTTCCAGCCCTTGAATAAGTAGATTTAGCCTATTAAATTGCCCATAGCAGCCTATTAAATTGCCAGAGCACAAACCTAAAGTTTAGGTCTTGCCATGGGCGCAACGTGTGAGACCTTCATATCTAAAATAGACCAAAACGTCTCCAAATCGGCCAAGTAAGGGTCAATCCTGAGTATCTCGATGAGTCTAGCATGATTTGACCAAAGATCACCCAGATTGGACAAGTTTTGACCAAGATAGGGCAGATGTCTCACATGTCGCGCCAGAGCACAAACCTAAAGTTTAGGTCGAGCCCCAGGCGCATCGTGTGAGACCTCCTAGCATTTTCTCCACCATGACATATCCAATTGACCTCTAGTTTGTTGCAATAGGTTCATTAGATAGTCCCAGTCATACTCAAACCCTCAAACTAGTCTTCCAATCCCCATTTAGACCTCAAAATATGTCAGATTTACCCAACCCCAAGAGTTTTTCATGTCACCCAAAAATTAGAGTTTTTCCCTTGCCTATAAATAGGCCCCCATTTCTCACTTAGCACCCTACAAGTTTGCCCCGACCTTCTAGGCGATTTTCCAGCTCCGCGGGTCATCAACCAACATCCTCGGGAAGGAACGACCCAAGTGAAGAAGTTTCTTGAGGATAATCCATCCTACCGGCGATTTCAAGAATAGTTAAACTCTTGATCCCAGAGGCCTTGTATTTAAATATTATGCATATATAAATACATTTTCTTTTGCACCTTAAATGTTTGTTGATGTATTTTGTTCCACAACTTTACCAACAAACACATAGAATGCAATAGAACCAATAAAACTAACCGTAAGGCCATGATCTACTTGTGTATGCAGCTAGAGGCCCAGGGTCAGCAGAACGAAAACGGCGAGACCGTAGGGAAGAACAGGCATCGCCCTTAGGCCCTCAAGAAGGAGCCTCAGATGAAGCATTTGGTCCCATGACCCTAGAAGAAGAGATATCTCAGATGAGAACAGATCGGGATCAGATAAAGGCATTCTTGGCAGGACAAATAGGAGTGGAGCCAGACAACAACGTCCAGTTGCCGGAAGCACCACCTCAGAAGACAATGAGGGACAAGAAGAGGAGCAAGAGAAGGAGGTCCCCCAGCATGGAATCATCCGACACAAGCTCTGATTCGGACTCCGACTCCGAGGAAGAGGAAGAGTGGATGCAGGACCGTAGAGATGGCAGACAAAGGGTCTCAAAAGCCTCTTACCAGAAGAAGGTTGACTCAGCACTCAGCAATGTCTGGAAAGCCAGAAAGTTGGAACAGTTCTCGGGAGATAACAGGTCCGGGATGGAAGCAGAGGCATGGTTAGATGAGATGAGCGAGTATGGCAATGCCTATAGCATGAAGGACAAGGACAAGGGCAGAGTGGCAACAGCCAACCTCAAGGGAGCAGCACGCATTTGGTGGAAGGGTTATGCCAAGGCCCATGGCTTAAGCAGGGACAGTTGCAGGTTCAAAAAGTTTGCTAAGGCTTTCAAGCGCCATTATGTACCGCGAGAACATAAGCCCAACATGATGCAGCAGTTCTACCGGTTGCAGCAAGGCAACAAATCAGTCCAGAAATATACAGAGGAATTCATGAGACTAAGGCTTTATGTGCCGAAGTTGAGTGAAAAGCATGCAGTCGAGAGCTATATTGAAGGATTGAATGACGAGATCCGCAAACTCGTAAGGGCAATAAACCCCAAGACGGTGTCAGAAGCAGAATCCAAGGCAATAAACTTGCAAGGGCGGGGCCCTCAATCAACAGGGGCGAGGCAGCAAGATACCGAGGATAAAAAGGCAAGGCAACAGGGTGTTATAGCCCTACAAACAAAACCCCGTGTCCGGCTAAAGCCCCATATGGTGGCAACCATGGGAAGCAATGAGAAGAAGAAGGTGTCCTTCAAGGACAAGCGGGAGGGGTCAAACTACTCCAAAGCAAAGGCGGTCCTTCTTGCAAGCAATGCCCAAGGAGAAAGAGACAAGAGTGCATAGAGAAGCGGCTTTTTTCGTGTGCTTCCAGGCCAGCCACTGGGACGGCGAACCGCCTTCTTCGGTCATGGCCAGCTTGGCCTTAGCGGAGTTGGGTGGATGGGACACTCCGCCCGACGACGACGGCGGGCAAAGACGCCGACTATATTCGTGGTGAGTGTCACATTTTTGCCGCCATAGATACGTAAATGCTGCAGAATCAAGATAAGGTAATTTCCACAAGAGGGGAAGGCCAAGGCCAAGTCTTTCATAGTCCCGATAGACTTCGAAGTAGCCACAACTTTGCGCCCCAAGAATGGTTGAGATGTTGAAGTTGAAACCATTAAAGTCAAAGCCGAGGCCCGTTGTGTTAGCAAGTGGAGCAGTAAGACACACAGCAGGCAAGAGGATAAACTTCGACATCGACTTGCCGGGAATTAGCATCCAGATGGGGGCAGAAGTAATGGGTATCGGAAAGTATGACCTGATCATAGGAATGGAGTATCTTGGACCAGCAGGGGCCATCATTGATTGTGAAAAGCGGAAGGTGACCCTCACAGCGCCCAACGGAAAGATCATTGAGATCACAGGTAAAGAAGTTGTTCCCATCACGCAGTGTATGTCTAGTAAGCGGCTGCTCAAATGCATAATGAGCGAGCAGGTGGCATATATCTTCAAGCTTGAGATCGAAGAGCCCAAGTCAGAAGAAAGTGAGGAAGACAAAGTGCTCAGCAAGTTGCCCAAGCAGATAGCTAAGGTGATCATGGAGTTCCATGATCTCTTTCCAGATGAGATCGAGCAGCTCCCTCCTTACAGGGGAGTCGAGTATGAGATAGCACTCGAACCAGGAACGAAGCCGACGAGCAAGGCTCCATATAGAATGACGACACAGGAGCTGACGGAGCTAAAGAAGCAATTGCAGGAGTTGCTCGACCTAGGCTTCATTAGACCTAGCGTCTCACCATTTGGGGCACCGATTCTTTTTGTAAAGAAGATGTGCATAGATTACAGGCAGTTGAACAAGCACACCATCAAGAACAAGTATGCGCTCCCCAGATCGGATGACTTGATGGACCAGCTCCAAGGGGCAAAAGTCTTCTCCAAAATCGATCTAAGGTCGGGCTATCATCAAATCAGGATCAAGGAAGAAGACATCCATAAAACTGCCTTCAGAATGCGGTATGGGCACTATGAATTCACGGTAATGCCTTTCGGCTTATCGAACGCCCCAGCAACGTTCATGAGGCTCATGAACGACATCTTCAGGGAGTTCTTGGACACCTTTGTGATAGTATTCTTTGACGATATTCTGGTGTATAGCAGAACCCTGGAGGAACACGTACAACACCTAAGGAGGGTGCTTGAGAAGTTGAGGAGGCACCGTTTATGCAGCGTAAGTTGTCGGCGCCACCGCGAACGGAGAAGGTGGAATACCTGGGTCATGCGATCTCAGCAGAAGGAATCTCGACGGATCCTGCCAAGATTGAAGCAGTCATTTAGTGGTCGGCACCGAAGAATGTCCATGAGGTCAGAAGTTTTCTTGGCCTAGCAGGGTACTACAGGAAGTTTGTGAAGAACTTTGCAAAGATAGCAGCCCCGCTAACGGACTTGACGAGGGCGGAAAAGGTGAAAGATTGGGCAGATCATTGGCGCAAGAAGGCCCAAGCAGGGTTTGAATTGTTGAAGAAAGCTTTGACAACCGCCCCCATATTGACCCTGCCAGACCCAGAGAAAGACAAGCTTGTGGCGACAGACGCAAGTAAGATAGCAACAGGTGCAGTGCTCATGCAGGAAGAGCGAGTAGTAGCGTATGATTCCCGGAAGATGAACGACGCCGAGATGCGCTACCCGACCCATGATCAGGAGTTGCTAGCCATTGTTAGGGCACTAAGGATTTGGAGGCATTATTTGCTGGGAAGGAAGTTTCAGTTGGATACTGATCACCAGAGCCTTCAATATATCTTCACCCAACCACTCCTCAACTTAAGGCAAAGGAGGTAGATGGAATTCCTTGAGGAATATGATTTTGACATAGTGTATAAGCCCCTCTCCAGGAGACCATTCGGGACGAGAATGCATTGTAATGCTATATCAACTCTTTCGAGTGAGTTTGGTAAGAAAATCGAGGAGACATTGCCATTGGATAGTGATTTCAAGGAAGTATGGGCAAGCCTCTCTAAGGAGGCTAGAACAGATAAGGAGCGGGAAGCCTTCAAACATTATAAGAAGGAAGGCAACCTGTTATACCATAAAGACAAGTTGTGCGTGCCCGAATCATCAGGTGTAAGGAAGTTGATTCTCCACGACACCCACAACAGTCCAATAGCTGGCCATGCAAGATTTATGAAGACATATTTCACGCAGCAGCTATTATTGGCCAGGAATGAAGAAGCAGGTAGCTCGCTACATCAAAGAGTATCAGCTATGTCAGCAGACGAAGGCAGAACAACTTCGAATTCCAGGGGCATTGGAACCTTTATCGGTGTCGAACGCTAAGTGGGAGGTCATCAGCATGGACTTCATAACAGGGTTTCCAAGGACGAGAAGAGGGAAGGATGCCTTGATGGTCGTAATGGTCCGACAAGTTGTCGAAGATGGCACATTTTGTGCCTTGCGTGACCACAAAACTACGGCTATGGATACAACGAAGCTCTTCATCAAAGAAATCTTCAGGCTCCATGGCATGCCAAGGGAGATCATCTCCGACAGGGACCCGAAGTTCATGAGTGCCTTTTGGCAGGACCTCTTTGCGACAATTCAGACGAAGCTATCCATGAGCATGGCCTATCATCCTCGATGGATGGATGGGCAACGGAGAGCGGACCAAAATTTTGGAAGATATGCTACTCTAAACTATGTCCGAACAAGCAAGGTATGTGGGAAGAGTTTATTCACTTGGTGGAGTTTGCGTATAATAGCACCAAGCAGGAATCATCCCAAATGTCGCCGTTCATGATCAACTACGGCTACCAAGACACTTGGCACAATCCCGTGTCAAAGGTAGAGGTTTCGCAACAAATGTTGGCCGACATGCAGCAGCTGGTGGAAGAGGTTCGAGGATATCTTCTCGCAGCAAGGAGTCGACAAAAGAGCATTGCCAACAAGCATCGGACAGTAAGAAAGTTCCAAGTTGGCGACGACGTGTGGCTCAAGATCAAAGTGAAGCAGGCGAAGCTCCGCATCGGAATTTGTAAGAAGCTTGCTCCAAGGTGGGCTGGACCCTTCAGAATAGTCCAAAGAGTAGGTAACCAATCCTACAAGTTAGACTTGCCAGAGACACCTAAAATTCATAAGGTCTTCCACGTGAGTTTGTTGAAGAAGCATACTCCCAATCCGTGACCTTGGACACTCCAACGTTGTTGGAAATGACAGAAGAGCAGCTGGAAATAGTCCCAGAATTGATTCTTGATAAAGCCTTTAAGAAAACAAGGAGATCAGAGTTTCTCCAATATTTGGTCAAGTGGAAACACTTGCCGGTGGAAGACGCGACATGGGTACTTAAGAAGGATCTATTAAAGCAGTACCCACAGTTTATGGAGCAATGGGACGGCAAGGTCATCTCCGAAGAAATCGGCTCAGGCATGTCGATTTGTGTAGATTAATTTCATGTGTAGTTAAGATTAATCTACGCATGCAACCTATGCTTGGTATGGGTTGCATATGTTGTTACCGATGATGAGACCACTACGGTGATCTCTAGGACGTGGTGTAATATCAATGTAGGCATGACCGCGATTCCACTTGGATAAGTTGGAAGGTAGATTGAAAAGTCTACTTCTGTCCCACGGAAGTAGACGACCTTGAGAGATAAGAGGTCATTCAGGAATGCATTGATAGGAAAAGCACCTCTAGTCAATGCCTACGTGGAGGACCCTATCCTTCACGCCACATATACAGGAAGGACTCTATCCTCCACGTGGGGCCACTAAAGGTGTAGGCATGAGCGTCATATAGGCATTATAGGGCACTGTCTCCACGGCCACGATGGAAGAAGCATCCTCTTCCTACGCCGGGAGATTAGTCATGCATTCATGTAGATAGGTGGGGTGGTCACCTTATAACCAAAAATTTTATTAATAATTAAAATGGTACTAACGTAGTGTCGACCTGCAGGCTAATAGAGCGCTCCGGAGGGCAAGGAGATCGAGCTACGAAGACTTGCAACACAAATTTTGTTAGAATGTGTTGCAAGGAATGAAGAGTACCTCGAAAGATAATTGTATATGAAACTGTTAAATTTTGATAACCTAAAATGTTGTGATAAGTGAAACTAATAAGTACCTTGTTTTAATGAAGTTACGAATTGATAAGTTATTTGATAATGTAATGACATAATAATGTTTAAAAATATTACCTTAAGGTAATCCTAATAATTGTATAAGTATAATAGTAATATATTGTATGCATCAAGTTGATTGCAGGTTAGGAAAATCCCAAGGTGGGGAGACCCACGATGCTGCAGACAACATCATTTCAAGGTGGGGAGAATGTGACGTTCCAGCACAATATACGGTCCCAGAACGTATACTATACTGCCTCGTCATGCATTACCGCCACCCCGACCGACGCGTATCGCCGACGCAGTAGCCAAGGTGTAACACCCTAAGGGGCAACCTGCAAGGTATATGCATTTATTAATGTGCACATTTTCCAATGTGCACATTTATCCAAGTGTGCACATTTTCCCATGTGGACGCTTTATACCACTTAATAAAGGCAAGTGGGCCACACCAATTATCCCACATGCTAAAAGGGGTAATTGGAAACCCTAGCCCTAACCCCTTGTCTATTTAGGTAAACTAAACCCTAACTTGCTATTTTGGTCCATAGTGTTCTAGGGTTCTATTTTGCTTGCTCCAGGAGCCAAACCGCCTCCCAACTCGTCGGCGAAACATTTGGCTCATGGGCTTTCCCTTCTAGCTTTGTCTTCTAGCGCTCAAGAGGGATGGTCGAAGTTCAGAGGGGAGGAGCGAGCCAACGATCAGTATTATGCCAATTTAATAGCCTAAACCGCCTTCCAGCCTTGAATAAGTAGATTTAGCCTATTAAATTGCTCCATAGCAACCATCTAGATCCCTAGATGACGAGCCCTAACTAAAGAACCTAACTCGTGTTTAGATTAGATCTTGTTTTTAGTTCTTACGTGATATGTATGATGATGTATCTCGTGGACTCATTGTATTGGGAAGGGGGTAGAGACCTTAAAGCCGGTAGTTGATGCTCCTAGCTAGCCTCTTTAGCACTTTGTAAATTCGCCTGTGTACAAGAACCACACACACGGTTGTGGGTGAAGGGGCCGACCGGCTCATAAGGAGGTTCATGTTTCGACTGTGAAATCCATCCCCGGGCGTAAAGTCTATGGGGGATCATTGTAGACTATGTCTAATGGCTTGCCATCGCGTGTGGGTGAGGCATGGGCCGACACCCATGGAGTGATGCGCCACTCTCCACCGGGTTCAAGTCTAATAAGGGCGTGGCCCTCTAGTCACCTTGAGTCAAGATGTAGATCTCCTCGAGGGAGTGATCCCTACCTGCCCCCATCGGAATCGGGAGATGCAACCCGTGAGTAGCCCTTTCGGCTATGCATCCAAAGCATACCAGTTCCAACACTTTTCAAACCTACCGCAAAGCGTGCAATGTGAGGGGCGGATGGAGTGGACTACCCTAAGCCATGTTCTCATGCCAGCCAAATCCATTGTCATGAATTTCATGCTCAATGAACTCGAGACCCAAGCCGCCGGGCCATCCCTCGAAGTCCGAAGCTTTAGGTAGGATTCCCCATGTGATGTGGCCGATCTTTGTCTATGCAGAGATATGTGATGAGCCATCCTTCGAGATGGCTATGTGATGTTGATGTTATATACTGACATGTATGTTTACGCTTCCGCAGCTAGGTAGGCCCTGAGGGAGACAGGGTAAAATGACCCCTTCATTCTTCCCACTAGAACTCATCAAGGTTGCAGTGATATGTGGAGGGCCATGTATCAGTATGGAGCTGGTATGGGGGATGAACTCCTGTTTGTATACGGTGAGTGCACCGTATGTGAGTAGGGGACGTCACAAAGATCAATCCCCCTTTCTGAATACCCCTGTTTCCTGTTGATTCTTGTTCAATCTGTCATTATTGTTGGAAATGACAAAATTATGTGTCATGTGATATTCTAATCTATGAGAAGCAGTGGCAGTAGATTAGAGTTGTTAAATGGTGTCATGTTATTCAAAGTTAAGCAGTTGAATGGGGGAGACCTATGAGAAGCAGTGGCAGCAGGTCAAAGTCAAAGTCAAAGTCAAAGTCAAAGTCAAAGTCAAAGTCAAAGTCAAAGGTGGCGGGCACACCCTACCCGGGTGTTGCTGGGCTCGCTAGGAAACACACGACACCCCCTCGCCGCCACTTAGGGTTTTGGGTTGATCGGGTCAATGGGTCAAAGTCAACGACAGCTGGAAGATAAGGACAGCAGGGCATCCTATTATTTAGGCAAGTTGAAAAACTTTCTATATGAAGGGCATGCACGATTTGACAAGTGGATATATCCAGGTTGATGAGAAAATATATATATGACTGATTGTCATAGAAAATATGTGGTCGAAAGTGCGCATACACAAAAAAGGCGTGTATGCAAATATAGGTCTTGGGAGGGATTTGAAGGAGACAGAGTCTTGGCATACTTGGGTTCGAATCCCAAGCTCTGATTCTAACATTGGTATCAGAGCTAACTAAATCCTGCCCTGTAATAATGACAACCAGATTCGGGGCAAATCTATTGAACTCTATTGAAGTTTTTAAAGGAGATGGAGGATTTCAACTGAAGGAGAGTATTAGAGCTTTACTGGAGTTTGAAAAATTGTGGTATTTGTTTGATGGTAGTCCAGTAAGGGGTGCAACTAGCTCACGTGATTCAAGTCCTGCTGCTAGTAGTAGTAATGCTCAATCTGGTGTGGGGAACTTAGGGTGAAGGTGTGTCCATTGGAAGGGCAACTTCTCCGAAGTTCTAGAGCGTAAGATGAAGCTAAGATTATGGAGGCCCGTGCCATAATCATGTGTAAGGTAGGCCTCAGCTTTAAAACGGAAGCTTCAAGGCATGAAGCCTAAGGAAATGTGGGATTATTTGATAAAGCACTATGAACAAAAAGTCCTTCACAAATAGATGTGCTAGAAAAACAGCTTTTAAGGAAGATGAAATTGTTTGAGAAAGATAACTTGTGACTTTTTTGGAGAGATTTGATTCCATTATTGCAGATCTTGAGGGGAGCTGGAAATATCTTGAATGAACGGTATCAAATACTAGCTTTGGCAAGAGCAAAGATCTCATAATAGTCACTTGGCAACTTTACTCGTAAATGTAGCCACTTCCAAGGAGCATGCTATCGTAATGATACGCGCATTAATTTGAACAATCTACTATTACTCGGGAGGAAGCTCATCACCCTCGTGAGATCTTGTATGTGTAAGACTAAAAGAGGTGGTTTTTCAAGAGGAAAAGTAGGACCTTGTTATGCATGTAATCAATTTGGTCACCTAAAGAGTGAGTGTCCAAACAATAGTGAGAAGGAATTTAGATGTTTCAATTGTGAAGGCAAAGGTCATTTTGCTTTCGATTGCCCAAGCCCTAAAAAAGGGAAGAGGTCGAGGGAGATTTTCCTCGAACTTATAGAGGTGGCGGGGGCAAGGGAAAATTCAAAGGAGGCTCAAGTATTAATGTGGTAGAAAAAAAAGATAGTAGTGAAGTTGAACTTGAGGATGACACCTTGGAGGTAAGGAAGAATTTAACTTGCAATGTTTGAGTTTCAAAGGAAAAGCAATAACCAATTTGTTGTTATAGATTAGGGGAGCGAAAAAAAAGTGTGATGTGTGATTTGCATATGCTTAAGGAGTGGGAAAAGAAAGAAGGACATGTGCAACTTGGTGATGGGGTTTGAAGAAAATAGAAGATCTTCGGAGTTTTAGAGTTGTTTGACTTAAATGGCAAAATTGTAAAATTGAGAGATGTTTTGTGTGTGCCCAATCTTGTTAGAAATCTCATATCCAGTATGCCATTTGGTGGATTTGGGATATAAAGTGTTTGTTTGAACAGATCCATTGTAAAGTGTTTCTTAATGGTGAATTAAAGTTTATTGGCAAAAGAGTTGGTAATCTTTTGGATTGAATATGGAGCATCTTCATGAAATTAATCTTGTGGAATATTCAGATGTGAAAGTATGGCATAACAGTTATGTCATGTAAATGCTGCAATAATTAAAAGGCTTGGGAAAAGGGATTAATATCCGCCAAGGTACAAAATGAAAAGTTTTTTATGTGGAGGTGCTAACTTGGAAAGCAATCAAGATTGCCATTTAAAAGGTCACACAAAAAAGAGCAAAGGGCATTTTGGATTTGGTACATACTGATTTATGTGGTCCTATAAATGTTACTAGTTTGAGTGGGCATAAATATTTCATGAGCTTTTATTGATGATTTCAGCAAAAAAACAAGTGTTATATTTTGAAAACAAAAGACCAAGCTAGTGATGCTTTGAAGTTATTTATTTGCTGAAACCGAGCTAGAAACCGGAAGAAAGATAAAGTGCATAAGGTCGGGGGGGAGGTGAATATATCTCGATGAATTTAAAGCTTTTTGTGTAAACAGGGGAATCAAGAGGCAATTGACATGCAGATACTCACCACAACAAAATGGAGTTCTGAGAAAGGAAAAATAGAACCTTGCTTGATCTTTGTGAGATCCATGTTGAAGTATTACAGTTTACCAAATTATTTATGGGATGAAGTCTGTGAAGACAATTTGTCTACATTCAAAACTTGTTACCTTCATCAAGTATTAAAGGTGCAATTCGAAATGCTTTGGTGCGGTAAGTCACCTTCTTATGATAGATTAAAAGCATATGGGTGTTTATGCTTTGTACATGTTCCCTCAAGAACCGAGGAAAAAAAGTTGGATGATAGAGCATACATATCTTATCTAGTAGGGTATGATTCTAACTCAAAAGCATTCAGATTATATGATCCTGCTAGAAGAAAAATTATAGTAAGTAGAGATGTGGCCTTCAATGAAAACGAATTTTATAGAAAAATTCCTAAGATAAATACTGAAGATCCATGTGAAAGTGAAAGGAAAGATAGTATTGAGGAAACAAATCAGTCAATAAGTGAAGAAGAAAAAACTCAAGGATTGGAGCAGGTAGATTTGAGTGACTCTGATAGTGAGTCAGAAATGATTCCAAGTAATGTTGTTGAGCCAGAAGTGGAATCAGGTGTTGAGCAAGAGATTGAACACCAAGAGGCAGAAAGCCAGACTTGTTGCACAAGGCTTTACACAGAAAAAAGGAGAAGATTTTGATGAAACATTCTCACCATTGGTAAAGATAAATAGTTTGAGAATGTTATTAGCTATTGCTAATGCTTGTGACCTTGAAATCCATCATATGGATGTAAGTACAGCATTCTTGAATGCTAAGTTAGAGGAGGAAATTTATTTAAGACCTGCACCTGGATTTGAAGAGGAAAAAGGAAAAATTTGGAAGTTGAATAGAGCAGTTTATGGTCTTAAACAATCTCCTAGGGAATGGTATAAATGTATGGATGGATATCTTGTAGAACAAGGTTTTGAGAAGCTCAATTATGATGGTAATATCTATAGGTTCAAAATGGGAGATGCCTGGTGCATTATTGCTTTATATGTTGATGACAATATTATGATATCAAAGGGAACTCAAGTACTAAATCATTGCAAAGATATCTTAAGGAAACGATTCCAAATGAGTGATCTTGGAGAGTTAAAGAGGTTTTCGGGCATAGATGTTTACTGAGGGACGTAAATCACAAGATATTAGCTTTGAGTCAACAAGGGCATATTCAAAACATGTTGAAGAAATTTCATATGGAAGATTGCAATATGGCATATACTCCTATGGTTCCTGGTCACAGAATCTCTGCAGATATGAGTCCAAAAACAGAAGCTGAAAGCAAACAAATGGAGAAAATACCTTACAGAAGTTTGATTGGTTGTTTGTCCTATGTAGCCAATTGTACTAGGCGGACATTGCATTTGCAGTTAATATTCTCGGTCGGTACAATGACAGGGGCTGGTAAAGGACAACTGGATTAAAGCAAAAAGGATCCTCAAATACTTAAAAGGTACAATGCATTTTGGTATAGTATTTAATGAAACCGACTTACAATTGCAGGGCTTATTGTGATGTTGATTGGGGAGGAGATTTAGACAAACGAAAATCAACTTCGAGGGGGTATGTTGTTTTATTAGGTGGAGCCCCAGTTGCTTGGAAGTGCAAGAAGCAAAGCAAAGATTGCTTTATCTAGTCTTTGAAGCCGAAAGTACAACTCAAAGAGCCCCGCTTGACTAAGGAACTTATTTGGGAAAGAAGGCTTATGGCAGAATTTGGATTTGCTCAAAGAGGACCAACAATCATTTATTGTGATAATACTAGTTGTATTGCCATGACAAAAAATCCAGTTTTGCACGAAAGGTCAAAACACATTGAAATGGAAGTTCATTTTATCAGAGATATGGTCAAAAGAAATCAAGTGCATTTGACCTATGTTAGTACAAATTGATCAAAAGAGCGAGATATTCTTACAAAGGCTCTACCTTTATCCAGATTCCAGGAAATAAGGAAATTGTTACAATGTGATGACAGGGAATATCACATGAAGGGGGAATGTTGGAAATGACAAAATTATGTGTCATGTGATATTCTAATCTATGAGAAGCAAAGTGGCAGTAGATTAGAGTTGTTAAATGGTGTCATGTTATTCAAAGTAAAGCGTTGAATGGGGAGACCTATGAGAAGCAATGGGCAGTGGGGTCAAAGTCAAAGTCAAAGTCAAAGCCAAAGTCAAAGTCAAAGGTGGCGGGCACACCCTACCCGGGTGTTCTTTGGGCTCGCTAGAAACACATTGCACAGACCCCCGCCCGCCACTTAGGGTTTTGGGTTTGGTGGTCAATGGGTCAAAGTCAACGGCAATTTGGAAGATAAGGACGGTGAGGGCATCCTATTATTTAGGCAAGTTGAAAAACTTTCTATATGAAGGGCATGCACGATTTGACAAGTGGATATATCCGAGTTGATGAGAAAAATATATATATGACCGATTGTCATAGAAAATATCTTGGTGAAAGTCGCGATACAAAAGTGCGTGTATGCAAATATATAGGTGTTGGGGGGGGTTTGAAGGAGACAGAGTCTTGGCATACTTGGGTTTGAATCCCAAGCTCTGATTCTAACAATTATTCCTTATTTTTTGTGGCTATGCGGGTTTCTTGTCTTAATTTAGGTGGTTCTGAGCCTTCTGGGGTATGATTGATGGGTGAAATCCAACTGAAAATCCAGTTCTTGACATTCAAAAATTTTAGGGTTCTTGGTTTTTCTTGTCGAGATATCCCACATGCCCATTTAAGAAATAAGCCCAAGGTATATAAAGAAGTCCACACATATTTTCAATCACACGAGCTAACTCCATGTGGGATATGGTGACGTTCTTTGCCCACACTTGGGGGTACCACATGGTCATGGGGGGGGGGGGGGTAGAGGAAATGAAAGCTAGGCTTGGGGGTATATAGGAAACACTTTTTTACTTTTTGAAGTGTGGCACGAGTCTCGAGAAATGATATTTGAGGGTCATAACAAGGCCAATTACAGAATTTTTTTTATGCTCTATAAGATGGGAGAATCTTTATGGAAAAAGAGCATTTTGATTTTTTGTGGAAAAAAGGTTCAAATATGATAATGTGGCAAGGATGAGAGGTGATTTGGCAATCCAATGGTGACATGGCACAAATGAGATGGTGAGGTGGCAAATGAAGTCGCAAAGAAAATTTTCTTAGTCAAAAACATTTTATGATGTGGGTGACACGTGTAGCATGATGTGGATGAGGTGTGGTGATGATATGGCATGATTTTGGCGATGTGGATGATGTAATGTAACAAATGGTAAGTGCAGATCGAATCTTTGATAATCTAAAATATTTTTAGGCCACTTTTACCACTTTTCTCTCTCTAACTTAGTTCCTAGAGAGAGAATGTGGTCATTTGACTTTATAGAAGCCAATTTTGATGGGATTTTTGCATTTTTATGGATAGTAGATGTGTGATGAAGTGTATGGGATGTGGTTGGCTTATGCACACATATCAAGCAAAATGTTAGCTAGGAATGTGACATGAGCATGTGTCTCTTCTATGCTGCCAAAGTATGGCAGCAGGTACCATCTATATATACGTCGCGTAAAGGATGCATTCGTGAGTTGCAATGCACATAACCGTGAAAGCTCTCTACGACTGCAATTTTATGTCCATGTGGACGCCCGAAGTTGTTGCATCCGCATTTTGCATCAGATGTGACCGCAAAGATGGGAGTTTCGATAAAGATGATGAACAATGGATTTTTTCGATGAGCTAGGCAAGCCACTACAAAATGGCATCCGAATTGATCCAATAATTGATTAAATACATTCATATTAATCCATCGATCGATTGATTGATCGTTCGAAAGACTTTTGGAGCAAGACCGATAATCTTCTTGCTGGATCCGTACCAGCCTACTAGCTACATAGTTCACTTCTGATCCCATTGATCCATTGCAAATCCAACATATACATTGATCCATAGAATGTGCACATTAAGCTCGTACAACTTGATCTATTAAGTATGAGCATCTTAGTCGATTGTTGCTAGAATAGTTTGTATTCGCTAGTGGTTCTGACCTTTTTTCCAATTTACACATCAACCATCTATGGATAATTTCATTTTTCACACGCAAGAGTTTGCCTAGGTAATGGAGGCTAATCAGATTGCAGTCTCTCCCAAATCCCGATGACACTACGCTGAAGTATTGCGCACAATAAGTGAAAATTTGCTATAGTCTTGATGCCCATGCCATCGAGAAAAGGTTTTGCCATCGAGAGGAGCTGAGTTGAATGCTCTTATGATGGAGATAATGAGGATGCTTGTTCATGAGTCTGCAAATGCTATATTCGAAAAGTTTACCAAGAAACTCACAGATCTATATAGAGATAGACTCTAATATACTATAGCTGGTGCTCGTGAACGAGCATCACGCATCCTGAGTGAGCCACCTCACAAAGTATAGGAGTTCTTGGCCCGCCATGTCGCAGAAAGTTACGATGTTGCCAAGTTGCTACTCAAGTGGTATGCTTATGTTCTACTGTGATTGTATACAATTAGCTATGAACTTGAATTTCATGCGATAATATAAATATATATTACTTGTTGTTTAATGTTTTAATGTATGCCAATTGTCTTAATGCATTCCATGTTCCAATCTTTATCCAATTGTGAGCAATCTCAATAATGATAACAAATATATGACAAAGGTGATGTTTTCTAGATTAAAATTTAATTGTCTTAGCTTTAAATGACAACTTCAAATTGGCACACACCAGTTACAATACAACAACCACTGAACCGGATCGACGCAAATATAGAATCCCTCCTAAGGAGCTATTGTATTCAGATGGACCTTACGATACACGAACATTTTTTGGATTCAAGAACAACAGCCGACGACTTAGTGCCTGAGGACCTTCTTCCTGTCACTACCCTCTTGATTCCTATTACTACTTGTCACTTTGCGCACTGCAGAATCTTGATATGAAAAATTTCTGTACGTGAAGCGGCCAAACACTCATGAACCACTCAAGAGGATAATGATCTAGAGGAAGGTCCACAAGATACGCAATGACCCACTGCTGTTTAGAATCTAACCGTAAATGATCCCTTCATGTAATTGGTTAGGGGCACATGCTATGCACTTAGTGCATTGCAAAGGCATCAATCCCCATCTTTTAACCTGCTTTGTAGTGAGAGCAATGATTCTAATCATAGTTCTCAAAGGAAAGCAGGTTGCGAAGGTAACTCCTGATGCCATTCAAATGGCATGCAAGGACTAGCAAGTAATGAAACCTAGAGACTCATAAAGCTGCATTTTCTCAGAGAAACAATAAAATAGAATGTCGGAATTTCTTGTTGCTTCTAAGTGCAACCACTTCAACTTCAAACATGTGAACTTCCTACAGTTCACACAATAGTCGTGCTTAAGCTTTGCCATCTATTGCTTATCTAAGGCATAACTTTCGTACGCATAATTGACTCCTATTACGCGTATCGGAGTTACGCTTTACATATGCAGTGGATGTTTTAAATTCAAACAAGACTATGGTTTGAAACTAGGGCACGTTCTCACACTTGAAGTTCTAGTAGACTGCACTTGTTATTGTTACTTTATTTGTTACGGCACAGGTTTGGGGGAGCGGTTCTGGAGACTTGATGGATGAGCACAAGCAAGCATTGCATCCATTAGCCATAGCTTTCCCCTTGGCCAATATAACTATTGAAAGTATCTAAGCATTAAGGACCATGGATATTTTATATTATAAGGGGAGAACTTTTTTCCATTGTTAGTCTTGACCTTTTATATAGGGACTGTGGGAAACGACATCTAGAAAAAGGTCATAAAAGGGTATTAGGGCATTGTTAAAAAAGTTTGGGGCTATATAAAGGAGAGCCATTGTTAGCCGACATTCAAAGAACAACTCCTCCTGCAGCAACAACTATCTTGGCCTCTGCCATAACAGACTCTTACCAAAGGGAGTTGAACCCAAATTCTTATCCTTTCCATAATTCTTGCCAAGATCCACAGTTAAGGCCCGAGAGGATTGAATTGTTGTTTAGTCAGACTCTCAAGATTGGGTTGATTCAAAGAAGCTTGCTTGCTTGTGCTCTCAAGCCTGAACTCGGTTGGGTTGAATTTGTGCCAGAAGATTAGTTCTGTTTATATTTAATAGAGTTGCTAAGTTTTTGCAGGGAAAGAAGATCGTTCATAACATCATCATTCAAATTTCAAGCAAAGAATAGCAAGTCTTTGAAACCTAGAGACTCATTAACACTAGAGTTGTTCTTTGGAATTATCCGAGGGTTCATCCACCAGAATTGGTCCAAAGCATACCCTCTACCACTTAAACCCAGATATCTAACAAGTAAAATTTCCATTTCATAAGATACCACCACTTTTGGAATATTCACTTGATTCTTTATGGCTATGGAGAATTTCATGACCAATGGATTTACTGATATGTTGTGGTGATTGCCTAAACCTTATAGAATTCAGCCAAGTTTTACGCAGGGCGGGCGCATTTTCTAAACTTTCTAGCATAAAGGGGTCCAAACATTTCTAAAATTGAAAGTAATTGATGTTTTATTATAAAACATGTTGATTTGCATGTTTTCATGTTTCGTTGCTATTAGATGACATTATATGAAGTCGTCAAACCATGTTTAGCTCAAAAAAGCTGTTTGAGGTTGTGAATTGTTTCTCCTTTACTATAACAAGTTTTGATGTAAGACTTGTGGCCATAAGTTATCAACTCTAAGAGCTATAATCCAATAATTTTTTGAAGTCTCCATAAGTCACATTGATCTCAATTTTCATGAAAGAAGATTTGACACATAATCCAGGACAAAAATAGAACTAAAATGGTGTAACTAAACTCATATATAAGCTTTCTATGGGCAATAAATGATGCATTCCATGCATTCCACTTATATCTTCATAATAAAGATTTTTATCAACTTAAATATGGTGAATAACTATGTATTCTTTATATTTAGAAGTGGTTGTCAGTACACAAAATTGGAGCTTAGTTAGGGTAATAGTACAAAAAAACTCATCTTTTATGATAGGCAATACTTTTTTAATGAATATGACCCTTGCTTGGCAACATAGACATGAATTTTATGTTAAAAGTAACACATTATGTAGAAGATTTGATTTAAAATAAAACTGGATCATTTCTAGTTTGTACTTAGGCTTGCCATATTTTAAAGCAAGATAACATTCTTTTTCAACTCATGATTGACAAAACATGTGATACAAGTTCAAAATATAGTTTATATCGTCTTAGTGCAAAACATACGATAAAATCCTCTTATTTTTTACTATCACAAACTTAGGACACGTGTTTGCTACTTAGAAGTTCTTATTTTAGGTGTAATAATAGTAACTTTAGCTTGTCTTTATGATAGACTATAATTTTTATGGACTTAAGCTTCATTGACAACATATATCTCCAATTTGATGTTAAAAATAACATACTACTATATGTAGACATGAATATAAATAGGCAAGGACCATTATGGTCCACAATTAGATGAATTGGGTATAGAAGTATATCTCTTTAAGTATCATTACAAATTCTATTTATTGTTCATTTGTCACTTATACAATGATATGGTGATTTTCTACCTTCTCTAACATAATTTTTGGAAGAATGAGTGGAGATTCATATAGGTTCAATTTGCTTGTGCTTCAACATTACCATTAAATAAGGAAATTCTAGCAACCATCTAATTTTTTCAAATAGAATACTATATATGGAATCTATATATTCTTAAGGCGAGTTTAAAACCAATTAAGATGATGATGTTCTGGCTTTTTGAATGATCCTAAGCCATGTGGACCAACAGTAGGAAACAAACGTAGCAATCTACCTTTATTTTTCATAGTTATAGCTTTTTATATTTGTTCCTCATTCTTTTGCATTACTTCCACAACTTGAGAAATTTGAAAATACAAGTTTTGAGTTCACCATTCAATGCATAGGTTTATGAAATTCATGGAACGCGTAATCTAACAGATAACTTGGAATGGACACTAGAAAGTTTACTCTAAACCTCAAGATAATGAGCATTGATTATTTTTAATGAATAGAGTGGTTCATGAGGTGCTTATATCCCACAATTGAAACTGAAATCGATTAAGATGAGGGAGTTCTTAATTTTAAAAAGAAGGTGGACCAGTAATGGTCCCAGGAAAACAAATCTTTCTTGATTTCTTATGAACAAACGTTGCGCTTTTTTAACTTGTTTGTTATTCTATATTATAGTAACCTTTCATAATATGATTTTTTGGAAGATGAATTTGAATTATTTTACTCCTATATAGACATAAGTTATCAGTCACTTGTAAATGAAAAAATAAAAGAAAATCAAAACTTCATCATTAAGGCTAATGGACATTTTTCTTAGATAAAGCAAGTTGTCTACCACTTATATTCGAAATTTTAGGTCAAAATTCATTTCCTTACAAAAGTTAGAGATTTGATTTGGGAACAGCTTTCTGGAAACCAGTATTGGTTCACAGAAGACAAACAACAGTTTTGACCCTTTCATATTCAAACAACCCTATCTCCCTTCTCAGATCTCGGATTGAGGTGCGGTTTTTGTGTTTTACTCTCTAACTTTCGTGAAGAAAAATACAAAAATAACGAAAAAATCATAAAAAAATATTCTTCTTGAGAGCAGTTTTACTTTATCTAAACATAAAGCAAAAAGACTTGACCCCCTTGTGTTTACCTAAGTGTAACTCTCATAAGCGGGGACCAATAGATTTTTAGATATTTTTCCCATGCAATATATTTGCTATATATTAACATATAAGAAGGGTTTGGTGATTATTGAACCTTTGATTTTATATGAATTTTAAAGCAAGCGATTGCAAATGCACCTTTTACGGTACATCATGTGGCGACTCTAGTGTTAAGCTTCATTTTTCCGGAAAACAATAAAATAGAGTAAAATTCTTGCTTCTAAATGCAATCGGCTATAACCCGAGCGTGAGGCGGACTAGAATCTCAAGCCATAGTCTTTGCTCAAGCTTCTCCATCCATTGAGGTAGTAAGAAGTAACTCTGATACGCAAGATTAGAGCCAGTTATGCTACCAAAATTACGCCTTGCTCCCCAATGGATGTTGAAGCTTGAGCAGCACTATGGCTTGAAATTAGAAGACATTCTCACATAAAGTTCTACTGCACTTGTTACTTCACCATTAGAAGGATCAAGATTTGCCCTTTCTCAGTTTTGGAACCTCTCTGTGTAATGGAGTCACTTAACAAGCCATATTGACCCAGAGAGGCATCCAAAAAGGGGTAAAGGAAAACCCCTCCTTCTAAAGGAGGTAACAAGAGTTCCCAGAACTCTCTATTGCAAGTCCTAAAAAAAATGCAATCTAGCTACTTGGCATGCTCCACTCTAACAAAACATCCCCTCTAATTTTAAGCCACTATGAGTTAGAACCCCGAATGCCATCACTTGTAAAAAGAAAGATGTCCTATAAATTTGATTTTTGTAGAAAATTTGACTTTAAAGTGCCATCAAGACGAATATCACTCAATTTATTGAATTGCTACAAGCAATAGCCCCCAACATCAATTCACCAAATTTGAGTAATATTCGTCTTGATGGCCCTTTAAAGCTAGTATTTCTACAAAAACCAAAGTTGCAGAACGTGTTTCTTCCTATTACAAGTGATGGCAAGCCTTTGAACCTCTTGTTACTTCAACATCAAAAGGATCAAGATTCCCACGAGCCTAATTTCAGTGCCTCTGTGTTTCTAACACCTTGAACCTCTCTCTAGGGTAAGAATTTTGTCTACACTCTCTCGCTAGGGTTTCGTTTCTAAGACTCAAGTTGTTATGAAAACGACAATTTTGAGTCCCTGTTTTGGATTTTAAACATCCAAATGTCCTTTGAACAATACTTCTCTCTTGCCTATTCTCTCACTAGGATTTTACTTCTAGAGCCTAAATTGTTGTGGAAAGGATGTTTTTGAGTTCCCGTTTTAGATTCTAAGAGTCTAAAATGTCCTCTCAGTAAAACTCTGGCCTAAATTGTTATGTAAACGACATTTTTTATTGCCTAAACTCGGTTTGGAACTGCCTGCCCGGACACGATCTTACACACCCTAAACAGCCATGGCCACTTATATAGCCCCCCCTATATCGATCCCAATTTGGATGGAATCAAACACCCCTCATGCCTAGGCACACGCAACTTTGACAGGTCCCTCGCATGACAAGCTCTTTCCGGGAGGAGCAAATGGGTAGCCACCACAAAAATGGTCTAGAACGGACAACAAAGCGGAGAGAGAGAAGCCTCTTCTATGAGAAGGAAGGCGCGCGGGGAAGACTCAATCAACGGTCATTATCGGTAGTTGGATGCGCTACCAGTCCGATAGCAAATAAGGCATCAGCAGGCGTGGAAACAACTCGAGGCAAAAATTGAGAGTAACAGTACACGAATTGCAGGCCTGATAAAAGAGGTGCAGTCCTCAGTGCCTTGGATGAAGACAATTGGCAATGAAGAAACAACAAATTGCAGATATGGAAACTTGCACACAGCATATGGAAGAAAACATCCACTTGGCATGTTTCTAGAGGCAGCAGGACAAGCAGGGCCTTGGTGACCTATAGGCCCGCATGGACTCCTTGTCCACCAGCATGGAAGCCATGACACAGGACAAGCAACACACTGAGCAGAAGATGATGGCACCATCTCCCGTCTTTAATCAGAAGCTAAAAAGACTGCTACTATAATCCTCATGATCCAGGTCGCCTTGGAAGAGGGCCATTCACAACTAAGAGCCCTTCAAAGTAGGGAGTAGACGAAAAAAGTGGTCTCATCGTGAGCAGAAGCTTGCACTGGACTCCTGCTTATAGAAATTGAAGCACATCTTTGCTACTCGAAATCCGGAGGTACAGGAGCTACGGGCAGCCGTCGTCCAACAAGGCAAAGGCCTCCACACAATGAGCAACTGCAGCAGTTCATGCAGGAATTGGCAAGGCAGCAACAACTCCAAAGCGGTGAACTCCCGGCTTGAAAGAGAAATCGTGCACATGCCACGGCAGTTCCACACCTCCAAAAGCCTGCATGACGTCAAAGTCTCCGACTGTTGCACCACCAAGCCATCCCATTCCACCACCGCTCCAGGGCAGGCCACAATCCACACCCTGTCGATTGCAAACAGCATTTGCCGCATTGGCCAGTGCTGGCCGGAGATCAAAGAACTCTAAGAGATGGGATGCAGAAGCCATAATGTGGTGGTACGTGGCCTGCTGCAAAAGAAGCAGGGGAGAACCTCATCAACTGGCTCTAGACGTTGATCCGTGCTTGAATGATGTTCCATACACCGATGCACATTGTGAAGGTGAGAGGCCATGGCGGCCAATGCCCTGAGCGCCCCCAAGTGGTCACATTCACAGCTATAGATGCGCAAGTGCGAGCAACTATCTTGTGTTAGGATAACCAATTGAAAGAGGCGCCATGTATGTTGATCAAGATCTAACTCCAAAGACAACAAGAAGACCTTTGACCATGAGTTGGTCACAAAAAGAGCATCCATAGATAAGGGGAGATGCAAGATTGATTGGGGGCAAGATGCAAATCTTAGGTTGTGAACCCTCGAGGCCCTTCTACCAGAGATCAGGGCACTCCTTACCATGCCCATGCTCGCCCACAACAAATGTGCATGCCTTGCTCCGATTGTCTCACACCCGCCACTTGCTTGCACGCCGCATGCTACTTCCATTTCTATGCCACTCACTGAATCTGCGGTGCGGCTCCTACTATCGAATAGGGATTGTACGTCTGCGTGGTGTTTTGGAATTGTCGGGGCTTTCCATGGCAGAAGATAGATAGTCTCAACTCGGTTGCCACAAATTTAGATCTCATCTTCCTCACAAATACATGAGAGCATGCAGGACAGAAGCTATCCGACTTGCCCGGATACCAGTCTACTCAGTCTTTAATTCTGAACTATTCTACGCTACAATAACTATTCTTTAATTTTGTTGCAACTTGCATTCTTTAATCCTTTGGAGCGAATCATTATAAAATGCTTTCGAAGATTCAATTGTCATGTAATGTTTTCATACATGTTCTCTATGATCTTATTCTAATTTCGTTAGAATTAACTTCCATTCTATAAATAGCATAACATAACTCGCAGAGGAGCAGAGCCCGTTCCAAGTTCATGTGGCTTCTCAGTGCTTGCCTTTCCCTCACTGACACTGCAAAATCATCCCACTCCATGCTTCCTATAGTTTCCTCCAACTCATAAAATAAATGGCCCATCTGCATGCAGAGCAGACGCACCGAAGCACTACAAGAGAAAAGGGTGTTTTTCGTCGGGTATAGTGTCAAACAAAGTGACGCTATATGTATTCTCAAAGGCCCACTAAATGTCACGAGGTTGACGCTAAAAGTCCTATACTTTGATGTCGCATGGCCGTCACCCATTGCGTCAAGTATTGTGTCATGGCTACCTAACGCAAAATTGACAAAATGACTACATTTGTGGCAATTGCATTGCATGTTTGTGTCAAACTTATATCCAAGTTATTCAATAATTGCGTCATACTTTCTATCATATTAGTCTCGACACCATGACTACATTTGTGGCAATTGCATGGTATATTTGTGTCGAGCTTATATCCAAGTTATTCAATAATTGCGTCATGTTTTCTATCACATTAGTCTCGACTCAACGACTACATTTGAGCAATTACATGGCATGTTTGCATTAAGTGTTTATCCATGTTATTCAATAATTGTGTCATACTTTCTATCATATTTGTCTTGACTATTCAACGAAATTGTTACACCATGTTGACATCGTTTACGTCATATTTGTAACTCTCTTGCAACCTGTTTTATATCCTTTTTTTATGCAACTTGTAACAAGCCTATTTTATTTTGCAACATGATTGTGACATTTAGTTATGTAGGTAAATTTGGTAATGTTTGAGTAACAAAATTTTGTCAAAATTTAGATCCTTTTGTGACATATATATGTCAATTGTTATGAGCATATATGATACCATTATCAAATTTGTGTCCAAATCACAAGTCTTTTTGTGGCGATTCTACTTTCAATTTTTGTCATTTTTCTAGTTACGTCAATAGATATTTTTTTAGACATTAGTATTTAGATGTTTTAAAATTGGTCTAGTTTGAGTCCATGGTTGCATCATGCATATATACAAAGAAAGGGAAAATGATTTAAGTAATTGCACGAGTAATGATAGAAAGCTCAATCCCAATCAAATTACTTGACAAAGCAAAGAACATTACTTTAAGTTCGAATGAAAGAACATTCTACATTTAAAGTACTTTTGACATAAAAGGTTATTTGTCAAAATAAGTCCAATAGTTTTAGTTTGAAACAATTTCTATCATGCATAATTCTTATGCAGATAATCGTCCTTAGCAGAAGACAAACCTTTATCAGTGGGCTCATTGCGCTCTTCGTCTTCGCTAAACTGTGTAAAAAAAATAAAACAAGAACTTTGTCAATTCTCAAATTGTATTCAATTTACCATGCAAAAGAACATAAAAGCAAGAACAAAAATCAAACTCCTAGTTAAAAATACATTTTATTGGCAAATGTGAGATTTCAATGCTGCTCGAGAACATTGCTGGAACACAATGAAACTAATTTAACTGATATGTATGGAGACAACAAGGTATCAGCAAAAGAACCCAGATTTCATAATTAAAAGGCAAAAGGTTTCAGATTTCAAATTTTAGCAGAATCAAAAGGTACTAGTTATGGTGCCCGGCGTTGCCGAGCCTAGTAACAATTTGAAAGGTGGTTGTTTAAGATGAACAAAAGATTTGGAACATGAAAATTAGCATTTGAATATTGTAGAAGCAACAAATGGAGCACAAAATTTGGATTCTCGCAATATGTATTTCAGGTTGCGGTTCTCCGAGGTCCTCTTGATTCTCTTGGGCATCTCTACTGCAATTATTGGTGTTGCCAGACTTAGCAACAATCTTCTATGTTGAGGGGTAGGGTTGCAGAACATAGATGTCCAACAATATCAATGATAAGTTGTGTATATCAAATGTGTTGGTTTGAAAATACGTTTTCGTTGCAAGGAGTGATGAGGTTGTCAGACATAAGTACGGTTTCATTGCAAGGAATGATGAGGTTGTAGATGTAGATCGAATAGATATAGCAAGAAGGTTGGTGCTAGGTGTGTTATGAGTTGCTCCAGTATGACATTCATTTGTGTTGTTTTTCAATTTATGCATTTGTAGATGGCAGCAATGATATTAAGAACCTACATATTAAAATAACAATGGCTATTGTTTTGGAAATTTTTAAATTCGTATAGATGACAAAGTCATTAGTGGAAATAGCGTGTTTAGTTGTGTTTCCAATAACAAAATTTAGGATCCTTCTATTGCAAAAATGTCTAAAATCTAGATCCAGTTCATTTTAGAAAAAAAATGTTGTCATTACTACTTTTTGTTTGTCTTTGAAATATGTGCTTTTCCATTACTTCATGCATTTTTTGACTCACCAAATGGATTAATCTTGCACTTCTACAGATGATCTACTTATGGATATCTGATATGGTGCTAACGTATTTCTTCATGGTATATGCATTTATTTGGCTTCCATCATTCTATTACATTATTAGAATAAACCATAAATGTTGCATTGCTGCATTACGCTCTTATAGTATTAACAATGTACTGCCAAAATTGAAAATATACCCATGGTGCGATGCTTTTGAAAATAAGCTTTGTGGGGATACATTAAAGATATTCATTTCTTGATGTATGCAACTTAAAGAACTTAAAATATGTTGTGATCGCATACAATTTGCTGATGACGCCTTGCACTGATATCAAATATGAGATATGTGTTACGACACTATTTCAATTTGCTTGAACATCACATAGTTTGTTCTTTACCACGAACTGAGCCAAATTAAACCATATACCCCATTGGCAGTGTTTGGTAATGTACATCCTAAAACTACAATATATTTTGCATCTATAGCCATTTCACTCCACATGTCATCCATCATCCCTCTCTCAACATATTCTCTTTCTTAAATGCCGAAAAAAGGCACCAAATATTTCAATTTTTGCATCTATGAGCTATTGTACCAAGTCCCACGAGCTTAAGTTGCTATAGGTACATTTGGTTAAGTTCACAATTCATCTACAATTTATTCATCATCTAAATGCAATAAAGTTGAAGTTTAGGGATTTTTGGGTTGACCTTACCATTATATTACATTATCTTACATTACAACTTGTCCTCAAAGTGATCCATATAGGTTCGATTCTCCATGTATTTCCACTCTATGCTTTCCATTATTCCTACCCATCCATGGCAAATGTCCAACATTTTATTGCACCTGCAAAATCTATCACGCTAAACCCATTTGCAGGTCCTCAAATAATGTCCAACACCACCAGACACATGTTTTCAGTTTCTTTTTAATCTAGCATTATTGCCACACATTACTACAGATATCTTAACATTTGTCCATACCAAAAGCCTACACCCTCTTTGCCTATACAAAAATGTTGTGTGTCCTCTTAGCTTCTGGCTTTTACTTATTTTATTAAATTTGAGAATTTTGTAGCTCTTTGACGACGACTTTAACTTGTCAACCTTGGTGCCCCCTCGAACATAGCAAGTTTCACATTGAATAGAACTTGTCGATGACGTAGATGTCAACCAAATATTAAAATAGTTGAATGATGCATGGAATTGATGTAAAAGGGAAGCATACATGTAGTTTATCATCTTATTTAAAACTGAGTTTGAAGTGACTGTCAACTCCCTAAACATGGGTTGATTGTGAACAACTATACTATTTTATTACAATATCAAAATGCCTTGGTTGTTATGTGGGGATAATGTAGTAATTTATGCAACACTGTCGATGTTAGAATACAATTGTATGAGTAGAGACTACAGGTTTAAAGTTAAACCCACAGACAATGTTGGAGGCAAAAGGTTTGATCCTTGCATGGAAAAAACAAAATAAAAAATATAGAAAGATGCCCTCGGGGTACCGAGGGCAACCCTACATGCACAACACCTTGTTATACTAAAGAGATATTGCTGGTTAAAAATTTGAAAAATCATACTATGGAGGGAAAATTAAGAGATTTCCTATTTGGACTTGAAAGTCCACACAATTCAAACTAGTTAGGTACCCTGCAATAGATTTATCATCATGCTAATTATTCCTGGATGAAAGTTATTAAACATAGGCTAGTCAATTAAGTTCCATCTTACTTATGTCCAATCAGCTATGGACATTTTTTTATTGCTGCTTCTTCAATCCGGCAACATGACATCAGTTGATGATCTACAAAAGGAGTGGATGAATCGACTTGTCAATACTTTAGAAGTAGGTTACAAGCTATCTTTGTCAAGGGAACGGGGACGAGGATATCCTCGTGAAATTGCCTTAAACATTAACAACTACATGATAGATTGGTTAGTTTATATACTTACTTCTTCAAGGTTCACTGATATCACTTCTCTCATATAGTCCCAAGGAATTTTGATATCGAAGCACATATTTTAGTTTCGAGCTATGTTGCTGCATGGATGGAGGATTTATATATATGCAACTTTCATGCAACTAAAGTAGTGGCAGGTCTTTTCCATGGTGCTATCTATCCATGTCCATTCCTTGCATTGCATAGCCAACAGTATGATGCCGTCCTTGCACACCTGGAATTATCAGACCAAGTACTTCAGTACAATCATGAGCATGTTTGCTGGCCTAGTCTGATCTACTCGAAACCTACTTCGTGAATGGTTCACCTGCAAATGCCCATGGTTTATGTGCAAATGCCTAGTTTCCTAAGGAGGGCAATTATAGTCCTAATTGGTTTCGTTTATGGTACTTGGCATGCAGCTTACTGAACATAAGATGGCACTATGTGATAAAGATAATTGGCAAATGTTTAAGGATAACATTGTGCCAAAGACAATTGTCCTTCGCATATGCATCGATCTGAACCAAGGCAATTTTTTTGGAGCTCTACAAGAAATAGAAATTGCACAGAAATCCGATCCATCACCATGGGTGAGCGAGGAATACACCATTAAGCACAGTCCAAAAAATATGTACACGTTATTAACTACTGGTATATGCGCAAAATGGTGAGCTATCTTGACGAGATGGCACAAATGCACATCTTTGATGAGATATTAACTTGAGTTGTTTAATGATGCTTCATGTGTGAATTGAGTTTTATGGAAGTTGATGTTTTCGAGACAATATGGATCCCACAGCATATGGCATGGATTCTGGAGATCCAAACTGAACATTCTTCCCAAGCAAGAGATATTTTGATGTTGATATTGTGTTGTTGCCAACAGATGTGCGAGGGCAATTATTGCATTGCATACTTTCTTTCTACCCTTTTTTTTTGTAAGGGTACAAATAAAATAGATTTTCCTGGTCAGTCAAAATTCGAGTGCAAAAAAAATGACAATTGCCTATTAAAAGGCTATGTACTTATCTCTATTATTCGTGTTTTCCTTTTGAAGCTCATGTTTACCATAATGCCCATAATGCACTTAAAAGAGTTTTGAAACAACCCAACAATAACCAGCTGATGAATAATTATTCTATCATTGTATAGCTTATGCTACTTATTGGCACTGTTGGCAATAGCAGTGCTTCAGAGAAAGTTGATCTCCAAATAAGTTTTTAACTAGTAGTGTGAACTTCTCTTTCAATTTGGCATTTGAGTTGACATTCTGAGTTTTGCCCCCCATTATGTTAAGAATCCGGCCACAATACAATTTAATGCAAGGATTTACAAACATGCAACCAACGCCCAGCCATTCAATGTGCTCAAATAATGTGGACTTGCAATGCATTCCCTATAACCAACCAAACTTCCTCATTTTTCCAATCTCACTTGCATATCTTTGATTTGGCAACCTGCATTCCCACCCTTTAAACTTGTGCAACATCCCAATATTGTCAATCTGAACAAATTTGTCCTTGAACAAATTTGTCCTTGCTACTGCCAAGCTTGAGCTTCCAACATGTCAGAAACTGCATATACATTTGCCATCAACATATACGCTGAGATATCTCTAAAGTCAAGCTTTTGCATAGAGTCAAAAGCAAGCCTTCCAATCATCACATTCTTCCACTTCCAACAAGCACCCAACACTGTCCTCCATATCGTCATATTGTGTTTAAAAGGCATGTTCTTCACCACTTCCACTGCATCATATAGGCGATTGGAGCGACCCATGAGATCAACCATACAAGCATAATGCTCCATTACAGGACAGATCCCAGAAGGTATGCACATGATCCAAAAGTAGCCCTTTCCTTTGTCAGCAATGCCAGCATGACTACATGCATTGAGAATAGAGAGGAATGTAACACCATCTGCTTGAATACGTTCCTGCATCATCCACATAAATAAATCAAAGACACATGAAGCATCTCCATAGTAAGCATATCCTGCCAGCAACGCATTCCATGTTACCAAATCCCTTGTCGTTATTGAATGAAATACTTGCTCAGCATCAGCCATCCTTCCACATTTACCATAAAATCCAATCAAAGATGCTGCTACAACTGGTTCATTCTGGAGTCCAATGCTGCGGATTTGCACATGAATTCCTTTTCCTGTTTCAAAGGCCGCTAAACTCCCACATGCCTTCAATGCAGCAACATAGGTTAGGGCATCTGGCATGAAACCTTCATCCTGCATGCATGCAAATAATTGCAGGGCTAGGATATTCTCCCCATTTTCTGCATACCCAAATATCATAGTAGTCCATGACACTAACTCATGTTGTGGCATCTTGTCAAAGATGGAACGAGCCTGATCCATGCTCCCACATTTAGCATAGACATCAACCATTGTGCTTGCCACAAAAATGTCAGTTTCATGCCCACTCTTGGCAAATTGAGACTGCAAAGCTATGCCCCTCTCTAGAGACTCTACTTTTACAAGTCTTCTCTCTAATTGCACCCCATCTTCTTTTGATGCACAACTAGCACATGCCTTGAATGCAATTGCATATACTTGATCATCTGGTGTGAAACCATAATCTTGCATTTGGGAAAACAACTGAAGAGCTAAATCGCCATTCTCACTCTTTGCATATCCGTATATAATAGCAGTCCATGATACTAAATTGTGATATGGCATTTTATGAAAAAACCAATGAGCATGATCCATGCTTCCACACTTGGCATAAACATCCACGATTGTATTTGCCAGAAAAATGTCCAAGGTGTTCTTGCTCTTTGAAAGTTGAGAGTGAATAGCTATTCCTTTCTCCAGAGACTCCAACTTTACAAGTTTCCCACTAACCAGCTTGCCATCTTCTTTTGATGAATAATTAGCACATGCCTTCAGTACAACCAAGAATGTACGCGCATCTGGAGAATAACCTTCATCTTGCATCTGAATAAATAATTGAGGAGCCAAATTGCTGTTTTCACTCTCTGCATATCCAGATATCATAGAAGTCCATGACACTAAGTCGTGGTTTGGCATCCTATCAAAGAAGCAACAAGCATGTTCCATGCTCAAACACTTGGCATACAAATCCACCATTGTATTTGCAACAAAACTGTCCCACTCGTACCTAGTTTTTGAAAGTTGAGAGTGCAGAGCCAGGGCCTTCTCTAAGGACTTTATTTTTACGGCCTTACCTTTAACTTGCTTGCGGCCTTCATTCGCTGCACAGCTAGCACATGCCTTAAGTGCAGCGACATAAGTTCGAGAATTTGGTCTAAAGCCTTCTTCTTGCATATAAGCATATAATTGGAGAGCATATTCACTCTCACCATTCTCTACATACCCATATATCACCGAATTCCAAGACACTAGATCATGCTGAGGCATATTGTCAAATACATGACGTGCTTGCAACATGCTCCCACATTTGGCATACATATGCACTAGAGTGGTTGCCACAAGGATGTCTATATCATTCCCTGTATGACTAGTGTGGACATGAATTTTGGTCCCTGTTTCTAAGTCCCTTAAGATGATACATGCTTTCAGTGCAGCAAGTAAGACGGAACGACTTGGTGTGAATCCATTTTGCAATGTTTTTTGATATATCATGAGAGCCTCTTTACTTTGTATTTTGGCATTTGGATCTCTCAAATTCTGGGTGTCACCATATGAATCCTTTATTTTTTGCGTGATTCGCATTTCATTATTCCTGTAACATGTCCTGACATCCCAGCGAGCAGGTTCCTCAAAACATTTCACACTGAGTGACACCCATTTTAAGCCGATGCAGCAGAGACTGTGAGAGATGGAAAGATGCACAAAACTTGCATGATCCAGCATTGGATGAGCACCAAATTAAAAGACTGAAATTTGGCTTCCTTAGAACCGTTGGCTAGTCATTAAAAAGGTGTTTATATGTTCAAACATCTCTCAGATGCTTAACTTGCATCATCGGGAAATTTGCAATTGGTGAAGCCCAACTTGGAGAACGTTTTGAGAAGATCAAGAAAGTGGAGGCCATACTCCCTATTCTATTCTGCATGGTAGATTGACTATTAATGGCAAATGCCCTCTGGCTAGACTTGATTTTGGATTCTTCTTTATAATAAGATAGTGAATTTACCATGTACTGAGCACTTCCTGGCGCTGTTATTTCCCGCTCTCTGCTCTCTGTGTTTTGTAATATATGGATAACATGTAAGGAAGCACAGCAGTAACATGTACACGTTTGGGGGAGTTATTTGCACAATATTTTATCAATCCTTTATTGACAGGTAATGAAGAACTACCTCTCACTACATTTTCATTTTCAAAACTTGTTCTTATCCTCTTGCAAGTTTAAAACTATGACCAGATTTTGGAATTCAACATTTTAAAAAATGCAAGCCCAACTATTTGAAACTGAACAGTAATGGAACATTCAATCAGAATAGTAAAAAGATGTTACGTTCAAGATAGTCGCCGTACCATGGTTGTCTGTTTTTGTTCGCTGTTGCGAGCTACATTCCAGCATGCCCCCTTTCATTGAGAACCAAATTCGAATTTGGAACAACAAGATGATCCTTATAGTAATTTAAGTAACCTCAATTCATCTAATTAGTACCTGTAAGAAAAGACAACATGATGTTTCTGTAAAGAACTGAGTAGAGAGCTAGGAAATAAAAAACAGAGAATGGATGGAAACTCTGTTTTTGGATACCCGATTCAAGCAACGTAACTGGATTGAAATGTTCTTGGGTGAATAAAACAAGATTTTGCAACTTAGAAACCACATTTCTATTGTTTACTAGTCGATTCCTCAACCCAGTCCGGGATCCATATGCTTCCATAGCTAAGCATGATCGTCATTAACCATCAGATTTTCCAGTACAAAATGAATCGCATAAGCACTATTGGTTTGTAGCCCAATACAAGTAAGAAATTACTGCATGAACCGGGTATCAACATTCAACGCAAAAAGGCTTTGCTCGAACTCTTTGCCGAATGCATCCATATTCAGAGTAAAGAAAGTATTTCTTGAACTCCTCTGCCGATTGCTTCAACCAGATACAGATTCAGATTCAGCCCTAGGTCTTTATGTGCTAGGGAACCCACGGGCAGTCGAGGGTTTCCGGTGGGAAACCGGCAGGCGGCGGCGGCGCGACGCACGTGGCCCACAGGTAGGGGGGAATTCCGTCGATGACCTTGCAGGGGCGATTGAAGCAGATTCGATGCAGATTCAACGCAGATTCAAGCTGTTTTCTTTGAAGATTCTTGCGATTTGATCCACAATTTATCCATTCCGGTGCTCCAATAGCTACCAAAGCTCCAGATTTTGGAGCTATTCTTGCATCCAAAAAATTATACCGGCATAAAAGACGGCTAGATCTACAACTTATCCATTCCGGTGGAGCTATTCTTGCATCCAAAACATTTACAGATGGAAGGGCAGCCATAGCCAAGACGGTAATGCTAACTTGTAGAAACACCTATTTTTCTTCTGATCTGCCATAGTCGGCATGCTCGGAATTGAGCTTCCTATTTTATACCCTTAAACAGCTCGCCTCGAAGCCAGAATAAACACTGTAGCGTCTCGCCTGGAGGCTTGAAGGCTTCGTAAGAAAGAGTGCAACCTCTTTCTGCTCTGGAGGTTTCGTGGCGAAGCAATGGCGGCGCCGCCTAAGCCTCCAATAAACTTGAATACCAAAAAAAAACACATACCGTAACTAACGGGACCTTAAAATTACTTAAGATTATGCCTTATTTTGTTTTCAGGTAATTCTTGGGTGATTATTCATTGAAAATTTCTGGCGGCCCTCTGGTGGCGCCGCCATGTCCCATTATACACCATCAAACAAGAAACATGAACAAATTACTATCATTAACAGAAGAACATCACAGAAGAAAATCACAGAAGAAATTCATTATAGAAAATCATTACAGAAGATCATTATAGAAAATGTTCACAGTGAAAAAAGATAAGGTGTAGAGAAGCTATGGCCGCAGTTCCTGCGACCATGCTGCTTTCTTCTCTTACAATATCCCGACCTTCTTCCGTCCCTCTTCTCAAGAGCCCAATTGCCAGAAGACCAAGCTATGGTGGATGTTCCGTCACCGAAGCGATTGCTTTCGTCCGATCCACGGAAGAAATGCACGGCTCACCATGTCAAAACTCGCCCTAAAAAGCACAACCCTATGATAAGAACCAGCAAAGAAATGTGCCGATCCACTCAAGATTATGAAACAAAGAAATCGATGACCCACTAAACCTCGACTCACACCACAAAATCGACTAAATGCCGACTAACATATCCAAGAACTTGATTACCTCCACCAAAACACCTCAAACACAAGGTATCTCGACGAAATACCCGCAAAACATAACAAGAAAAACTCGTAAGAAAGAAACAAAAGAAAAATAACAAAACTTCGAAAAAACTTGACAAACTTGAGCAAACAACACGTCATCTTGAAGCTCGTCTCCTAAGCTCGAAAACAACCTCAATCCAAAAATGAGGTTTTTGATCGAAGCCGGGCGCCACAAAAATGAGCTTCGGAGGAGCTCGGGTTCGAATAGGACTTCGTCGCCAAAAAGCCTCTCATGCGGTCACCAAAATTATAATTTATACCCTGGGCCGACGTGGCGGGGGTAATTTTAAGGTCCCGTTGGCCCGCGGGAGAATGCACGCCACCGGGCGGTTTCAGTGGAAATCAGCAGCGGCGCCATCGCATACCGCGCCACTGGCGGTTTCGGTTTTATTGAATCCGCCGTCGCCGCCGCTGCGGCAGCAGCGCCCGCCACGATTCCCACTGAAACCGCCAGTGGCAGTATTTTTCTACATAACCCACGGGAATTTCCCCTTACCCGTGGGTTACGCGATCAAAATCGGTGAAAGGAAGGCATACTAGCCCCTATTTCCGGAAGCTTGCGAAAATATGAATCACGCCCGCTTGACCGTGAGCCTATCTATACCTTTAAAAAAAAAAAAAAAAAAAAAAAGGGTCTCATACAAGACAAGGGGTTGTCTTCCGGTGGCCGAGAATGTGTTTTCATGTTTTTACTTTCATGGTTTCTGGTTTCTATAGAGAGGGTTTGTTCAGGTTTCATCACTCCATAGGTTGTTTGGTTGTTTGTTTTGTATTGTAGAATTTAGTAGAAATGAGCAAAACTCTACAATTATACATCCATATATACTCGAAGATTCTAATATATCACATTAGAGTGTTCTAATTTCAGCTCCAATACCTATTCCAATGCTCTCTGTCCTCAATACCATGAACATGAGCACCATAGTAGCAATGTTTTGAGCTTTCATAAGCCTAATTTTTTGCTGCCGAAACAGAATCCTCTTCAACAGGGAAAACCCACTCTAGTCCTTGATCTAGATCAGACTCTTGTCGATTCCAGTTTCCACGACTTAGGCGCCCACGATTTTATCTTGATCTGTATATAAATGATTTCGTTTCAAAAATTTACATGTGGAAACGACCTGGTCTAAATCATTTTTTGCAGTCCGTAGCAGAACATGTATCTAGACTCTTGTCAATTCTAGTTTCCACGACTTGGGTGCCCACGATTTTACCCTTGATCTGCGCATAAATGATTCCGTTTCAAAAATTTACATGTGGAAACGGGCTGATCTAAATCATTTTTTGCACTCTGTAGCAAAATATGTCTGCGATACTGAGATGGGCTCTTTTATTTTTGAATTGATCGTGACAAGAGCCCAAGAACCCAGGAGTGCAGCTAGCTGAGCGATCTTTGTGCAGCTAAGGACCTAGCAAGAAGCTGGAGCTACAACAGCCACCATCGCTAGAACACCGTTAGCCAGTTTCCAGAGAGGCTCCCCAGCAACAGAAATGACCGCCAGTTTACAGTCAATAATGGGTTTGGAGCAGTTATTGGCATATTTCGGGCATACACTGGCATATACCTGGAATATGCCACAAACCTGCATGGATGAGGGTTTCCCCCGTAGGGGTAACCCAAAACTGCTATCTCGAATCGCAATACATAAGTGATATCTACTCAGATTTGCCAAAATAGAACTTTTAAAACAGTATTCAAACTCAATACCAGTTACCTGAAATATCTTGTGGAGGCTTGTAAAAGCATATGACAATCGGCTTTTAGAACGGATTCAGGGATGGAAACCATGATAACTACCCTAGGAAATATAAAAAACTATGCCAAAGGTTGGGGTAGAGCTTGATAGCCTTTACAACCAGCTCCACTCACTTAGAGCATTGGGTTTTAATGATGGGATAGAGGAGAAGGGGATAATAGAAGAAATAAAGGCATTAGAGGAAGTCAAGATAATTGAGAACAGATGCAAAGCAGGATTGACTTGGCTAAAAGAAGTTGATTAATGCACCAAATTCTTCTTTAAGCCAGTTAAAGAAAAGAAAAGGTCGTCTACACTATCAACCATCACATTAGAGGATGGCTCGACTCTCAAATCTCCAGGGAATCTATGAAGGTACTTACATAACCATTTCCATTCTTTCTTTGAGGAACACAGCTTACATTCCAGGATACATATGAAGAGCTAGTGATCTCAAAAGTCTCATCATCATGAGCTTTAGCTAGAAAGATATTCTGGCGCTCTCTCTCTATCGAGGATCTTGAAAAAGCTATCCTCTTATTGGCTAAATATAAATGTCCATGCATGGATGGAATTCCCATAGAATTCTACCAATGCAATTGGGAATGGATTATGTATGATATCTTTTCTACATATACATAATGTATGTAAGTTGAAAATTTAAATCCCAGATTGAACACAGGTTGCATCACCTTGAAACCAAGTGTAAGGAGCCGAGCACAATTAATGACTGAAGGCCTATCACACTTCTATCTGCATTTTACAAAATCATAGCTAAGGCTATGGCAGAGAAGATCAAACCAATTTTAACGGAAGCTATCTCATAGGCCCAATCTGGCTTCTTAGCGGATAGGAGTATTTAATCAATGTGGCATCAGCTTTTGAAGGGTTGCACTGGGCCAGAAAAATAGGACAAAAAGTAACCTATCTAAAGCTAGATTTCACCAAGGTATATGATAGCATTAGATGGAGTTCTTTTTGCATAAAATGATGCATAGCGTGGATTGTAGGGAATTTTTTATAGAGGGGGTAATGAAATTGCTAAGATCTGCTCGAGCCTCAATATTATTCCAAGGTGAACCCTCTCCTATATTTGATATTAAAAGGGGCATTACGCAAGGTTGTCCCCTGGCTCCTTTCCTCTTCAGTGTAGCAGCATAAGCTCTTTCATAGATATTCCTGCAAGCCTCTGCATACGTCTCATTCAAGGACTAGAAATGTGGGATGGTTCTCAACAAATCTGTAACCAATAAGCAGACGACCCATTTTTGTCTAGAGGCGGAGTTGTCATGTGCAGGACAAATCTTGATCACCTTCTCAATAGCTTCAGGATGCCTCGTAAATTTAAAACCTCGAATTTTGACCTACATATACATGCTTTTGAGGTGCTTAGAACCATGTGCTCTAATGAAGAAATCACTATCACAGCCCTTCAATTGTCTTAGCTTAGAACCATAGGCTTTAAGGGAACAAATTGCTATATTGCAGCCCTTTAATTGTCTTAGGTTACAACCATAGACTCTAACCCATAGGCTCTAACTAGCCCTTTAGTTGTCTTAATATTGACTAGCTTGTTAAGCCCCTAGTAGTATCATTCATCACAAAAATTGCTATCTCGTCAAGCAATGAAAAGGGGAAGAGGAAGAAGAAAAAAGATATGATTGATAGCTTAGATTGCCTGGCCACTTACGGCAAACCCTAGTTGGAAAATTTCATGTTTGTGGAATATAGTTGAGCATTGTGGCAAACCCTAATTGGATGAGCTCTACAAAATTACATGTTTGTGAATATAGTCGAGCATTATGACCAGCAATAGCAACAACATGTAGGAGGTTCTATCTCCAAAAGCTCCTGGATATACCCATAAAGTGATCATTTCCAACGCGTGACACAAACTTGTGGAATAAAATCTTGTGATTAGTTGGCATTTTGAGTTACATACTTCTTAGTTGGTATTTAACTCTTGAAACTTCTAATTTCCAACCAACTCTTTAAGTAAATTAATTAAATTCATCCGGGGGGGTGATCTTCTGCAGGACCAGAAGGGGAACATGTTTCCAATTAGGCTTCATGTCCCAGTATATATCATAATAAATATGGCCTATCTTCTTTTGCTCTAGACAACACCAGATGCTAGTGTAGGTCTTTATCCTTTGCTTAAATTTCTCTTCTATAACCTAGATATTGTAAATAAGTCTAATAAGAGCAATCTCAACAAGGCCTTTCATGGAAGAAAATGTAGGATCTTGCCACCAAAAGCAATCTTCATTGAAGCAAATTCTAAAATCTTTATATCTTGGTAGGATGACAAAGCTTCCTTCAGCTGTAATCATTACATGAACAAATTAACTAACTAGGTAGATCTACAAATTAACTAACTAGCGGTAGATCTACAAATTACCTCCTCGCCATCATATTTTGACATAAGATTGCAATGCCTTCAATGGGATCTCAGATCATTGCATTCATTCTTCCCCACATCACATAGCTGAATTGCCGGCTTGGACTCCACGACCAGTAGCAACATGCATCATTTTCTTCAAATAAAACATAATTGAGAAAATTTATTTTCCAAAGATAAAATTAGTATCAACAAGTAGCTTATCCGAAGGTGTGGATTTTCTAAAAAGTGTACTCAAGAAAATTTGTTATTGGTCCATACTTTCGATTCGGGATGAGCTTTCAATATGTTTTGGACCTACCTTGCACAAAAAGCATTAGTGGTGAAATTGTGCACAAACAAACATAAACGGATATAAGCATTCTCAATATATCGAGGCATGAATCAGTATAGACAAACAGTTTTAAATTAGAAATCCCACCTCAAAGACATGGTCAAGTGGACATAAAATGGTTGTGGAGTCCTAGTATTGTGTAAGATTCCGTGGTGTCCAAACCAAACCGGATCATATCGCACCATAAAAGTGGCATCACCTATAATATACCAAGACAAACTTAGTGTGCATTCCGCAAATCCCTAAATTAAGCAAAACAAATTATCACTCTTTGGAAAAGACATCCTTGATCTTTTTATTTGAAGGTAGAAACAACCTTTAAAGGTAGGAATCTAACAATAATGGGAAATTCCTAATATGGAACTTATTCCGAAATGGCAATAGCATTTCAACTTGACGAAGTCATCACTCATATATTATGTACAAAGTGTTGACATAGCAATTAGTGTGGTTCAATATTGAAGCAATAGCAAGAGCATCACGTATCGCCTCTTTAGCATTGCGGGGAAAAGATTCAGACAAATCTTGCGGGGATTAAGCAAAATTTGATCATTTTGACAACCCCGACACTTTTATGCGTTGGTAATCGGTTATTGTGAATAAATTTCAAATTCATTCAAATATAGGTTTTCAGATCAAAAAGAAATCATAAACACTTCCCGGGGATAGATAAACCGATTGTTCACACTATAGATTGGCGTAAGCACAATCGAAAGTGGAAGTCCATTTTTATCTTGAGAAAAAGTGAAAACAAAATTCTAGAATAGGAGGAGTTATGTACTTGGAAATTTACAAGTGCAAAATGAGTCTCAACAGAGTGGTTCCCTCCTCTCATCGGTTTAGGTGGAATTGCGGGCTTGAAAGATAAGAATCCGTAGGACACAAATTACTAACCACTTTTTGTAGATGGTCAAAAAAAAGATAGTAAATTATGTCCATCGAAAAGCAAGGTAAAACTACATAGAACCATTTCCCTTGACATCTACATTATTGTTGATTCAAAAGACAACATCGGTACAATTTTTTGTAATGGCATCATCTCTTATGAAGCAAAAGCTTACCGGGCATGTCATAGTATTACGCTTTATCATAAAGCAACTTAGTTTCGTGGAAGGCGATGCCTCTTTCTATCAGTTCTTGAAAGGTAGTGTGTGCGGCATATGGTTCAAGTTGCAACTCACCGCATAACCTCGTTCATATATAATGTGTGCCAACATTAGAAATCATGATGCACCATGCAAAAGAAATAGAAGCAATGAAGAACAAAGTGCGATTGTCGCTAAACCGAGAAAACATAGGACAAGGTCAAAATGTTTTACTAACCACATGTCCTCTGGTCCCAATAGCTCCTCCTTTGAAAATGCTTCCAAACAATTGTAAAGCGAAATAGCTTCTTGCCTTGCTTTTTTTGTACGTTGATGGTGTGTCGGCCTTACAAACCTCGGTAATCTTTCTATACAACTCAGTCATATTGGGATTCCGGGCTTCATTTGACCAATCAACAAACAAAATACCTAAATCTCTCGGTTACTACGCATTTAACCGGACGGGGAGAAATTATATGCCGATCCATAAGGATTTCTCTTGATGAACCCTTTCATCACATTATAGCGGCAGGAAAGGAGTCTAGCGTGGGGAATGCCCTTCTCAACATAGGCTACTTGTTCCCCATTGTTATTAGGTATTTTTGTGGGAGAATGGTCCTCTTTCTAACATCTCGGGCCCCTCTCCATGCATGGATCTGTTATCCCTGTAATCCAGTTCCCGAAAGCACGCCCGGGCTTCTTCATTGGATAGAGTACCGCTCAACAACGGCTTTGACATCTGCGTTGGTGCGGGGGCCTATCTTCACGCACGCATGTAATGAGGGTCATTCCAAATAACCTCCATTGCTTTATGTTGCTTAAATTATAATAATAACCGCATATATATAGAATAAAATGATGTTTTAACTCAATAGCTCATGAAATTTTCTAGTGTAAGAACTCACTCTTTCCCGAATGGTGTTGGAGAAGCACTAGCAAAAGGCTGCCTATCGACACTTTTGGAAGCCTCAGATGAGATAAGCAATCATCATCATGAATTGAAGAGATTGATCTTTGGTTCCTCTACTAAATGAAAGTTACTAAGACCGTAAAGTCGCAATATATAATATCTCAGTTATATCGAAGATTTCAACAATACAAAGATGTTTACTAGAGGAAATATGTACATGAATCATAAGAAGCTTCTCGTCGCTCTGTAGACTACAAGCACCCCCAATGGCATTAACAAGATCCTTGTATTTTCCTTGTTTAGGTACATTGATAGTAATGCGATGTGGGGATGCACTTCCATCTCCACAAAAACACTACCTTTGTCATTGCACGCATGACCTTTGATGGCAATGGCAAAGATAGGTACATGAATGGGTCAAATGTCAGCGAGACTTCCCACAATAATTGGACAAACCAAAGTGGACTTATATTGCCCTGGATAAACAAATGCATCATGATTAACATCATCACATAGTAGCCAAACGAAAATAGATTTATATTGCCCTGGATGATCATACAACCATAACTAACATCCCCACACCAAACGAACAAACATAAATTTATATTGTCCTGAATAAACATACACATCATAATTAGCATTATATAAATCAGAAAATAGGTTTATCCCCTACACAAAGCAAATAAGAAAAGGTGTCATCTATCCCCGACACTAAAAGTAGGACAAATATGTTACCTGGTATACATCAACAATGATGGAGTGATTTCGTGCCCTATGGTTAGCCCGGTACTCATCTGCCACTTCTTCATCCGATCGACCTTCCACGTCTTTTACTTGAATATATGGTTTATTCTTTAAGCGGTTCAAGTCTTCGTGCAGTCCATCCAAATGAAATGCCAGTAACTCCTGCAACATAACAAGTGATGCAATTAGATATCAGTGCTAGTCAAACATAAGCCAGACATAGCCAGATGCTAGAAACGGCATGGGAAGAGATGTCTGCCAGATGCTAGAAATGGCATGGGAAGAGCTGTGGGCTATAAACAACTCTTCCCACGCCATTTCCATCATCAGGCTAAGTCTAGATTAAACTATGTTTGCGAATATAGATAAGTTGTTTTGATTTTGTTTCAAATTCTTGCCTGCACAAAGTATTTACGCCCACTGCAGAAGATGCTGAGGGGTAGAATGCCAATCTTTAATGATCCATCGTATGCATAGAAAAGCCCAAGAACCCAGGAGTGAAGCTAGTTGAGCGGTGTTTGTGCAGCTAAGGGCCTAAGAAGAAGCTGGAGCTACAGCAGCCACCATCGCCAGAACACCAGTTAGCCAGTTTCCAGAGTGGCTACCCAGCAATAGAAATGAACGCCAGTTTACAGCCAATAATGGATTTGGAGCTATTATTGGCATATACCTGGAATATGCCACAAACCCACATCAACGAGGGTTTGCCCCCTTAGGGGCAACCCAAAAATGCACTCAATCCCTACAGTCATAGGATTAATTATTTGACTCTTATTATGGGATAAATCATGGCCTGCCTATTTTTAAATAGGTTTCCTCCCCTCAAAAGAAGGGAAAAAAAATTATAGCCATTATGATAAGGGTGGCGTAAAAAAAATGCCCTTCTCTTTAAATAGGTTTCCTCCCCTCAAAAGTAGGGAAAAAAAATTGCAAGCCATTATGAGTAAGGGTGGCGTAAAAAAATGCCCTTCTCCTTGGAAAGGCAAACAATTAAGTAATCTTTAAAATAAGGACGAGGACTTAAAAAAGCCTTAGAATTTTATTAACGCCAATAGTCAATATGTATGGCATTATTCTATATATTATAGTACGAAAGCAAGAAATAAAAAAATTATAATTAAAAAAGGCAATTTACGAAAAGAAAAGAAATCGGAAAACAAAAAGCAACGTTCATTTTTGGCGGCGGGCGGGCATGAACTTCTTTCTACATGCTGCTTTCTTCGACAACGGCATGCATGATGCATCACTTTCAGTGATCAGAATCACTAGACATGGATAAAAAGTGCAATCTAATCAGACTCATCGGCATTCATTCTCCAATCAAATTTTGTTGCTCCAGTGCATCGTGCATGGCATTTGATTCACATGAAAAACCTCGCAAGTTAGTGCTTGCTTCCAATACCTTGCATTCCTTTGTATTTTATTTGCTGCCAATTCTTTGCTGCATTTTTCCATCTTTCTTTCATTCTAAACATGATCAACAAATTTTATAGCTTGAAATGACAAAAAGGGTTTACATTCTATTTACATTACGGCCATGATATGTTTATGAATATTTAAACTGCTATGTTTTTTCAAAACAAAAATTACTTTGTTTTCTATAAATGTATGATTTGATAAATAAATGTTATTTTATAATGAGTTTTGTAGTAAATAAAGGCAGTTTACATTGTACCATGAAATAAAAAGGGCTGATAAGATTTTAATCATCCCAAAAAAAGGCAACTCAAAATATGGCTTTAGAAAAGAAAAGAGTTGTCTGTCGTTATAAGTTGATCCCTTGACAAATTAGTTGTTCCAGTCACGACAAATTAATTGTTTCATTATTTAAAAAAGGCTTTCTAAAAAACATTTTAATTCCCTATCAATATCATTTCTATAAAATGCACAGCAAAATATGTGCCCAAAGCATTCAGGCATATGTAAAGGGTGGGCAAGGTTGATACAAATGAATTGTCGTTTTTATTACTCACATATAATGCAGTCTCCTTTTCTGTTTGCCACCCTATTTGTTTCAAATAATTTGTTTGAGCCGCCCGCCAATCGACTGTGGTATACATCCACTTCATGCTTGCATGTAGGGCAATGATTTAAGGATCCAAACCAATGATATTGCTATAAAACATTGACGTCACATGGGATATCATGCGGGAGAGGTATAACTAACTCTATGGTCTGCAATGGATGGAATAAAAACCGTCACACTCATAGAAACCCAAGATTCCACTGATCGGGCTATTGGTAATTGGCCCAATCTTCTTTGGATTTGATCATCTCGAGGATTAATTCCTCTCTTAAATAGTCGTACTTAAAATTATGGCAAGGCGTATTTGAAAAAGTGGATTATAGAGGATTGCTTGATAGTAACCTTGAAACAGTACATTTTACACAACTTTCATAGGGAGCAAGTAGACAGATCTCTCAATTTCATTTATTTGATGCTTCAAGTTATTTCAATAACTATTTTACAGCAATTGAGCAATGTTTTACACAAGACATTTTGTAAACCAAATGTGCAGGATAAACCAAATGTCTACCAGTGTAAATATCTTTGATTCATCAAGACATTTTGCAAAATTGATTCCCAAGAGAAAAAAGCCCGCAAGAGGATGTGCGTCAGCTGCCATCAATGAATCTCATGCATCAGGGACAGCTTCTAATGCTTTTGAGATGGTCACAAATAGGGAAGTAGCAACTAGGCGACTGGCAAACCAACCTTTAGAAAGATGAGCAAAAAATTAGTAGATGAAGCATAGCAATGGGAATAAATAAGATGGCACATAGTGTGGTCAGATCTAAGGCTTCAAAACTTGAGTTCATGAAAAATTCTAAAGCTAGAAAATGCGAAACAGGGTGGCCATCATAGTGACGACTAATAATGTTATAGTACCCAGCAGTTTGTTGCATGTGGCATGAAGATACATACATCATAATATGTAGCAAAATAACAGGGGGGTTGTTTTTATGTTTTTGTACTGTTTTCTCTAAGGTTTTTATATGATTTGGTGGCCGTATTCATCCAGGTGTACTAAAGAGTATTTCTAGAGTGCAATCTTTTGTGAGCCATTGATTTTAGGAAAGGGGCAAATCCTGGTGGTGGTTTTGTGCTGGTTCTTTTTTAGGGTTCTTTTAGGGTTTAATATCTAGGGCAAGCACTTCGATATCAGATTGAAAAATTTATTTAGAGAAGTCAGGCTAAGCAAAGAACCATTCTTACATGTAGAAGCCCTTGACTTACGGTTTGGAGGCCATTCAACTTAGGGTTTCGAGGCCACAGATTGGTTTTCGCGGTCTTTGGGGATCTGGCGTCTGATCGGAGTATGGTATGGCACGGTCGGATCTAGCGGGCGCCCTAGTTATCCATCACGTATGCGGTACATTTACGACTCCATTTGCATGCCCATTTTACATAATGCTCGACCGGTTTCAACGGTTCATTAGTTTTATAGAAATGAAGATCGTATGCTTCCCTGACCGCGCCCTATTTTTCCACTTGTTAAGTATTACTCGGCTGAAGGATACGGCGTGACCATTCTTATTGCACGAATCTGCGCTAAGGAAATGAGAGAAATTGATGGCAATACTGGGGCATGCAAAGCAATATAAGGCATACTCCAAGTAATTCATTTGTTAGATTATATACTATTTCTCAATTTTCATTTGTATTGTGTGCTATTATCTTCCTATCCTTATCTCGCAGATGAGCATGAGATCTCTAAGGCTGCAGAATTGTGAGTTCCAATGTGATTAATTTGAATATCTCTCAAGCCAATATTTGATCTGAAGTTGTTTATCTTAGATATTTTACGGTTTAAAGTGTTAATGCCTTTACCTCCTAGAGATCAGCTTTCATTGTTTTAGATTGTCGAAGCAAACTCCAAAGATAAATCTTTGCCTGAGAGGCATTTTACAGAAAGCCACGAGTCAATGAAGTTGCACATCGGTTATTTGTTGCCCAACAAACCCGTCTCTTCAAAATATCGCCACAACCTGAATATCTTTTGGACTCTTGTATTGGAAGTTTCTCGAAATTGCATGTTTTTGAGCGTAGATGCAATCTTCTCATTGTTATAAACGCCATGCACCTTAGAAGTTGGCTTCCTTTGCGAAGGAATTCATATCAAAAGATTTTACATTTTGAGAAGAGCGGTTCATGTGCCATAGAAAGAGAGCTCAAACTCCCCGTCGACTTGATCTTAAGCCGCTTAATTGTGTTTGATCTTTGTACACTCTCGATAAATTAAACTTTGGATGTTACAAGTTTAGGGCTGGAAGACCACGCCCCTTCATGTATAGACAATATGCTTGTTGATTGAGGGGATATGAAGGCCATCCGTTTTAAGCCTTAAAGTAGTTGCATCCCGGTATGTGTCTTGAGTCTTGACACAAAACTTAGTTCACGTTAAATTTAAAATTTAGTCTTGTACAAATTTAGCATTCTTTTAAATTCGGTAAATGCTTGTTAAAACACGGGCGCAAAATTTTGAGTATAGATATGATTGATATATATATTGACATGATGACTACTTGGTGCCGGATGAGCATGAATCTAAGTTGGTATATTTTATTTGTCTCTAATTGTGTAGATCTTTTGGCATTTTACGATATGCTAATATGTTTGTTTCCTTGTTGGTATATCTTCTTTGTCTCCAATTGTGTAGATCATTTGGCATTTTTGTATGCGAGGGCATTGCCTACAAATATTAATATCTAGCATGACATATTAGCTTCTATGGATTTTGTCGTCTAGTGTATGCGTGGGACCTATCAAGTAGAGATTGGAAATAATCAAAGATGAATTCTATAGCTTGGCTACTTGGACGACTGAGAAAATTGACATCCAAATTGGCGTCCATAACGTGACAACTATGTTGTATCTAGAATGGCATGTTGTACCACGGAATGGAATAGGTTGCGGTGTTCATATGATTGGGGATATTGGGGATATTTTGTAATGGGTTATGTTGGAAGTTAGAGAAGTGTTATTGGACAAGAATACTCCCATGTCTATTTCTTGTGAGTTCTTGTAAAGTTGTGCTTATTCCGAAGTTGAAGTGCTCAAGTATTTACGTTCATTTCGCAGAGTTTATGCCCATCCATTTAAGTTGCCTTGCAATGCTATAACACGATCCACTTGTGGAGATGTTTGATTATTCCCCACAACATATATGGCATTTTTTAAATATCGTGCCTCCGACTATATTGGTTTAAGTGCTCTCCACGACTATATTGTTTTAGGCAAGGCCTTGAAGGGGCCAAATTTTTTTAATTTAACACAAACCATTACATCTAATGTTTCCAAGTGTGATATTATATTGTTTGTTTTTGCCCCAGAAGGGCAAAATTTTCTTAAAGTTATAACACAAACCATTACATTACACAACTTAAAATTAAATTCCCCTTAAACCCCTTTTGTTTGGGTGCATATTCACACCGGGGGTGGCGTAGGGCGGAGAGCCTTCATAATTGTATTTTGCACGCGTCTTAAATCAACACCATATAGTATTACGCTTGAAATCTTATAGTATTTTGCTTAATCTTGTTATACGGTATAGCAAATTTTGTACTTGCATACCCCACAAACGAGGAACTTTATATGCGGTATAGATTAAGGAATAAGGCGAATATGCCTATCCAACGACTCTCGTTGCGAGTCACCCGTGTGAATATGCACCCAAACAAAAGGGGGTTTAAGGGGAATTTAATTTTAAGTTGTGTAATGTAATGGTTTGTGCATGTATAGTATATAGATAGAGAATTTTTAACGTCGGCGGGAACCCAATCGAGTTATGGGACCAGAACATAAAAAGAGGGCATGAGCCCCAACAGAACTCGGGGACTGAGCCCCCTAACAAATCACATAGCATCATTGTCTGTTATAGTACATTGCATCATTTCTTGCCATATTACATTGCCTGCGGCAAAGGCTTCTTTTTAATTGTGTATTTCATAAAGAGTTTAGTAAGCATTTTTTTTTTTTGAAGAACTGCGGTCATCAATATATTAAAAGAATGGTAATGTTACAAAGCAAGTGAGGAGGAAGGAGAACGCCCCAAAGAGACAGCCGATACCTCGAAAACTCACGTAAAAAACGCAACTCCCATCACTGCACAAACCGACCATCACCATCTACAACACTTAAGAAGTCAGCCAAATGGCAAACTTCTGCTCTACTAATCCCGAACACCGTAAAGCTTTGAAATAGCTTGTACCGAAGTCGAGGAATTAGAGAGGCCGTGCCAACCCCCGAAAGACCCACAACCGCCGCTTCCAAATCAGCCACACCAACCAAGCCACGCGACGGATGCAAGGCTATTTGTCGCCATAAAAGCCGCCAAGCACCGGGGATACACATGAAGCAACAATTGCCGGGCTAGTCAATCTCACCAAACAAAGCCCCACCCAACCCAAAGTGTGCCGCAAGTGAGGGCATAAAACCGCATAATGCTCCACAGTCTCACGATGAGGCCAAAGGGCGAGAGGGCTCACACCTGGCCTAAACCCGACTCACAAGGGCATTCACCCCCGATACAGCGGTGCACCACCGGCCACGAGAAGCACCCTAACCTTCGTGGGAAGTGCGCTCCATGTCCACGCCCACACCATCGAGCCGAGAACCCTAAGCCGCAGAGACCACTTGTGCGAAGGGGAAGAGTGTCATGAATAGCCAAAGACCCGTAACAAGACCGCACAAAACAAGAAGACACAACATCCGGATGAACCTTCCAAACCGCACCACCACATCATCCCGAGGGACTATAGGTATGTGTGGAATACTCCCCGCCACTTGTTCCCGTGATAGCCCTTTGCTCCTCAGGTAAAAGCGAAGCTCGAAAAGAACTCCCACGAATCCAATACCAATCCTCCAAGGTGAGCACAAAGATCTCGCCTCCAACGGACCTCAAGGCGTCCAAAGCATGCATAGTGGCGACTAAGGGCAAGTCTTGCTTGGGGGTAGAGGAACCCATAAGAAAGGAGAAGAGTGGTGATAAACCGAGGCATAATCTAGCTGGAAGAGCACACGACATGATCCCAAGCCCGCAACACCCCCGTGAGAAAAGGGGATGCATGTGGAAAGGCGGAGACCATATACAACAAGTGCCCGTGGCAACTCCACATGCATGCAGACGGCTTCCCAAACGCCACACAATGGCTAAGAGATCGCAGAACAATAGCGCCGCACTGTGAGAAGATGCTCCATCCCCGAGTGCTCCAAACAAACTTGAAGACCAACACCTTACTATGCGGCGCCAAATCCGAATGGCCAAGCCCCCATCCTCCGGGGGGAGACACTTCCACCAAGCCACTTTAACAACCGCCCCTTCATCATCCCCCCCCACACAAAATTACGAACAATCTTATCCAAAGCCTCAGATCTTACCCCTCGGGAGCTATTCGCATGAGATGTCGATACACATGAGTGCTACAAAAAATCTTGACTTGGCAATAGTGATCCTACCCGCCATGGACAACTTGCTACCCTTCCACCAATTGAGGTGTTTCTCGCAACCCCCCGCAAAATCTCATCCCACACCCTCCCCATGGAAACATCCCCTCCAAAGGGAATACCCAACAACTTAGTACACACATTACCTGGAAGCACCTTCCAAGGGAATAGAGCCAAATAAGGGGGAGGCGGCATCAGCTGAGCCCATAATGCGGAGCATTTACCCCAATTCAGAAGAATGCCCGAGGCCAAGGAGAAAGTATCCAGCAAACCCTTCACATTCAGCAGATTCCTCTCTTCTGACACCAAGAAGAGGAAAGTGTCATCGCATAAATGGTTAATAATCTGGCGGCTACCATCCCCCGCATCCGAAGCCCATCCACCACCCCCTCCTCCATTGCAGCAAAAAACAACTGATACAGGGCCTCCGCCACAATCGTAAACAAAAACGGCGCCAAAGGGCACCCCTGACGCACCCCTCTGCCTAAGGAGAAAAAGGCGGAGGGTTGATGGCCTGTGATACAAATTTTGCTGTATATATGATAAGGTTTTTGAATTTTTCTTTATCTTGGTTTCATTAAGCATTGTGATAAAATTCTAGTAGAAGGGCCATTGTTTATGTTCAACTTTGTGCAATTCACTGTTGAAAGTTTTATACAAAAGTTGCCAATTCATACAAAAGGAGAGACAATTTCTAGGGGAATATAAGCAACATTGATGCCTCTGTCTAATCCATGCATATAGATGCAATCATACATGCAAAGCACACCCTCGCAGTACAAAACAACTCAAGAAGATAATGGAAAAGGGTAGCTTATTTGTTCATTGAAAAGGCCACTGATTTTGTTCACTATAGTTTTGTGTGTGGCTTATTTGTTTTTCTCCTCAACCAATGTGGTTACTAGATCCACAGCCTCCTCTGTTGTGCAACTACCTTTGTTTGGATCACAGAAAGGAAACTCCTTGTGTAGTCTGTTATAAACTCAAAGGCGTTACTTCTAAGACATTATAAACTCAAAGGCATTACTTCTAAGACTTTCAGCATAAAGCAAGTGCATACTGAACCTGAACACTGCCTGAGAATTAATCCGGCTTCCAAATTGCTTAGTAATCTGGAATTGCACTTCGTTGTTGAATACATGATGTGCAAAATAAGAGGACTTTACATAGTAATTCTTTATAAACTGTCAACCAAATCCCCTTTACAAACTACATGCACAAAACCAAATTGACTAATGTATTAGATATTGGCACAATTCGGATAGACGAAAATATGTTCAAATGATTAAGAAGTACTTTACCAAATAGTTAAAAAACTTTTTCACGCTTCATTTCGAGTGAATATTCATGGTAGAGTTGGAATAAAAAGCTCACTAAACTGGATCAAAGCTCACTATATCTTACACTTGGGATTTCCTTGCACTTGGCAGGGCATTTAGATTAATATGACTAGTACCTTTGCTCATTGTCGAGCAATTGAAATGAAGCAATTGAAATTGTGAGGAAGCACCCTCTAATTTTGTAGCAGGTCCAAATATACCTAGTGACATGTTCTTGTATTTATACATATAACGTATAAATACGTGGAATGTTACACAAACTTTTTTCTCTCTCATCATATATGGGTGAGAGAGAAAGATATAGAGATCGAGAGACTTGACCATCTCCCATGCTTTAACAGGGTCGTTAGCCATTTTTTTTACATCGCCGACCAGAAATTGGAGGAGAAAATGGAATGACACCAAAAGTGTTGTTGATGCTACTCAATTTGCTTTTCAGACATTGCAATGGTGTTTTGAAGTTCAATTTTTGTTGTTACAGTGGATGGATTCTGTAACAGGATTCCAACTATGCCCTTTGTCCACATGTATTCCCAAATATTTATATGACGTCACAATCTCCACCGGTTCTCCTTGGTAATAAAATTTAAGATGATCCACTTTATTTGCCCCAAAAACTATCATCTTAGTCTTTGACATATTTACCCGTATACCTTTCATCACAAAAATTAGCTAATGTGTCTAAATGCTTTTGCATGCCTGCAATTGAGCGTGAAAGAAGGACCACGTCGTCCGCATATATGAGCAAAACAAAACCACATAGTTAGACAATGGAGTACCTTTCCACCATATTCTGCTTTCCAATTCTCTAATTGGTCTATAAACAAACCAAATAGAATGGGCGATAAAGGACACCCTTGCTTCACTCCAATGTTGCTTTCCACTACCTCTGCACAATGTTCAATGTAAGGGAAAGATAATTGCACCAAGACTTTCTCATAGAGTATTTTCACTGCATGTCTAAGTTCAATTGGTACCCCCAAAGTTTCCATTCTTTCCCATAAATTTTCACGAGATATTGTGTCGAATGCTTTGGCATAGTCAACAAAAAGGGCATATAGTGGCTTTTTCTTCGCCTTAACTGAATCAATCATAGCATGCAAAGAGACTAAATGGTCTATTGTGGATTTTTTCGGCAAAGCCGGCTTGCCCTGGATCACCTTCATCTCCATTTTTGTGTAGAGGGATAACTCTATTTAGTTGCCAAGTGCATGGAAAGCCTTCACCCAACACAGAGTTAAATATGATAACAATGCTATATGTACAGAATTACCTGCCCATTTAAACATTTCCGCCACCAACCCTAATGCATTGGTCGCTTTACCGTTGGCAAGCTTACTTAACCCTTCTTCTAGATCTCCCAACGTGAAGCACCACTTTGCATCCTGCAAATATTCAAGATTACCGAGTTCATTAACATTTGGCATATGATAGATTTTATGCACTTGGCCAATCAGCGCTGTTAGGTCCAAACGAGTCTCCTCCTGCATTTTAGGCTTAAGCTCCGTCCAAAATCGTTTGGGATCCACTATAGTATCTTTTATCACATCTTTCTGTCTCTGATAGACATATTCGTGGCTGTGCAGAAATAAGGTAGAAGGCGCCGCTGACCAAAACACCCACACAATTCAACCAAATTTTTCGTTATGTAAAAACATGTCGAATAAGGCTGAAATTTTAAGGTGGTTAAAATTTAGGCCATTTTTCCACGGTAGTCATATTTCCAAAAGTCACATATTTTATCAAATAATATTTGGCCACCTATTGTCCTAAAAGAAAATCACTTTTCCACTATGAAAATAAGATATGTCTTATTTAGGTTCGGAATAGGTTTGGATTGTAAATAGAATCTTATTTTATTCTAGGGGATCCTGCCGTAAAATAAGACACCTAGTCTTTAGGCACTTTTTCCACACTAGTCGCAAAATATGGCTGTCATATACAATATACGACACCATTTGTGACTCCAGGGCTAAAAATGAGACACACAAATTTAAACTTACTTTTCCACTGCACGGTAGTCATAAAATATGACACCACTAAAATACTAGTGGAAAAGCATTAAAAAATAAAACACGTCCTATTTTTAGTTAAATTTAGTTATATATTCAAATAAGACTAGGTGTCTTATTTTACGACGGGGGAAACTCCTGGAATAAAATAAAAGACTCCATTTGGTATCCAAACCTATTCCGAACCTAAATAAGATATGTCTTATTTTTATAATGGAAAAATGATTTACTTTTAAGACAATAGATGGCCAAACATCATTGGATAAAATATGTGACTTTTAGAGGTAAGACTACCATGGAAAATTGAAATTATAACTAAAAATAAGACGTGTCTTATTTTTTCATGGTTTTCCACTAGTTAGTGGTGTCATATTTTATGACTACCATGCAGTGAAAAAACAAATTTAAATTTGTGTTAAATTTGTGTGTCTTATTTTTAGCACTCGAGTCACAAATGGTGTCATATGTGGTATACTACAACCATATTTTGTGATTACTGTGAAAAAAGGGCCTTAGGCTGGGACCGCACTAGAGACAACGACCGAACTCGCTAGGCATATTTGGGGCAGGCTTCGGTTTCGGTGGAGGTGGGTGCCCGAAGATTCATATCGCACTAAGGAGGGAACAATATGCCACATCAACGGTACACGTTGGAATCAAACAACTCCACGGCACCAAAACTTGAAGCACGAAGCACGCCGCCATCGAAGAAGACGTCTCTTTCTTCGAACTCCCTGCATCAAATGGAGCGCTAATGTTATTGTAGTTCAGGTAAAGTGCTATTGTCAAATTTCTCAAGATCATTCTTGAAATCAATTTTCTGTACATTCATTTTTCTGTAGTTCCCTGCAATCATGCTTTTCCAATATAATCATGCTTTTCCAATAGAGCTTTTCATTTCCTATATGTAGGCAAATGGAGGCAATCTCAAATTCTGAGGATGAAACCATTGAACATGTTGTCTCAAATTCTGAGGATCACAATTTTCAGAATGTTGTTCAGCATAAAAGAAGACTTCTTTTAAGGTTCCTGATTGTTCTAATGCAACTCATTCACATGTTCATAGATGACAGCATTTCACAATGCATGCAAGTCCTAAATTGGTCAAAGTCTGTAAGGCTTCTCTGCTCCCTTTTTGAAAGCACTCTTACAAGGAAGCAATCTGCTCCTGCACTTTGGGCATACAGAAGGGGGCCAGGATTGGATCGGATTTTGTTAGACATATATAGTGAACATGAATTTAAGAAGAGAATGCGTGTTTCCAAGCAAACATTGTTTTACTCGTGCCAGGAGTTGGGGCCCAGTATGATGAAGAAAGATACAAAATTCAGACAGGCAGCATCTGTTGAGAAACGAATAATGATGGCATTTGCAACAGGGGATACACTGAGAGGTATAGCTGATTCGTACCGACTAGGTTATGCAACAGTGCAAGAGGCTGTTATGGATTTTGCTAATACTATTAATGCTATTTCTTGGCCATCTTCTGAACGCATGAAGAAATTAGCCGCTGAATTTGAATTGATACATGGGATCCCACAAGTGATTGGTGCAGTTGATGGCAGCCATATTCATATCATTGCTCCTCAAGGGTTCCCTCAAGAATATTACATTAGGAAAGGCTTCCACTCCATTTTGCTACAGTTGACAGTTTCTAGGAATTGTTTAATCTGGGATTTTGATTTAGGTTGGCCTGGTAGTATTCATGATTGGACGATGTTTCAGAGGTCAGCAGGTGGTCAAAAGATTATAAATGGCAATATACAACCATATTGCCTAGTCGGGGATGCTGCTTATCCTCCCAGAAGCTACATGTTAAGTCCTTTCAAAGGACATAAAGATGGCCTCAGCCGTGAAGAGTATTTCTGGAACTATGTGCAGTCTAGTACGCGGATGCCAGTGGAGCAAGCTTTTGGGCGCTTGAAAGCAAGATTTAGAATTTTGTTGAAACGGATTGATATGGAATTGCAAACCACAACAGCTGTAGTGTCTGCTTGCTTGATCATGCACAACATTTGCATCATACATGGGGATGCTTTTTATGACATCTGGGCATCCGAAGCCAAGCGAGAAGTCATGCAGTCCATAGACCACGAAAGGGAGTTAAGAGCTTCTAAAAGGGTAAGAAATAAGAACGGTGGTTCTGCTGATGTTACTTCAGAGTTGTTGCGCTATTGCCAATATGGTTTACATAGTTTGTATAGTACATCTCTCACAGCAGAAGAGGCTTTGGCGCGGACAATAGACGGTCAGAATGCATTGCATGACACCACAGACAATTTGAATGATGCAGGAGGTCATGCACTATGGCCGAATGCCATTGCTAATGCCTTATTTAAAAACAAGACATCTGCACTAGTTGGTCAGCAAAGGCATTTCAATAGAACAACAGAACTCAATGCAAAACAATTTGGATGTGAAAGTCCAGACAATGAATCGGAATGTGTAGTTTAATGCTCTTTTGTTTCATAAATCATGAACTCTAGTTGGGACAACCTTTTAATATTTTATGTTATCCAGATGTTTCTTCTGTTCATTTTGTTTAAAGTACATCAATGCCATTTCCAGGATGTTCCATAGTATGGGCAACACTTCTCAGTTCCTGTACAATGCATGGCGACATGGAGAGAGCAGTTCGTGCAATAAAGCACATTTTACATTTTCTTGCAGTTGAAATATTTCTGCTTTTACATTTACGACTGTTATATAGATACTACTGTCCCAAAAACTATGCAACACACAGATTATTCATGTCTGAACATAAAAAGATGACAATATAACAAAGATTCTCATGCTTGTTTTAAGAAAATGATAAAGAACAGAAAATATGTTTTGAGATATATGCAAGGCATTTGCACTTACAGAAAATTATCATTAACGTAAGTATGAAAACAGAAGTAGACATAGGTTTGTAGTAACAACAGAACTACACGGAATCAACAATATTTTGGACATCTACATTTTGTCAAGGATGGCAGCAAACGTAGCACAGAAGTCTTTAAGAATGCTGATCTTTTCATCTTCACTTGCTTGCAGAGTCTTGTTCAACTCTTGGCCTTGCTTCATGACATCCTCCATCAATGTTAAAGCCATTTGCTTGGCATTTTTCTTTGAGAAGACAGAATCAGGCGTTTCTTTCTTGACCATTGCAGGTGGTGCTTGCTGCCCTTCAAGTGTCTCAGACTCCTCCTCCAAGTCAATTGCAGCGGCATGAACATGTTTTCGCACGTTGGCACTTTCACTAAAGTACTCATCTAATAGAGCGAAGTAAAGGCATGACTCCCTCCTATCATTACCCGAGATGTTGTTTCATGTCACATCAGCCTGGTATTGCTTGAAAACATAAGAGAACTCTTTCCTGCATGCCTTTTAATCCTTCTTAAAATCAGGACAAGTAGCAACAACTTTCGTGTGTACCTTCGCCCATAAATCTATTCCTTGCTTGGGCGTCTCTTGAAATTCAGCGATCATCTCACATCTAGCATGAAGAAGGGCAACGACATGCCTTTCTGGCCAAATTCTAGGACCACATCCTTCCTCGTCATCGGATTCATTCTCACCTTTCTCAGGCTTGTTGGAGTCTACCTTCCTGCCTTTCTTCGTAGTAGACTTGTTCCCAGTGGGCTGCCTACCTCTCTTTTTCTTCTGTACAATAGGATCAGCAATATGTATGGGGGAATCTTGAGAACTTGCTGAATTCACATGGTTTGTTGGAGGCTGAGAAAGAGAAATTTGTGGATTTCCAGCGTAAGTATGAACACCATATGGTGCAGAAGGTAGATTCTGTGATGCTTGGAATGCCAAAGGAGGATTGCTAGGCTGCTGATGAAACACAAATGGTAGAGGGCTGCATCCCAAAAGTAGGATGCATGGAGGGTGTGCACATGGAATTGCTGGGCAATTGGCTTAAAAAGAATGGCATTTGGTCGGCCCCGAAAAGTGCAAATGCGCGGATTCAATATCAGTGTGCTCCATGTGGAAATCTGCAAAACAAAAGAATGCCAACACTTTAGATCCTGCAATAATTGGATTCTTAGCAATTCGACGTGCTTTACAAAAATTTGCAGATTGTTGCTTGTGCGCGTAACCCGTGATGTCTTCGACCCATTGTATGTCTTACCGCAATTCCTCAAATATTGTCCACGCAAGCCGATCATATCGCAATTCCCTCCAAATATTGTCCTTTGGCCGCTTTTGATGCAGCAGCCCGAACACATGGCACTATGCTATTTGGTCCTTCTCTATTCACCCGCCACAACTTGGTTCAAATTGGGGGTTCGACTTTTAAAAATCCGCCATTCCAAAAAATTTCCGATGGCCGCTTTGGCGCTTTTTAGTGCGATACCACTTTCTTTGCATTTTGCCACATGGCACTATGCTATTTGGTCCTTCTCTATTCACCTTCGGTCATTCCAGTAAGTGCGATCCCAGCCTTAGTGTTAGCAGTTTCTTGAAAGGATGAGGGAAGCCCACACGTCGTCAATTTTCCCACATTATGTGTTTGGCGCCAGCTTAGCATATTCTAAGAATATTCGGCTGCCAAAATTTACAAACGGAAAAATGAATATGCCGCAGGAGCTGATTTGCAATTCAAAAAAATGGGTCCCAGGGCTCAAAGCCGCAAGGTCTGGCGCCCTCGCTCCGGTCAGAAGCTTGGAGACAATTCCATTCAACATGCCGGTCCTAAGGAGCTGGATATGGTGAAGCTACTCCCCACAGAATGCGTAGAGTCTATCTTCTTTCCCTTGCCCCCTAGCCGCTTGAAGCAGCTCAGGTCAGTCTCTCATTCCTGGAATGCCTTCATCACTTCTCCGAACTTTAAACAACGCTATTTTGCTGCTAACTCCGATACATGGTGGCTGGTTATGAGCGGACAAGATGCTGCTTACAACGTGGGAACTGATAAATGGTGTGCTTTTTCAACCAAGGTTTTTGAACTGGAACTGGGAAAATGGAAAACTGAGCGGTCTGAAGAGGTGAGGTATTTTAGTGATGAAGAAGAGGAAGATGATGAGGATCGTTTTTGGGAGAATATTGGGAACCTAACCTGGAGCCGAGATGGTGCACTGACATGTTGCATGGATTGTCCTATGGAAGAATCTGATTATGATTCTGATGATCCTAAACAGCCTGGGGTTAGGCTAGTAATTTTCAATAACATGACTCTATCATGCAATCAGGTGGCCAATCTCTGGAAATGCTGGCAGCCCATTGGTGTGGGTATTCAATCAAAACCTGATGGAAAAGAGTACAGTCTGGTCATGGTTATGAATGTTGAAGACTGTATAGGTGGAAGTAGCCTTTTTGTCTCAACTTATGACTCCATCACGAATGAGACAAAATCTGGGGTTGAGTGCAGTATCAGCAAGGTAAATGATGTTTATTGCAGTAATTTCATCTTGGAAGGTTGTTTTTACTTCCTTATGGAGTACCCAAAAATGTTGGGTTTTTCAGGACTCTATTACAAATTAGATTCAAATTCTTGGTACTATTGGCATACCAATCTCCCATCAAAGTTCTTCTCACAGGTCTCTATTGAAACTAATCTGTTAAAATGTGGAGGAAGAATTTTGGCTGTTGGAGGAGATAAGAAGCAGTTAGTTGTAGTAGAGTTGAACAAGCCTTTGGAAGGAGCGGGATCAGCGGCTTCAGGCAGGAGTTGTAAAGTGATTGCTTCACCAAAGCATCATCAACATAAGCCTGGGACATGGAACAAGATTGCGACGATGCCCAAAACAATGTTGACAGAATTGAAAAAATCCTCAAAGTCCATTAGAGCATTTGGAAACGATTTTTTTATTTTTGTGCTACCTAAGAAAAAGCTCAAAGCTGGCCAGAAAGGGGTGATGTATGACCTTGAGTCTTGTAGATGGCAATGGATGGCATCATTCCCTGAGACATGCGAAGCAAGAAAGGACCTAAATTGGCGGCAGCTGCTGGGAGACTCTAGCATAATGGTTCATCATCCAAAGTATTCGTTGTTTGGCTCATATTCTGATTATGAACATGCATACTCCTCAGATGACTGGAAGTATGGAGGCTTTGGGGGATATGGAGGATTTGGATTGGATGGTTTTGCCAGTGATGCGTTTTCAGATGAGTCAGACTACTAGTAAGACAGGTGCATGCTGCTGACTACTTTATGCTTGGTGTTGATGATTTATGAAATTATCTGATATGAGGCATCTGATCTGATTGCCTGTTGGCATTGTTATATAGAGTATTATAATTTGCTAGTTAATACGTTGTGCCTTTGAATTTTAATACTGGTTTTAAAAATGTTGTAATTCATGACGTGGTTTGCTCTCCTTCCAGATTAAAGGACATATTTCGAGGTCATTCCTGTAACGAGTCAAATGCGTGAATGTATATCCAAGAATGTGGTGAACTTGTTGTTTGATGTTATTTTCACTTAGTACTAAGCGGAGTATTTGGCACCAGATGCAGCCTTATGTTTAAGATTATTATATGCTACTTTAGTCGCAAACATAAATGTATATGATTTTTATGGTAGCATCCTTCTAACCAAAGGCATTTTGCCAATCATATAAATTAGTTTTCAATCCATACTTCCACCCCAAATTGGATAGGTGCAATGATTGGCGCTGCTTCTACTAATTGTGTCACAGAATGTTTTTTGGATGAAAAACTTGATATACTTACTCCGGATCCATTCTTGTAGGACCTAGATAATAACTCTATTGTTGAATTTTTGCTATGGGATGAAATGGTGCACAAAATACCTTACGTAGATTGTGCATCATGTATTCCTAACATCATACTTGTAATATTAGAATTTTACATCCGATTAGAACAGCTATTCTTCATCATGCAGCTACAATGTGCATATGAACTGATGTAATAATTGGTCTCACAGATCCAAGTGGACGTTATTAATATAATCATGTGATCTCCTGATGCTGTTTTTGCCATATCCAACCTCTTTCATGGCACCATTTTGAAAGCCATTATTCTTCTCCATGTCTTTGTCATTTACCACACTTACCACCACAATTGAGTGCAAGGAGGTAGACACTTGTTTATGATCTAATAAAATGCAGTTGAATTTGGCTGCCATATCAGCCCAAGTTGAGCCGATAATATTATATGAGAAAAAGAAAGGGAAAGAGAGAAAGGTGACCAATTAGACACAATAAACAAGAAGATGATGGACTTGAACGGGATCCAAAAGTGAGAACTAGCAAATGTAGTGTAAAGCGCTTGAATAGAATTGTTGTTGCAAAGAGGTGAACTATAGTCATTATTGGCTCTGCTTGCAATAAGTGCACATTAAAAACTAAAAATTAATCAAAGCAAAATCTGGGTTTTACCTTAAAAAATGCTCCCCATCCAGCAACATCAGATCTTCCCAAAAGAACCTGGAGACAATTACTGCATTTGAAACAGAGCATAGAACTTTCATTGATAAAATAGAATAATAAGATTCTAAAACATCTCCCATGTGGGTTCCCCCATGGACCACCATTTTTTTCCTACCATGGAGTTGCAACACTAACCTGCCACAACACTGACTCTTAGCACAATGGCAGCCTCTGAAGCGGTCTTGCATCTATTCGAGCAACTATAACAAGCCTCCACGAAAGAATAAATGTTGGAATACCATCGGATAAAAAATGCTCCCTATAACTGGGTTCTTACCCACAATATTTTTCATAACATGTGCCATTCCATAAACAGGAGCATTGTTTTTCACATATAAAGAGGCACGAGCATGGGCTAAATTGCTTGCAAGGCTGGTCTTTGCTATCTGCCACTCTCTTCCTGATCAATGGATTGCCTGAGCTGACTTCCAAGTGTATTTCGATCTACGAACCCTTCCTCTCCTTCGGCTATTGTAAATCCTAGATCTTGACTGTATGTCTAGTTCCTACACATGTAGAAAGCAACACTCAATCAGTACTATTAGACTACTCGTGCAAAAGACAGTGCAAACAATTGCTAACTGACTTCTACGTCTCACTCACCAATTCTCCAAACTTCAATACAATATGCAATCTTGACCTGTCGGACGCTATATAGAGGCTAGCAGCCTCATGTGCATACATATATTCTCCAACTTCTATATAGCACTTCAGTCCTCTTAGCAGATTTCGACCAATCATACAGCTATATTAGATTTATCATTATGGAAAATTAAAATTAGCCACTTCAAGAACTTTAACATTCAATAATAAAACTAATCAACCAAAAAGGTCTCATTCTAGTATCGTGAATTGGTTTCCTAAACATGATTGGAATGACCTGCAGCCCAGAATACACATCCCATACCAATGCAGCAGGTGGAAAACACTGTAACTTGCAGAGACCTGAGAGACATCCAAACTCAATCTTTCAATAGAAGTACATCAAAGGAGAAAAGCCAACAGTAAAGATACAATGACAGTCCACTGAAGAAATGCAAAATATAAAGGAATAATCTCATGTCTGGCTACACAAAAAGATAAATAGAACATGCAAACCAAAATTTTGCAAAATAAATAATGAATTTATATTCCAATAGGGTCGACAGGAATCCTGAAATAAACAAATATCCTGGATGTATCCTACGAGAAGACATAAGTAATTTTCCTTATCCAAAGAAGAGGAAAGAGCTATTATTCCATCTTCCAGGCTTCAGTCTGGAGGCATTCATTTATTAATATATTTCCTAGAATGAACACGAATCTTAGGAGTCGAACTTAAGATGTCCTGCATATCAGCCAAAATCCCCCGTTCATCCTCATCATCCTACTGAGCAGAAGAAACAAAAATCCGCAGTGCACGTGAAGTTATTAAAAGATGGCCTACGGAATTTTTATCTGATCGCCTTAGCTCTGCATTAATAGCAAGTGAGAAATATAGATCTATATACGTAAAGATACTGACAGAATGGAATCAGATAAAACAACGGATTTAAGCTTACCTTTTCTGAGAAGAAATTTGCAAGCAACCCTTAAGAAACCTCCATTAGTGTTAAGAATGTTTAAATACGCATCCAAATATCTTCCAATTGGTTTCAGTACCTTAGAAGTTACATGCATGAGCCTCGTAATAAAAAGGGTGAGCTTCTCTCTCCAACCTAGATCCTGACCCTGTTGCCTCAAAGAAGAGGAAAATTCTAGAGTAGGATTTTGCACCGTTTTGCTCCATATCCACCATAGCAACACTGCCCCTGCTAGCCATGAAATCCATCTCATTGCTCCTCAAGCTCCTCAATCTCACTTTGAGTTCTTCAATATTTCGTGTTTTAAATACAGTATAAGTATCAGGGCCTCGGCATCCCAAGTCAGCTCGGTCTACCATCTCAGCTTTGAGTTCTTCAATATTTCGTGTTTCAAATACAGTGTAAGTATCATGGCCTCGGCATCCCAAGTCAACTCGGTCTACTTTGCCAGTTAGCCGGTTCCAACGTCCGTGATCCAAAACATAAGTGACCGCCAGTTTATAGGGAGCAATAAGTTTGAAGCAGTTACCAGCATATCCTAGATATATTCCAGTATATACCTAGAATATATCAGAAACCCACACGAGCAAGGCGGTGGTTTTTTCTACTCTCGATTTGGGTTGGAGTTTGCCGGAAACCTCATAGGGTTTCTTGTTGAAACTTAATGTGCTTTCAGTGGAAACTTGAAAGTTTCTGTTGAAACTGTATTAAGTTTCCACGGATACTACGTTAGGTTTCCTCTAGTGGAAACCTTGTAAGGTTTCCAATATGGAAACTATACTTAGCTTACTTTTGGGAAAACTCTATAAGGTTTCCGCTTTTTACAATAAAATGAAAGAGTCTAGGCACGTGTGTAAGATCTTGTGGCACATTTGCAAGATTGGATGACAAGATGTAATCTACCCACATGTGTAAGATCTTGTGGAAGATTGTATAAAGAAATGCATTAATGATGTCCTTTTTGGCGTGAGGAGCATGCCAACATTTTGAATGTTTTTGCACCCAAATTGACTTGAATGTTAGAATGTTAGAATTTTGAATTTTAGAATGTTTTTGCACTCAAATTGCAACGCATTTAGACTTAGTTCTGTGAAGCTAAAAAGGAATAATAATAAGTATATGAATCCCTCATGGGGTAAAGAAATTATAAAGCCAAGGAAACCTTATGTCTTTAAAATATTATTAAACGGCTGATAACAGGGCACCGAGCTGCTAACGCAAAAACCTGTATCAAAGATAATGGAGCTTGCCGGATCTGCTAGAAAAAGGCCGATTCTTCATAGAAAAAGGTCAATCTCTCTCTATTCATAGCCGAATCGCTATTATTCAATCCTATCTACCAGTTTCCGGCTATTCACAGCCAAAAAGGGATGTCTCAAGAAAAGGCCGAGATCGATGGCGCAATCTGACGACAGACTGCATCGAGTTATTCTTGTTTTCACTAATCTGCCCAAAAATCCACCAAAACTGTGACATCAGATTTAAGAACCACCTCCTCAAAATTATCGTGTTCGATACTGGGAGTCTTTGCATAAACCCTTATTCTTCTTCTTCTTTAGCAGCTGGGTATGTTTATCCCATTCTTTTAGATCCTAATCCGAAGCTAAATCGACTATACCAAGAAATCTGGTGCAATGGCACAAAGCATGCCTAAAAAGCAGGGTCTGAACAGGGTCGGCAACAGGGCAAGAAACACCATCGCTGGGAAGATTTGAGGGTAGTTTCCGAATCAATAGAAAGAAACACATATTCCATTCTTATAGATATGAAATCACACGAAATACCATGAAGAAATCACCAAGAATTACTCTTATATAGAAGACACTCCAGCGTCTCAAAATCCCGTTCAGAATTGCGCTCAGAGTCGAATGTTGTGTTGAAAAATGCTGAAATTTTAGAAATAAGAGAAGAATGCTTAAGAGGTTTGTGCATTAAATGCTACCGAATTTGTTTACAAGCAAAAGATTTACTGGCGGATATGGAAGCGCAGATGGGCAAGACTGAAATTATTAAAAGGTGAATGAAAAAGACAGGTTTGAAATGAAACTGGATATAGTTTCTAATGAAACTATGTGTAGTTTCCACATTGAAACTAAATATAGTTTCATATTCTTGGGAGGATAACCCTGATCGGGCGTAGATAAAGTCATCGTGAGCAAGGCTTGCCCCCAGCCTAAATGTGCATAGACTCTTGGCCTATCGCGTATAGCCAAGCCTATACGTTCAAGTCTATATGTGCATATCTAAGCCTAAATGTGCATAGACTCTTGGCCTATCGCGTGTAACTAAGCCTATACGTCCAAGTCTATATGTGCATAGCTAAACCTACGCAAGCCTATATGCGCATATCCAAATCTATATCCAAACTTATGCACGCATAGCCAAGTCTACACATACATGCCTATGCAGGCATAGCCATCCCTATGCAGCCCAAGCGTGCATAGACAAGCCTATAATATGCGCATAGCGTGACAACCTCTGTGTGTATAGACATTGAGTTGCTAGGAACTTAATATATGCCGAAATAACATATGCATAACAAAGAATAAAGTACTTCGGAAAAAAACATTAAGCACATAACAACGTTAATATGGAGTTCCCAATTTTGAACATTTGTAAACATGCAATAACAGGACCCTAAATTTAAATTTTTTTCTAAAAAAATAAAAAGGAAAAAACTACAGATTACCCTTATGTTTTGACATATTTTCCCACATACCCCTAACTTTTCAAATATTAATGGAATGCCCCTGGTCAACGTATTTGGCCTTGTAGTTTTTCATTTACCACAAGCTACCCTCCAGTTTTTTCGTATTTCTTCAAATACCCTTTTTGCAAGCGGTTCGTTTCCGCTCCCGCCAGTTTCTAGAAAAAGCTTATGCTTCTTCAGTGCTAAAGCAAGAAATTTTCGGTGCTTATGCTTTTTCGGTGCTTATGCTTTCTCGGTGCTACTGAGCTTAGTATTTTCACTGGGGTTAAGGTTCGATTGGAGCAAATCCGATTTCCTCAGCATAAAGCAGCAACGATCTAATGACATGCAAGATTGGAGCAGCAGCAAATCCGATTTCTTCAGCAGATTTTCTTATTTCCTGATACAGATTTCCTGATTCCCTGATTTCCTGATTTCTTCAGCAGATTTCCGATTTGGGTATCGATTGGAGCAGCCGATTTGGGTATCGATTGGAGCAGCCGAAATCTTTAGACTGTAGCAGATTTTCGATTTGGGTATCGATCAGAGCAGCAGACCATAGCAACAAATCTTTTGCCACAGATTCTTTCATCATAGAAATCTTGTTGCCATGCAATTGTAGCGAAGCTACTGGAAGAAGATTCCGATTCCGATTTGCATTTTCCCACAGATTTCACACAGCTAGAGAGATAGATTTCGATTTTTGGATCTTGCCACAGATTTGGATTTTGCCAAAGACTTTACACAGCTAGAGGATTTTGCTACAGACTTTTGCCATAGACTTTTCTATGGAGCTGCAACAAGGCTCTACTTGGCCTTCATTGAAGGAATTGAAACTAGCCGTGAAAAAATATGCCATATCGAACCATGTGGAACTAAAATTGTTAAAGTCAGATAAGACAAGGTAATTTTGTCATTTCCCTTCTCAGATGCAATTGCTACAAGATTGTTTACGGTATTTTTCCATTGTAGATACACAGTGACTTGTGGTGCTGGGAATTGCAATTGGCGTCTTCATGCTTCTATCATAGAAAATGGTCCCCAGTGCGCAATCAAGAAGTTTGAAGCTGTGCACAACTGTGCTGGAGCAGCTCGTCTTGGCAACAAAGAAGTTAGCACGGAGTGGCTCGCTAATCGCACTATTGAAAGATTCCGAGAACAACCTAGTTTGCGGCCAAAAGAACTCGTTGGTGATGTCAGGAGAGAAGAAGGTATAGCAATATCTTATGGCCTTGCATGGAAAGCAAAAGAAGCGGAAAACTCCCAAATCCATGGTGATCACGTAGAGGCCTATAAGAAATTGGAGGGATATTGTGAAGAAATATTGAAGATGAATCCAGGAAGCATAGCATTTGTTCAGAAGTCTCCTGAGGGTCGTTTCTTTCGACTTTTTATTGCTTATAATGCTAGTTTGAAGGGATTCTCTTCTTGCAGACCAGTGATAGGTTTGGATGGCACCCATTTAAAGGGACGATATCTTGGTATATTATTGCAGGCTACAGCAATAGATGGGAATGATGGATTGTTTCCAATTGCTTTTGCCGTAGTAAGTGCTGAAAATGATGATAATTGGGTGGTTCCTTCAAAATTTGAAGAATTGTATGCATCATGCACAACAAGTCACTTTCATTTCAGATAGACAGAAAGGTTTGGTTGAAGGTGTTGAGATTATTTTTGGGGCACAAGTACCTCATGCTTATTGCATGTGCCATTTAGCTGACAATTTTAGGAGGGTCTTCAAGAGTACAACCCTTGTGCATTTGTTATGGAATGCAGCATGTGCCAATACTGTAGAGAAATATGATAAAGTGATCTCTGAAATGCGTGCTGCTAATGCCCAAGCTACCATTTGGATACTTGCTGCAGCTGATCCTATACATTGGGTGAACTCAAAATTCAAGGGATAGAGGTATGGTCATCTAACTTCTATATAGAAATGAGCGTGTTCAGAGCTATGCTCATCAAGCATTTTTTCTCACTTCCTACTCTGAAACCTATAGGGAGATCATGCACCCCGTTATTGTTCCTAATGTTCTAGGTACAATGTTGCCTCCAGCGACAAGAAGACCTCCAGGGCGCCCACGAACAAAGAGGATTCGTAAGGGTGAAGAAGAAGTGAAGGAAGTTCATCATTGTAGTAGATGCAAGGGTAGGGACCACAACTCAAGGACATGCAGGGCACCCATCTAGTTAGCAATGCGTCCATTGTGTTTATTGTGCTTCAAAACAATATTTATGAGATTTAAGTTAATCTTGGCCTACTTTGGCATTTGAAATTATCTTGTTGAATTTTAATGATGTATGAAGCATTAAAAAACAAACGTTTGGGCTCAAGGGCATTCCAAACATTTTTGCAAAACTTAAGGGTATTTTGTGATTCTTGAAACTTTTGAAATTTGAAATAAAACACACGTTAGAGGCATCAAGGGTATTTTGTGAATTTGAAGGAAACATAAGGGCATTTGAGAAATTATGTCAAAACATAAGGGTATTTCAACAATTATCAAAACTACATTATACATTGTACATTGACCAGGGGCATTCCATTAATATTTAAAAAGTTAGGGGTTTTGAAATTTGAAATAAAACACACGTTAGAGGCATCAAGGGTATTTTGTGAATTTGAAGGAAACATAAGGGCATTTGAGAAATTATGTCAAAACATAAGGGTATAATTATCAAAACTACATTATACATTGTACATTGATCAGGGGCATTCCATTAATATTTAAAAAGTTAGGGGTATGTGGGAAAATATGTCAAAACATAAGGGTAATCTGTAGTTTTTCCCAAATAAAAATAGCAAAGAAAATCCTACAAAGAACTAGACATCTTGGCGGTGTATGCATTCTTATAGGCCAGATCAAAGTTAATAGCATAAGTTTGAAGAACCATTCATGACCGCGAAAGATTCTTTTGAGAACCGAAATTGCTATCCAGCATAAACTTTAACATGACCCTCTTTTGCAGAAGCACAAGAAGTCTTTGACAGGATGCCAGCTCGTGATACTATATCATGGAATGCACTGGTATCTGGGTATGTGGACAATGCACTTGACGTGGAAGCATTGAAATGCTATAGATAGATGCCCTTGGAGAGGGTGCAGCCAAGTTCTGCCACATTTGTTTGAAGCTTAAAAGCATGTGCCAACATGTCAGCTCTAGATGGAGGTTGAGAAATGCACACAGAAATTACAAATAGGAAACTAGAAGGAAATGTTTTTGTTGCTACTGCTCTGAGTGATATGTATTCCAAATGTGGTTTAATGGCAGAGGCTCTGGAAGTCTTCAATAAAGTACCATTTAAAGATGTTGGTTTACGGAACACCCTGATTACAGGATATACAGATTGGTTTTCAAGCACTCAGGTTTGTTGATGCGATCCAAGAGGAGGGAGGATATCTGAACGCAAAAGATATATCCATTGGGAATGACTTGACCAATATGTATGCAAACTATGGCTTTCTGGAGGATGCATGCGAAGTATTTGACAAGTTATTGGTACGAGATGTTGTGACCTAGACCACAATAATTGCAGGATACACCGATAATGACTTTGGCAAAGAAGCATTGCAATGTTTTGAGGACATGCAAATGTATGGTGTGTCTCCAGATGCTGTCACCTATGTTTGCAGTTTAACAGCATTTGGATCAACTTTTGCATGTTACTAAGAATCTAAGGATGTAAGAAATCAGCATTTACCAAAACACCACAAGCAATCAATTATACGCCTAAGCTCTGGCCAAAGAGCTTATCCAATTACAACACTTATCCATGCATATACACATTTCCAGGTAACATCAAAACATTAATGATTTCTTACCAGCATTTACTAGCAATTCATTCTTATGTTGGAACCATAGCAAACTGAGATGTTATTACTAATTGTTAATAAAGGGGCAGCCCAACAGAGACTTTCCACCTAACTCCCTAACTGGATGCTAACAATACGAAAATAGAGAGAGAGACTAAACAAGTACAGCAGATACTGCATGTTTACGGCAGATGAAGATGAAATTCAGTTTAACATTTGCTAATAAAGATATGCGTGTATAAGCTTTATTCTAAGATCTTGCAATCGAATTTTTAACTTATAGACGAAACAAACAATACAAGGCCAACAACAACACAAACACAAGAATAAGAACAACACAGAATTGAAGCAACACCATAATAAAGAAGAACGAAGATCATTACCTAAAATTTCTTCTTTGACAAGCCACAAGGCTTATCACAGATAACCTCAAAGCTAGAATGTATTCCATCATCATGTCTGATACAGGACTATATCAACATTTTAGCTTAGCAGGAATGTTGTCTTTTGAAGCAACAAGTTGAAACAAATCAGACCAAAGCTATAGACATCCATCTCTCGCGAATATTTCTTTTCGCCTTCTAGCATTTCAGATATCAAATTGCCTTGCGTGTTTTTATGAGTTACTGTCTCAAAATTGTCTTCAGAGCCACCAAGATCAGCAAGTTTTTTGATGAGTATGCTCCCATTGAGTACCTCGTATTCAGTATACTCCCATTGAGCTTTGACCAGCAGATTAGCGGGTTTGAGATCGCCATGAATCATACTGGCCCTATGCAAACTCATTGCTTTAGCTATTTGATGTATCAAATCAACAGAATGCATCATATCAAAACCTCCTTCCTCCAGCAGCCCTTTTAAATCCTTATCTGTAGTCTCCAGCACAAGTCTGTTTCTGCTAGTGGTGCCTAAGATCTGCGCAATATGAGGAGAATGTGCATGCTTTAGCACCTTCTTGTAGACAGTTAATTGATGAATCAAGTGGTCAAAGGAACTTAAGTCTTTCACAGCTACAGGTAGTATGTTATGCCACATTGCATGTTTGACAGTTCCTAAAGTTGCTTCTCCCTGTTCATTTTCTTCCATATACAAATCATCTTCCTTAATTTTTGTGGGCTCCTCTAATCCTTGTAGCAAGCTGGAGACCAGACTATTAAATGCGTCAAATTCAACTTTCAGCTTCTCTAAAAGCTGTGAATCCTTGAGAGCAACCCTGTCATCCCGAGATGTTGGTTGAACATTAGATTTCAAAGAGGAGAGCGGAAAAACCACTTGGTTGGACGACGACCAGACCTGCACTGGCCGGTTAGATGGTTTGCACAGCCGCTGCCCAACAACAGCCGCGACTGCCAGTTTACAGCCCATAGGAAGTTTGGATCAGTTTTTAGCATATTTTAGGTATATACTAGCATATACCCAGAATATGCCAAAAACCCACATAACCAAGGGATTACCCCCCTAGGGGCAACCCAAAAACTCCTCGACGGAGTTGTTAAAATAACAAAGTATGATGAGATGTTGGATGATGTACCTGCTGAAGGCTTATCACCGGGATTAAAAGACCTCACCCTTTTGGGTTTCGAGGAAAAACCCTAGTGATAAGCCCTCCGCAACGGGCTTAGACAATTGTCAGGCTACTACAATGGTTCCCAAAAAATATGAATATCGACGAAGCCAGAAAGTGCATGTTAACTGAATCCCTACACAACATAAACACTACGACATATACATGAAATAAAAAACCTTCAAAATAAAAAGGGCTAGTCATGCGTGCCATGCGAAATAATAAACATAACATAAATAGAGAGAGAAGGAGAGAATTAATGAATTATACATAATTAAAAGAGAGAGGTGAGATGGGTTCAAGAGGAAGAGAAAAGGATACTGTTGAGACAAAGAAGAAACAATGATTTGAGAAGCTGAAGAAGATTTCGGCTGTAGAAACCTAAATCAGATGTCCAAAACTGCATGCAAAATATGCATGCATTCATGCTCCTCCTCCTGAGAATCTCGATCCAACGGAGTAGATCGATTCGCATTATATGCTTATATGTAGTATGCTATGCTATGGGAAACCCAGTTTGATTCCCCAACATATCATATATATAAAAAAAAGAAGGGTTTTTTTTTTTTTGGGGGGGGGAAGAATAAACCATAAACAACCACAACAAGGGCTATTTATAGTTTTTGTATAAGACATTTATAGCTAAGTTGAATAGAAGTAGATAAAATCGAGATTTCTTTGTCTTCATTTGGTCCATGATTCAAGCACATTTCCATTTGGTCCATGGTTCAAGCACATTTTTGTAGGAATTATAAGTTCCCAATTCCCCATCACTTTGTACATTTAAAACATGATTTAATAAATGCTATTTCATTGCCTAGATTATCTCTATTGAGGTATGTAGTTGTTGCTTGAAATATTTGAAGTATGGGTTGATTGTTAGTCCTGTACATCCTGGTACAGGACTATTCATGCATACGACGGACCAAGTCAAGGCCAAGGAACTTGTTAGTGATCGTGGCGTGCATTTTGTTAATCATACCATCAAGGAGCTGACGGACTATCTTCACATTCAACACCGAAAGAGTACCCCTTACTATCCACAAGGCAATGGCTTGGCTGAAAGTACCAACAAAACTCTCATCACTGTTCTTAAGAAAATTTGTGACGCTTCTCGTACAGATTGGCAAGACAAGTTGCCTACTGTTCTTTGGGCCTATAATACCAGTTTCAAAATAGCTACTGGCCACACTCCTTTCAAATTGGTTTATGGTCAAGAAGCTCTCATGCCCTTTGAATTTATTCTTCCGACTCTCCGTTTCCAACTTGCTACAGCACATAATCCACCTGCTGCACTCAAGGAAATGGTTTATCAACATGACAAACGTCTTAAGACAAAAACATTCAAAAAAGGTGATTTAGTTCTTCTTTATGATTCTCGTTACGAAAATTTTCCGGGCAAGTTAAAGTTCAGGTGGCTTGGTCCTTATCAAATCATTCAAGTTGTTCAACCCAGTGTTTTCAAGCTGGCTGAGTTAGATGGCACTCCATTACCTACTCTGGTTAATGGCTTTCGCCTTAAGCAATTTCATACAGAAGCTACAGAAAGTTCTACACAAGATGCACCACAAAGTTCTGACACCACAGATAGTGACTAAACGAGGCATATTTATATTAATAGAGGCAAATTACAAAATGTGAGCCGTGCTCACTTACTTCCGCTATGAGCAGAGCTCTATTTACAAAATGGGCAGAGCCCTAGATACTACATCCTAAGTCAGAAACCCCTCTACTCCGGGTTGGGAGCAGAGGTTATGCGGAGGATATGGTAGTAGTTCTGCTCCGGATCCCAGCGCCGATGCACCACCACCTCCATGGGGTTTGTCAGAGGGTCGAGATGCTCAGCCATCCCACTGCACTAGCTATCCATAGGGATGCCACGGTTGTGGCATTTCCACAGGTCCAAACAGTTCATCTTACAAGTGATCCATTCCTGGCAATTGCTCGGCATAGTGCAGTTCTCGTTCAAACCAGCCACTGCCATGCTCATCGTCGCCAAGGGTGTCTCCGCTTCGCCCACTGCTCGTCTTATATAGCCCAACCGACGGGACTCCTGTTGACGTGGACCAATCAGAAAAATCGCCGACGTGGTTGCAATGCAAGACTGTTTCTACTTTGGGAATCTTTTCTCCCGCCGCATATCTAGCCATGGTACCTTCTGACACCTTCGTTTTAATGATATCCCACTTCGAGTTGCCAGCATTAAATGACATTCCTTCTTTTCACGCCCGTCGCACATTAAGATGTACCTTCGCCAGTTGTTACATCCGAGTTTCAATTACGTCTCATCTCTGCCGTTCATTGCTTCTCCCTTAACAGTTTGGGGACTTAGCCAAATTTTTGCCTCTCAATCGCCTCCTTCGCATCTATCGCTACCTGGCATCATCAACAGTCGCCGTTTCATTCTCCTCATGCCCTTTCGCCCAACACTTGTGCGCCCTAAACACCTTTTCGTCCATCTTCGCTTTCGTCTTCCGCTCTCCGCCTTCCGGCTTCTCAAGACAGTCCTTCCTATTCCTTTCTGACGCTCTTTGCCATGGCCACTGCACCCAAATTTCCTCAACTCCAGGCTTCTGCTCCAAGGGATCCGGCTCTCTTTGAGTCTGTGACCTTCTCGACACCCACCTTTCGAGAAGCTCTAGTCGGTCCGAGTCCTGAAGTGGCAGAACGCCAGGGACTTTATGAATTCTCTCAACAGGACCTTCCCGCACCAAATCCAGAGCAATTGAAGCAGTTTGTCGCTAATATCGTCAACAGCCCGGAAGAATACGCTACCACGATGGATGGCACCACTATTTTGCTTACTCAGCCCCTGATTTCTGAGGTATTTCACATTCCTCTGAAAAAACCTTCTTTATCTTGGGCTGCCTTACAGGACTTGGATGTCACTCAGTTTGGCGATGTTCCTTATCAAGCAAACATGCATCGCCTCACCAATATTGCCAAGTCCCACGACACTTTTGTCAAGTTTTTGTAGCGAAAATTGCTTGGGTATTCCATCAAGAACACCCACATCAATAAACAGTTCTACAATGTTGTTATCACGGCCATCCGCTCCACTCACCATATTGATTGGCCACAAATGATGTTCTTCCGACTTCTTCATGAAGTCGATCGAATCCGGGCCGCCCCATCTTCTGGCTTTGAAAGCCTCCGTGGGTGCCCATCTTCAAGCCCTCATCCGTCATTACCTTCCCATCCAGAGGTCACCTTCTGCTTCTCATGCCTCCACTCATCAGTCCTTTCATTCACTTCCTCAAAACCAACAGGTTGAAACTTCACGCCCCTCTTCTCCTGGTCATCTTCAACGCAACACTACGCATGTCACTGTCTCTTCTTCCTCCACGGAATCCATGCCCTCCACTTCTCATCATGTCTCTTAGACGTCACAAACACGGCAACAACAGGGCCCTGCACCTCCACATCCTCGCCAGCTTCTGTATCAATACCAGCAGGATGTTCAAGCTTTTGTCCTCAAGTTACAAGAATCCCAGGAAGTCCTCATGAATGGTGTTCAAGCGTCCCTGGAGGCCTCGAACGCGGTTCACAGAGACCTTCAAGCTGCCAACACGCAGGTTCAAACCCTGGAAGACAAACTTCAAGAAAAGCACGAGGCTCTTTTACAGGCACGTGAGGATCTCAAGAATGCACATGATCAGACCAGCCTGCTTGCTGATCAACAGGCTCAGTTACAAACCACCATTCAGGAATTACTGGAGCACGTCAAGGCCAAGGATAGCCTACTGGGCGACAAGGACAAAGACCTTGCCAAACTTAACACCTTGTATACTGAGCTTTCTCAGAGTTACAGCAATCAAGTCCATGACCTTACAGAACGTGATGCTCGAATCGCCTCCTTAGAAGCTCAGCTTTCCACGCTGGCCAATCAGCTCACGCCTCTCCAGGATCAGCTTACGGAGGCTAAGAAACAGAAGATCATTGATGACGCAGAAATTGCTGCACTTCGACTCCATACTCCTGGGCCATCCTTCTCACATGGCACGCTCTCTCATAAACGGGCCCGTGATCAGTCACGTCTTCTGCTAGAAAAGGAGAACCGGATCCGCGATCTTGAACATCAGCTCCAGCAAGCTGTTCAATCTGCCGAAGAGGCCCAAAATAAATAGGAGGGCTATATTGATATTGCTTCACACATCCCTGTGGATTTCTCCACTCCTTCCAGTTATCTGGACTATGTGGTTGCCCGACGCCACCTTTTTCTTCTGAAGTGGTACGCGGCAGACGGCCAGATTAATCAACAGCCACTCCGCCGTGCGGATTTTCTAAGGATCTGGCCGGATCTTTCTGTCGAAGACAAAGGTTTACTTTGTGCCCTTTTGGTTTTTGATCAGATTGACTGTGAAGATCCGGATTTAGTCAAATTCCGAGTTGTTCAGCCAATGGCCTATGTTTTTCATAACTTCTATCTGGCTGATCTACACGATAAATTCCAAGATGAGATGCTGCTTGGTTGTTATTGCCAACCAACCCGTATTTCAAGGATCATGATCAGTCTCACGCTTTTGAACAGGAGTACATGCCTGAACTTGCTCATCACTTACCTCTGTGGCAGGCTGAAACATTGGAACAGATACGGCGAAATCTAGCACATCCTGAGGATCTTCAGTTTGCCCAAATTTATATGCAGCACTTGGGAGGCTACAATCAACTGCGTGGCCTTCTGGACAGCAAGACCATTCCAACGGGTTGGGTTAATCCTCCTGTCTACACTCAGCTCTCTGCTTCAGAGTGGGACCAGTGGTGCCGTGCTCTTGATCAAGATCTTGTTCGTGAATTCAGGGACATGGCTCAGCAGCACACGCCCACGGGCATGGCTCCCTCTCCATATGCTTCATTAGGAGTCCCTCCACGCCCACGGTTTCTCACTTCTGACTGGCGTCTTCCGTTTTGGACCAAGGTCTTGGAAGGCCATGCTGGGTGGACTCCTCCTCAAATCTCGGCCGGATCGGCGGATTTGTCGGACGCTCCAATTGGGGGATCCACCGCAAATTTCTATATTGCAAATGCGTGGTTGGCAATTGGGGAAAGCATGCTAGTGTACCATCTAAAGTTCTTTTAGGGAGTGCAAAACTACCCAGAAAAGTACCCAAATTGGATGGGATATTGCATAAATGGCGTAAGTTTGAGAGTTGATTCATTCATTTTAATCTTTAATAGTATTGTTACCCACTAATACTATAGATTAACATATTATTGACCTTCAATTCAAAATTTTTAAATTGATTTTAATGGGAAGAAAAAATAGAAAGTACCAATTTTAAAAGTACCCAGTGTAGGTACTTTTGAGGGTTCCAAAAGTGGTACAACGTAGCATGCTTTCACCGCCGGTTCGCCGCCACCTCACCAGACCCTTCAGTTCACCGTCAAGCCGGCTTCTGTGCTGCTCTCAAGTGCATCCTGGTAAGCTCGTTAAATCGGCAGCGTCCCATCTTTTATTGCAACTCGAATGCCAGCGGCAGTGCCTTCGGCCTCCAGACCTGCCTTCTCATGGAGTGCCAGTTCGTTCCTTCTGAGGCCCATGCTGCCCTTAAAGACATGGTACGCTCAGGATTTCTTCTTGATGCTCATCCTGCCCTCGGGCTTAACACTCCAGAAGCTCTTCAAGTACGACAGGATCTCATTGGCAATTATCACAATGGCGCCCGTCCTCATTCCCGTGAGGATCACTTTCAAACTGCTGGATTCCCGCCATCGGAAACACTTCCTCCTTTTCTTCACTCTGAGTGTCGTTTGGTGGGGGGAAGTGTTAGTTCTGTACATCCTGGTACAGGACTATTCATGCATACGACGGACCAAGTCAAGGCCAAGGATCCACGGCCCGGTGCGTGTCGGATCGTCAAAGGCCCCGCTAGAAGACCAAGCGGAACCACGCGCCATCAAAGGCCACGCCCGGTCAGGCCAAGAGGAGGCGCCAGACAAGTGGACGGCCCCGTCACCACCGCAAGATCGGCGTGATTTCGAGCATTTCTAGAGGCACCGCCAAAGATTCCTCACCAGAATCGAGGCCTCCTTCCAGGAGTCGGCACCGAAATCAGTCAGAGTGTCTATATTGGGCCAAAGGCCATTGTACTATATATATGAGTAGAGCTAGCACATGAGTTTTTTAGATGAGTTTTGAGTCTTGTCTCATTTCAGTTTTCTCTCGATTACGAGAGCTCATGTATTTTCATTGACATAAAGGAAGTTGTTCTTATTATTGTGATCTCACTGTTCTTTTTCACTTTCTTTTCTCTTTTTCATTGTTCTTTGCAAATCCCGCGTGACATAGCTCCCGGATTCTCCTGTTAGATCCAAGGGTCCTCACAGAGGGCTGTCTTGCAGGAGTTTCCGAACCCAGACCCCAAACATTGATGCCTCTATTTGTAGTTACCTTATACTACACACAAAAAATTATGGCTATTTTACACCACATGCAGGAATTGCAGCAAACATTTGTGTTGATTTGGTTAAAGGTAGTTAGGAGTAAAGTGTTAGGAGTAAAACAGTGCCAGCCTTCTATTATGTTATACTTTCTTTAGCCACGTATGTTATTGTATGTGTTCATGTTAGGATATGTCCCAGACTATTGAAAATGGACTATTCTAAAGCAAATTGCATTTTATGTATGGTACAACAACTTCATGGTTGCCAACATCTTCAAGTTAAACTTAAGAAGTTTGCTTTATTTTATATTAAATCCTTTACAACCATCACAAATGAAGAAGCTTGCTCTAAACACAGCTAGTGATACCATCACTCATCCTTACACGAATGTATTAAGTTACCATAATCATAATAATAACATGAGCCTATGATTTTCGGTAGCAGTGAATTTTTCCGACTTATAAATTGTCTCAAACCCGCTTACTTTGTGGGATACCATTATGATCTACATAAGTTAGAGTTTCAATATGTCAAAGGTTTAAGGGAGGAAATGGTATAGAAAGTTTTGGGAGAAAACAGATGGACGAAGCCAACAAAAGAAATGGCGCAACAGAAGGAGACGGAATAGCTGTTTCTAGCAGATAGAGTTTAGCAGATATAGCGAACAGGAGGAGCCAGATACAGAGATGTCCTTCCAAACAGGTTTTACAGAGCCGATTGAAATGACTGAAATGGCTGATTGTGATCAAGGGGGCAGATTACATTCCTTAGGCAGGGTCTGGAATCCTTAGGTCCGTGTTTTAAAGTCTGATTTTTCCTGAGATTGTTGCTGGCAGACAATTTCTTCTTGTGTTCTTTCTCTTATGGATTTTGCAGGTGCCTATTTTATTTTTTAGTATAGAGCTAAGGATGTGGGTGAGATGTACAGATGGTGGTGTATAAAAATTGAAGGCTTAGACTTGTGGAAATAAACTGCACAATTCTTGTGTAGTAAAGCCATAGATTTGTCATAGAAGCTTGGTTCTCTGTCCCAACTTCCTAACATAGCCTATTTCTTGTTGCACGGTGCAAATTTTTGCTTGCAAATTAAGATTTCTTTTGCAGAGCTGTGAATGGGCTCTTTTTCCTTGTGATTTTGTATGCACATATGCCTCTCTTATAGCAAATTATGTTACCGAGTCGTTTGCTTATTCTCTTAGAGAGTTTACTTGTAGGCCAGCATTTAATCGCTCTTGAATTATAGTGTGGAGCTATGTATGCTAGTTTTGGTTCCTGTGCTTGGATATGCTAGCTTATATGAACCGTTCTTTAACTTATATACTCCAGTTTGCATGCATCAGTACAGGAGTCTATGTAGATTATTTACATCCAATTCTAAATCTATAAACCGAAGCCTTTGTGTTTTTCGAGCCCAATTTCAAACCTAATATTAGAGTTAGCGTGAAACATCATTTGCGAGGAGGTGGTAAAGGGGTTCATTGTATGTCAGACCACACTCTAGGGCCAATTTGGTATCCTTTCGTTTTTTTTTTTTTTTTTTTTCCAGATGAGGCATTGCTGGTGAAGAGATTGCAGCTGTTGATAAGGAGCTTCAGAGATGTCCAACCAAAGGTTGCTTATGGCTGCCTCCTTGCATATTTTTTCTTGCTTATTTTGCTTATTGAATTTTTTCTGCATATAGCCTTCTTGAATTTTTCTGCTTTGCCTCTATCTTTTTAACAGCTTCAAGCACACCATTGGGTAAAAGAAGTGATTGGTTCGGCATTATGTCATTAAATGTTGGACATTGGGTCCAACCCCAACAGGTTTGGGCCATTGCGGCCAAGTCAACATGAAAGCCGCCATATGATGAGTCAGCCAGATTGAATGTTTGTAGCAGCCTTGATTCATCTCCGATTACAGGGGGAGTTGATAAAGAGAAATGTTCGTGTACAGCTATTTCTTGTAAGATATAATTATGGTCCTAGAGCTTCAGAAATTTGTGCTACAGGTAGTGAACTTTGACTTCTTCTCATCTTTAGTATTGCGATCGCTACTAGGTAAGGAAAACACACGATTGAGCTAGTGCAAGTTTCTCTTACTTGTAGACACGCTAGTATTTGTTACAAGAGATAAAAAAGAACAAAAATACAACATAACATGGCATCATCTAGTGCTAGTAGTTCCTTCGTGCTCTAGAATCCCATCAGCTAGTTTATCCAAAGATAGATAGGTAGATAAATAAATAAATAAATAGATAAACATTCTAACATCCAATGAGACATGCAAGATTCCAAAAAGATTAATTTCAATAAGCTTAAAATTTCTTGAGGAAATTTTGAGCTGACTTGGCGGGTCATGAGTCGCGGAGCCGCGAGTGGCGTCGCCACGTCTGCTCAAAATTTCCACAAGAAGTTTTATGCTCACTAGAATTCTCCAACGAAATTTTAACCACCATCAAATTTAGCCCGTTCTTGAAGAGATCTTGCCCATTCTTGAAGAGATCTTGGTATCTGCGGCACTCTTTTCCTCTAAGTTTGCTTTCTGAAGTTTGTCATTGAATTTTTCTTTCATAAACTCTGCTGCAGCTAGATTCAAATTAAAAATTTCTGCCACTCATTAGTTGTGGCAGCAATTCACTCTTGGTATCGAGATGCAGGTGCGATGGAGGACCATTGAAATGCTAGAATGTGTCACTCGCTGGGCTTTCAGATCCAAATCGGCCTTTCCAAGCCT
>JAJEKV010000650.1:0-126227 GCA_021234155.1 Isoetes taiwanensis
TCCAACATCCATATCCATGCTATAGATAGAGAAGATTGTGAAATGAGGAAAAGGGGTAATTTGAGGATGATAAATGTCACTTAATTGAAACTAAGACACTTGCAAGTTTTTGAAAGGAACCCAAGTAGCGTCGCTTGAGGTGCAAAAGTAGTCACGCCTATCATAAATAACTCCAACAAAGTGGGTAAGCAGCATTAGCGCATCCAAGAACCTCGAGATGTCATAAGTTTCCCTTATAAAGAACTCCAACGGTGGGTATGGTTGGCCACCACCATTCATTTCTTCCCGCAACCTCTTCCCTTTGGGCATGGTAAAGTTTTTTTCATTTCTTCCCTTCACTTCTCCGCTTTTGCCTCCTCCCTCCTCGGCTACACCCAACCCACAAGCATGTCTTGCTGGGGTAGTTCCCTTTCTTCACTTTTAGCTAATGACTAATACTTGAGTGACCTTTTCTTTTGCCGGACATGGATTTTTTTTTTTTTCAAAAAAACATAGTTAGAGATTAAAAGTAGATAGCCTAAAGGTAGTTAAAAAATTTTTTCACATGTGATAAATAACTCAAAAGCTCATGTATTACTAATCATGATACAAAAGTTTACGTGGTTTGAAATCCTAACTCAAAAGCTCATGTACATTAATCATGATACAAAAGTTTACATGGTTTGAAACCCTAATGGGACAAACATATGCTTTTCAAAACCGTAATGAGAAACAATAAGCTAATCATATTATCTAGCTTCCAAGCTAGAACTTTCCAAGTAATCTTTTCATGTTGCCCTTGTTGCTTGAGAGCTCTCCACATTACATGTGACAATGACCTTGTCGTGGTGTGACACCTGCGGGCATTAATAAAGCAAATCAGATTGTAGCTTTACAATATACTTTGATGAAGCTTAGAACTCAACCCTAGCCAAGTAATTTTATTTTCATTAAACATGGCCTTGGTTGTTGAGAGGTTCATTATTATATTAGTCTTGTCTTGAGAAGTGACTAGTTAAAATACTCTGAGGTCTTTAATCGAAGAACTCTAACTGGCGGAGATGGAAGTCTTCAACAACCAAGCATGCCAATTGTTTGGGGTCAAGTTCGAACTCCCGAAGACAGCTCCTGGAGGACCCGTGGATCTAACAGAGAGTCTGGGGACTATGTCACGGATTTGCAAGAAGAGAACAAGAAGAAGAAAACAGAACAAATGAGAGGAAAATGATAAGTTTCCTTTGATATCAATGATGAATACATGAGCTCTCGAATAGAGAGAAAACCGAAGGAGACAAGACTCAAAACTCATCTAGAACTCATGTGCGAAGCTCTAGTCATATATAGTACAATGGCCTTTGGCCCAATATAGACACTCTCCGATCGATTCTAAGTGTCAATCTCGAAGGAGGCCTGATTTGTGAATGGTGGCGGTGCTCTTGAAGTGCTCTAGAATCATGCCGACGCCGACGGGGCGTGACGGGTCAGCCACTTATCCGAAGGGCGCTTTAGGGTTTTATCGCATGGTGGTGCTGCTTGGTCTTCTACCGAGCCTTTGACGACCTAATTCACCGGACCGTGGATCCTTGAGCTTGACCTGGTCCGTTAGTATGATGAATAGTCCCTTGCACTGTGAGGCACAGATTCAACACCCCCACCAAACGACACCCGGTGAAGAAAAAGGGGAAGTGTTTCGAGGGCTGAAGCCATCCGTGGGAAAGTGATCCCCCGAATGAGGCTCCGCACCATTATGGTAATCGGCTAATGAGGTCCCGCGGATTGTAGAGCAGGAGGTGTGTTGATGCCAAGGGCGTGATCTCGCGATCAATGAGGAAAACGAGCGCATTCATATCTTCAAGGGCAAGATGGGCCCAAGAAACGAACCGACATTCCATGAGGAGGCAGTCCGAGGCCGAAGGCACCGGACACCGCATTCGATTGCAAAATTGAAAATTGGCGCCGCCGATTTAAGGAGCCGAAAGCAAGAGGCATTTGAGAGCAAGACAAAACCCGCTTTGAAGATGAATCAAGGATCCGGGTGAGGTGGTGGCATTCTCGCATAAAGGTGTCAAGACCATGAATCGTGATTCGCCGGGCATTGCCAACCACGCCATTAGCAATATAGATCCAATTTGTGGTGGTATCAAGAGTGGCACCTCCTCCCAATGGGGAACGCCGAATAAAACGGGATCCCACCGAGATCCGTCGAGATCCGAGGTGGAGTCCATCCAAAGATGGCCATCCATGACCTTTTGTCCAAAAGGGGAGGCGCCAATCGGAAGTCGTGAACCCGGGGCATGGAGGAACACCTGTGGAAGCATAGGGAGAAGGAACCATGCCCGTGGGCGGGTTGCCGAAATGCCTCCCCGAATTGATCGACAAGAGCCGGATCAAGTGCTTGACACCAACGATCCCAAAGAGAGGCAGAAGTTGAGAGTTGACAGAGGGCTATCCCAACCCGCGGGGACGGTCTTGCTATCCAGCCAGAGCACGAATTGATTATAACCGCGAGGTGCCGTGATATAAACTTGTGCATAGGGAAGATCTTCTGGATGTCCGTGATACTTCCTTATTCAAGCAGCCAGGCCCGCTTACGCCGAGAGGTAAATGATTGGCAAGCCGTGCATGTACTCCCTCGATGAAGAGTGTGGGTCCGAGCATGATCAGCAAGATAGGGGTTGTTATCCCGAAGCAACCATTGCAAAGTGGGGTCACCCCGAAAGATCCGGGCGTGGCCCATCCCGGAAAGTTTTCCGTGTATCACCCGTAAAAATCATGAAAATGTAAGCCATGGGCTGAACAACTCAAGGTGACAAAGTCCGGATCGGCCGTAGTTGTATGAGATCAAAGACCAAAAGGGCACAAAGATAAACCTTTGTCTTCAATGGTGAGTTCGGGCCGATCCTAAGAAAATCATAGCATGCGCAGTGGGGAACATCCACAGTCCATCACCGCATGCCACTTCGAAGGAATAGGTGGGCGGGCAACCACATAATCATGATAGGAGGAAGGAACCGGGAAGTCGAAAGGCGTTGTTGACAATGGCTTGATGGCCGCCGAAGTTTTGTTTGAGCCTCATCGCCAGATCAATAGCTTGCTGCGCAATGTTGTTCAAGATCACGGATCCGGTTGTCCTTTCGGAGCGTATATGGATTGGTCACGACCCGCTTCGAATTGTTGACTCGGGAGGAGGATTGCCCCGAGCATTAAAGACGGCATGGCAATCTCCGCCATCAATAATTGCTTCAAGACCTCCGTAGTCGATCTTGGAGAGAGGTGAGCCGAGAGGTCCGTAGAAAGCCGAGCCGCCAAGGAGGCAATTTGAGCATCCCGCCTCAGAAGGTTCTCAACTTGAGAGTCAGAAGTTGTCACAAAGCTCGAGTACAAGGCGCCGAGCTTAGAAATATCTTTTCCTTGGCACCCGTGAGAGTGTCTTTGACTTGTTTTGCTCCAACAAATTCTGAATTTTGATTGAGCCGAGTTTCGCTGATCGGGCTAAAAGTTGGCTGACCCCGATCCCGCGGCACTTTTGAGATCCGATGAGCCCCGTAAGAGAGTCGCGGTTTGTCTTGAAGTTTGGCCTCCAAAGTTGCAACTTGGGCAAAGGGTTTTGAAGGTCACGGTGTAATCGCGATCGAGGCCTCTAGTGCCGCTTTGAACCCCGCTCATAAGAGCTTCTTGGGATTCTTGTAACTTTAGAACAAGCAGCCTTGAGCATCCCGGGCCGATATTGATACAAAAACCGACGAGGGTGCCGTGGTGGTGGAGCCCGTTGCCCTGCTTTTGTGATGTTTGGGAGATATGGTGTGAACCGGATGGTGTAGCAGAGGAGGAGACAAAGGACATGGGAGTGCCGATTTTGGTCATGACCGTGGGAAGAAGGGCGTGAAGTGCCAACTTGGTGAGTCTTGGGAAGGGACCGAGTGGAATTATGAGAATTTTGTGGGTGGGAGGAAAGTAATGACGGACAATGGCTTGAAGGTGGCCTCCCACGTAAACTTCAGAAATGGAAGTGGCAACCGAAGGCGGTCCACTTTTGGAGAAGACGGAGAGAAAAGAATTGGGGCCAATCTATGTGGTGGTTGGAGTGTGTAGCAATGAGCACCATATTATAGAAAGGCTTATTGATATGGGTGTTCTTGATAGAATACCCAAGGACCTTGCGCCACAGAAACTTAACAAAAGTTTCATGGGGTTTGTCGATATTTGTCAGGCGATGTACATTGGCATGATAAGGAGGTGCACCAAACTCAGTGACATCTAGATCCTGTAGGGCGACCAAGATAAACAAGGAGTTTGCAAAGGAATATGGAATACCTGAAATCAAGTGTTGAGTGAGCGAAATGGTGGTGCCATCGACCACCGTGGTGTATCCATGCGGGCCGTTGACGATGTTATCGATGAACCGCTTTAACCGCGGCCGTGATTTGGAGCCGGAGTTCCATTTGAGAGAATTCGTGAAAGCTTCCGGGCTCGGGCGACTTCACGATTCGGGCCAACAAGGGCTTCTCGGAAAGTGGGCGTCAAGAAGGATACAGATTCAAAAAGAGCCGGGTCCCTGGAAGCAGTAGCTTGAAGTGTAGAAAATTTTGGTGCAGCCATGGTAAAGATGTGCGTAAAAGAAACGCTGATTCAAAGGCGAGGACAAAAAGCCAAGAACGGCGCAGAGGAATCCATTAAAGTTTAGGGCGCCGCGAATCGAGGCTTAAGAGGTATGATGAGGGCTAAACCGCGAACCGCTGATGGTGCCGTGTCTAAAGATGCCAAGGATGAGATTGAGAGGCAAAATTTGGCTAAGTCCCCCAACAACTTAAGGGAGAAGAAATGAACGGTGGAGATGGGTCGAGAGAATGAGCGGATGTGACAGTGGGCCAAAGGACACAGCTTTTAATGTTGGACGGGTATAAAAGAAGCAAGGGCATTTAATGCCGGCAACTCGGGCGGGATATCATTAAAACGAATGTGTCGGAAGGTACCCCGGCTAGATATGCTACGGGAGAAAAGATTCTCCGCTTAGAAAGAGCCTTGCATTGCAAAACACGCTGGCAAATTTCTGATTGGTCCACGCCGACGCAGCGCCTCTGTGGGCTATATAAGACTAACCGGAGGGAAGTGAAGGCATTCTATGGCGCCGAAAGCATGGCCGCCGGTTTGAACTAAAATTGCACTATGCCCACCAACCGCCGAGTGGATTACGCAAAATGAACTGCTCGACCTTTCGGGCGCCGCCACAATCGTGGGCGCGGCAAATGGATGGCTGGTGCTCGGGATGGCTGAACATCCCGACCCATCATACCAACGGATGGAGGTGGTTCTCGCACCTTCGCCTGACCCCGAAAGCGTAACCTCTACCACCTCCTCCAGATACCTCCGCCCAACCCGAGTAGAGGGTTTTTTTTCTTCTTAGGTTTTTAGTAGATGGGGCTCGAGCCCATTTTTGTATATAGGGCGCGCCTATAGCGGAAGTAGCCGGTCGTGCCCGCGATTTTGTAAAAAAAAATATCCACTATAATATAATATGTCGCCTTTCTAATCACTTTCTCGTGGTGTTTGCCGCTTGAATCAGACCGCTTGTTGATTTTCGCCGCGGTGATGAAATGTTTTGAGGCTAAAACCATTAACCGTTGTAGGTAATGGAGTGCCATCTAACTCACCCGCTTGGAAAACTGGTCGAACCACTTGAACAATTTGATAAGGGCCAAGCCAACTAAAACTTAAGCTTTCCCCTAAAAATTTTTGTACCGGAATCATAAAGAAGAACCAAATCGCTTCTTTGAATGTTTTTGTCTTCGTGACGCTTGTCATGTAAAGATTTTTGCAATCGCTGTCCATGAAGAACTCGAATATAAGCATCCCTTCGAAGTTCATCCAATTGTTCCAATTGATAGACCCTTTCTTTGAGTGCAAAGAAAGCGGATTATGGGCAAAGGCCGCTTGAAAACGGAGCGTTGGAAGGATGTATTCAAACGCATGAGAGCTTCTCGACCATAAACCAATTTGAAAGGAGTGTGACCTCAGAGCAATTTTGAAACAAGTATTGTAGGCCCAAAGAACAGCTTGGAAGTTTTGTTTGCCACCGCGGCGCGGAAGCGCCACAAATTTTCTTGAGAATGGTGACCGTGAGTCTTGTTGGTGCTTTCGCCAAACCATTACCTTGAGGATAGTAAGGTGTGCTCTTGTGATGATGGATCGTGAGATAATCCGCCGCCCCTTTATGGTATGATTGATGAAATGGACACCACGATCACCCACCAGGCCCGGGAGCAGCCAATCGCTGCGGATGATTTGTTGATAAAGGACCCCGGCCGTGCTTGCCGCAGTTGTTGTCCGAAGTGCGCAAGCTTCCGCCCATTTAGTAGCATAGTCGCTGAGAACCAGAATGTAACGCACGGGTGTGCCGCAGAGGGTCGATGGGTCCCACAAAATCCATTCCCCATTTGCGGGAAGGGAAGTGGCGTATGGCAACCGGCGCCAAGGGAAGAGCGCCACCGTCGCTACCGGCCCCACACGCCGGGCAAGCATCACACGCATGGCGCGGGCGAGAGCTTTTTGAAGAGCTGGGCCAAAAATACCAGCCTAGAAGGATTTTTATGCGGCCGCGGTGTCACCATGAAAATGACCACCACCTAGCCCTTGATGAGCTTCTAACAATATCCGAACTTCATGAGGTAGAACACGCGGCCTAAGGATGGTGTCCTTACCCTTTTGTAGAGATGTCCCGCAACCATGGTGTAGTCACGGACCTCGCGGAGAAATTGATGTCGACGGGATTGCCGCTAAGGAGAGAGCCGCCTCGCCTTCCGTGGAAGAGCACCCGTGAGGAGGTACCGCTGAAAATCATGGAACCAATGTGGTGTTGCCGCGGACTAAAAAAGAGTCGAAAGCATCGTGAAAGGCGCCCCGAGACTCCAGCTTGAGGGATCATCCGCGGTGGATGCGTGAAAGATAATCCGATCTATTATGAGATTTGGCCGCCTTTATGAACGATTTCAAAAGGGGCAAATTCTTGGAGAAGAAGGACCCAACGAAATGCGCCCGTGGGCGTGGACTTGTTGATCAAATAAAGGAGTGCTTGGTGGTCCACAAAGAACTTGATTTGATCTGCCCAAAAAGGTAGTGACGGAAGCGCTGGACACGTAAAATGAGACCCAAAGCTTCACGCCTGGGGGCGGTAATAGTTGCGCCGCCAGAATTGAGTTTTCGGGGGCGACGATTTGGTTTGTCGGCAGCGCGATCATATTCTTGAGAAAGAACAGCCCAATAGCAAACGCCGGAGACATCGACATGAACATGAAAGGGCTTGTCCCATTGAGGAGGAACAAGAACCGGCCTCGAGTAAGCAAAAGCTTCAAATGTTGAAAGCAAAGATCCGCCGGGAATTCCAAGCCCTGTGGATTCGCCACCCGTGAGTTTATGAATGGGATCCGCAATGGTCGCTAGTCCGTGCATGAAGGTGGAGTAATAATTGACCTTACCCGTGAAAGAGCGTGTCTCCTTGATATTGGCGGTGCTTGAGCCTTGAGCACATAACCGATTTTGGCAGGATCTCGTGGTGATACCGCTTTATCGACAACGGGTTAACGTAACTCCCCGAGGTGACGAAAAGGTGCATTTTCGTGATTGAGACTAATGCCTGACTCATCACATTTTCGAAGACGAAGTTCCAATTTATCCAAATGGTCAGCCATGGAATCAGAGGCGAGAAGTCATCTTGAAAGATTTGTAAGAAGGGATTTTCCTTCATGAAATCATGAAAAACCGAGAGCATGATGCTTGAAACGTTGATGGAGAGTTTGATAATCCAAAAGGAACCACCTTGTAGGCAAAAAAGTACTTCCATGGGTGGTGAAAGTAGTCTTGAGTTGATCGACTCTTTGATTGAGATCCGATTGTAGCCGTAAAACCATCCATGAAGGAGTACATCTCATGTCCAAATGACCTCTTCCGTAACCTCGGTCCGCGGAAGGGAAGTGGAAAATGATCACGCCCGTGGCCCCGATTGAGTTTTCGGTAGTCCACACGCACGCCGATCTTACCATTGTGTTTGAGGGCAATGACTATGGGGCTCACCCATTCGTAATGTTTGACCTCATAGATCAAACCCCGCAAAAGGAGTTTGTCAATTTCGCCTTGACGCATCACTGTAATTAGGGTTGAGCCTGCATCGCCGCTGCTTAAACCGGTCTTGCATCCGATTTGGTAGGAATGGTGAGTTCCCCAAGCTTTTGTTGATTCCCCAAGATCTCTCAAGCTCCGTGCAAAAAATGTGTTTGAATTTTTTGAAAAGTTTGACAGCTCGCGGACGATAGGGTGTCGGGAAGATTTGCGCAAGCCCGGACGGGTTGATTGTTGCCAACGCCCACCATCTCGAATTTCCTGGAGTCCGGAATATGGGGTATCACTTCAAGATCCCGACAATGTGTGCAGGAGGTTGGAGCATAACAGATGCGTGGCACTTTCAAGGCGGGTGAAAAGAGAGGTGGCGAAGTTTCATCCAAGCCAGAGGTTGCTTCATGACGCGGTACATCAACGGGGAGTTGCGTGGAGGTTCAAAGATCCGAAAAGTGATCAACACGTTGGATTCTATGGCAAGGAGCCGTAAGGGTCAATTAAAGCAGCCACAACCGGGTCCTCGATCAAGAGTCATTTCTCCCCAAGGATCACGATATTCGGGTAGGATGACAGAGGCGCACTCGCAGTGGAGCCCGAACTTGATAAATATTCTCGAAGCTTCCTCTAATCCGCGGTCCGAGAGAGGGTTCCGCATGTTCAACAGAAATGATCCCGCCCGCTTGCAAGTCCATGGTGGCATTGAGGTGACCATCGGCATGATGACTAACCGTCCGCGGGCCCAAGAATGGATACTCTTGGCCCGGGCGGAGAAAAAGGTCCGGCCGACCAACATTTCATAGTCACCGGATCTTCGCCAAATTTTCCAAACTCCAAATTCCATGGGGAAGCTTTGAGATCACCGATGTTGATGTGAAGAAGAGGCGTGGACGCCTTGAGGTCGCGGATATGGCCATTAGCCAACTTGATGTCATATGGGGCACGAAAGAGTTGTGTGATGCCCATTTGTTTGCGGAGTTTATCCGTGATGAGATTGACCGCGCTACCTCCATCTATTTGAACATGGTTGACTTGTCGATTACCCACCGTGGCATGGACCGCGGGTGTAGAGGTAGCTACAGCCCCAAATAAAAAACAGCTTGGGAGTGGTAATCGGTCCTTGAGAGCGTGATGAGTTTCAAAATGGTTGCCAAGCTTAAAGGAATTTTGATCTTGGCTAGCTCCTCTTGGAGTTCCGAGGCACATGAGAAAAAGGATATGCGGGTTCCACGGGTGCCGGAGTGCGTGGTAGTGAAGCAAGAACTTCTTTGAGTAGGTCAACCTCCGCAAAGAATATTGGGATACGCCCGAGAGCGCGGAGGTTGAGATGTGGAAGGTGTATCTTGTCTTTGTTGAGCTCGGGTGGTGGTGGCATGAACATTCGCCAGCGCATGGCCTTCGCCAGCCTTGCATGAGATTTAAAATGCTTTGGCTTAACTTTAGGCATGACATGTGGCATTAGTTTCTCCAAGTCGTGCAAAGTGAACCTTTTTTCGCCCTCATGAGGAATGGTGTCAACCGCAAAGGGTGGCGTGCCATTTGGAATAATGGTCAAGGGACGCGGATGCCCGGTTCCCATGCGGAAACCAAACCAACCCAATTTGATGGTCGGACCGGAGGATTAAGTGCCCAAAAATTTCCTCCCCAGGCTTGTTGATCCAGCCGAGGTTGATTTGTCGGAGCTGGTTGATAGCGTGATTGCCGAGGCGCTCTTGGTGGCTTCTAAGAACTGGTCTCGCCTTGTTTGCCATTAGCAATCCAGAGTTGGTAAGCCGTGAGGCGGACCGATGTGGTCTGATTGGTGCCGTGAAGCCGCACTGAACTTGTGGAAGTTGAGGGCACGCCGTGGTGGTATGACCCCATTCTTGACAAAGGATAACACCGAAGCTTTAGAAGGATCAAAAGGAGGACGGGTTGGGTCCCCGCTTGTTGCCCCGCTGTCGATAGAGTTGAGTTGGTTGCACCCGGAAGTGGTGGTCAGCCGATAGTGCGATTGTTGCCGAGGTGTGGTTTGCACTTGATAAACCAGCTTTGTTATGAAAGGTGTGGGATGAGTGCGAGTGCACTCTTCCGCGGCATGATTGCACATGTTGCATCTCTTTGCAATGAGGCGGCCATTGGTGGAGTTGCACTCATTTGCCAAGTGGCCTTGGTATTTGCGATATGGCACCAGATCCGACCGCTACTGTGGATTGGCGCGGTTGAGGCCGGGGATGTACCGCCGTGTGGAACCATAACAGTGGAATGAAAGGGAGCTCCCTGAAGAGCCACGCCACTGGAGGAAACATTGACCGAGTGATTGACAAGATCAATAGCCCGCCCAAAGTCTTGGGACGCAGTGTATTCCGCCGCGAGTCAATAGCCGAGGAAGTCCTTGGAGAAACCGCACCAAAATGCTCGCGGTTGGGTACCTTGAGTTTACCGAAAGCGTAATGTGAAGTCGATCCGCAAAATCCCCCGCATCTGTGGGCTCTTGTTGAAGTTCATTGAGTTGTTTTTGAGATGAAGTTGATCATCATCCGTGGTCCCATAATGAGAAAGAAAAGCGCTTCTCATTTCGACCAGTCTTTGTTTCCAATGGCTTTGTTGGACATGAGCCATTGATGAGGAGAGCCACGCAGGTGGTGGAAAAGATGTGGAATTTCAGCTTGAGGTTGCGATGACCATTTAGGAGCTAGAGCCTCAAATTCTTCCATGTGGGCCCGAAAGCACTTTGGTCTAAGGGTTTGCCTTTTCGTGGTTGCCAAAGGTGGATAAGTCGTTTCGAGAGTCCGAAAGGTAGATGTGAAAGCTTGGGCTGGACAGAACAAAGATAGTGAGGATATTGAGGTTGAGTTGAGGTGGCATGGTGCCCAAGGACCCCGATGAAGGTGATCAAGCTGAGGAAGGAAGCGGTTTGAGCATTGGTTTTGAGATCCCAGAAGGTTGTAAACAGTGAAGGGCAAAGTGGGGAAATGTAGGGAAAGGATATTCCCCGGTAGGCTAAAAAGAGACTTGTGGATATCCGTGCTCACCCGGGGAGATGATGGTTGTGAAGGAAGAGGCGATGGCCCAAGAATGATGGATGTAGGCATGTTCAGGTGTATGAAAGTACGTTGAGAAGGTGGAGCCCGAGCAGGGCCCTCGATAGTGATGAGGTGGACAGGAGGTTGTGAGTAATGTTTGCACGCTTGGGGCGTGGGGGAACCGGACGCAGACAGACATGAGGGGTGGGTGGCTCGATCGAAGCTCCCTCTAGACCGAAGATGGCCTCCTCTATGTCAATAAGGCGTATCCATACATGTCGCCAATGGCTTCCGACGACCGATGGCGCCCAAGCTTAGATGCCGCTCGAGAAAGGAGTTCTTCTGGCGTGAAATTTCTGGAATGCATGGCTTACGTAAGAAAGTAGGATTGAATCGCAGCCCGCATGGCGGTGTTTGGGGTCCGGGTTCGAACTCCTCGGAAGACAGCCCTCGCGGAGGACCCGTGGATCTAAGGTAGAGTCCGGGACTATGTCACGCCGCGGGATTTGCAAGAAGAGAACAAGAAGAAGAAAAAGAACAAATGAGAGGAAAATGATAAGCTTCCTTGATATCAATGATGAACATACATGAGCTCTCGCAATAGAGAGAAAAAGCGAAAGGAGACAAGACTCAAAACTCATCTAGAACTCATGTAATGCAGCTCTAGTCATATATATAGTACAATGGCCTTTGGCCCAATATAGACACTGACTGATCTGGTGCCGACTCACGGAAGGAGGCCCGATTTGCAGGAATGTTGGCTGTGCCTCTTGAAGTGCCTAGAATCATCTTGTGGTGACGCCGGTGCGAGGCGCCGTCCCACTTGTCCGATGGCGCCTCTTAGGCTTTGGCTGCATGGTTCGGCCGCTTGGTCTTAATTTGAGCCTTTGACGACTGACCCGCTGACTGTGGATCCTTGAGCTTGACCTGGTCCGTTGTATGCATGAATAGTCCTGTACCAGGAGGCACAGGACTAACACCAATGATCCTCGAGGGGTTCCATGATATCATATTCGAAGCTAGACGTGCTGCTCTGAGCCTTTAGAGGAATCCTCCATATCATACCCTCTTTTCTTATATCATAAGCGTCTTGGGTAGTGACAACTTAAAGTACCCATATCTTGATGAGGCTAAAACTCCAATCTCTAGCCAATGAATCTTCATTTTCATGCAACCAAACATGCCCTTGATCCTTGAGAGGGCTCCACTATATCATGCTCATCTTGCCTTGGATTCTCATGCAACCAAACATCCTTAGGGGTTATGACATATTTAACAAAATTTGGACTTATTCAAATCCAATAAATATACTTCAAGAATCCCATGATAAGATTATACATATTTTTAACTCTTATTGATTTTAATTATCTTTAGATCAAAAGTATGATGGTCATTAAAGTATCAAATTGCTTTCTAAACTAATTTTCGATTTAATCTATTTACAATTAAATCTTCATTTAAGAAAAGCTATAATCACATGTTTTATTTCAAAATACTTAAAAAAAAAATTTAGACTAAAACTAATTTAATGATTATACTTATGCTCTAATAAAGAAAAATTTTGAGAAATCTATTATTGATTAATTTTCAATATATTTTCAATTATTCATAGTTATAATTAAAACGTTAACTTTAAAATTTAATTAATTTCAAACCAAAACTTTTTTTAAAGTGTTTTTGAAAGTGTTAAAGCTTGTAAATTGTAAAATTCTCATAATAGTTTAAAGTCATTTATTATCAAACCATCATATTTTATTTAGAAATTATCATAATTGCTAAATATTAAATTTGTTAAATCATTGGAAATTGAAATTTTATATTCTTGAAATGTCTAATTCTAAATAGATTCAAGTGAAAATTAGTTTGAAAAACAATTTTATGTTTTGATAATAGTTAATGTTATAATTTAAGGATAAATTTATATAATTAAAACTTATAAATAATATAACAATAAAAAAGAATTAAACAATACATATATTCTTATAATGGCATCCTTGAAGTGCTATCTATTAAATCTGAATAAGTCCAAGTTTTTTTTAATATGTCATGGTTCCACCATATCATGCTCAGCTTGTCTTGAGAAATGACAAGTTAAAATACCCATGTCTTTGATCAAGCTAGAACTCCATCCTGTAGCCAAGTAATTCTCATTTTCATACAACCAGACATGCCCTTGCTCCTTGAGAGTGCTAGAATCAAACCTCTCAATAAATAACTCATCTCGGCTCTTGCTTTGGAGCTTGAATAAGCTCAGATTCTTCTTATAATACACATGATAATGGCCAATTTTGCATCTTCCTGAAGCTGGCTACTAAACACCCTGTTCTGTGCTTGCCACCATTGCAGTGGATTAAGAGCGGATAATTTCTTGCATCCAGTAAGACCTTGAGAGATTCATAAATCACGCCCGGGCATTGTAAAGAATTTTTCTTACTTAGATAGGAAAGTGGAAGAGATTAATTCCATTCTTGTTCAGAAATAAGAGATGCTCGTAAGGCTCCGGGCACAAATAGACGATAGATCTCAACCCTAATGCCTCCAGAAAGGAAAGGTTTTGAGCGATTGGGATATGCGAGACACAGAAAGAATTCAGTGCTCCACCAATGCAAAAATTCTTGGCCAACATTTTCTCTTCGCAGACGCCTTTGTTGCCTGAGTAGACAAAGGACAAGAAGTAAGAACTTCAGAAGAAGCTTCTTATAAGGGCAGATGTTAAGGCAGATGTTCTCGCTTTGTGCACTTTTTGTTCGACCTTTTTAACAAAGGGCATTTTCTTAAATTAGACGACTCGCACAAAAGTTGGCTCGACCTTTTTAAGTAAAGTATGAAATTGCTTTCTAAACTAATTTTCGATTTAATCTATTTACAATTAAATCTTCATTTAAGAAAAGCTATAATCACATGTTTTATTTCAAAATACTTTAAAAAAAATTTAGACTAAAACTAATTTAATGATTATACTTATGCTCTAATAAAGAAAATTTTTGAGAAATCTATTATTGATTAATTTTCAATATATTTTCAATTATTCATAGTTATAATTAAAACGTTAACATTAAAATTTAATTAATTTCAAACTAAAACGTTTTTTTAAAGTGTTTTTGAAAGTGTTAAAGCTTGTAAATTGTAAAATTCTCATAATAGTTTAAAAAGTCATTGATTATCAGACCATCATATTTTATTTAGAAATTATCATGATTGCTAAATATTAAATTTGTTAAATCATTGGAAATTGAAATTTTATATTCTTGAAATGTCTAATTCTAAATAGATTCAAGTGAAAATTAGTTTGAAAAACAATTTTATGCTTTGATAATCGTTAATGTTATAATTTAAGGATAAATTTATATAATTAAAACTTATAAATAATATAACAATAAAAAAAAGAATTAAACAATACATCTTTTTTATTTTGGGATGGCTTTGGGTTCAGTGCCAAGGAACGCCGCATCTTACGCCGCATACGGCGTTCCCTTCATTCTTGCGTTCTCCCTTGCGAGACGCTCGCCGACGGCATTTATTGCTATTTTTGAATCCGCAGAGCACCCATGCAAAAACTTCTTCTTTTCACTCCCTCCTCTTACGATTTTTGGCGTTCAGATTAATCCGTCTTTTTTTTCCTTCCTCGGATGTCGCAGGTGGGACACAAAAAGCTTCAATTGGAACTCCCTATCTTCTTAAAGCTTTTGCAACTAGACCTTTGATTCTAGAGACCTTCCGCGGGAATATTGCATGCAACTTTTGGGTTTAGAGTTACTACGCAAGAAACATTGGTGCACGGATGTTTTGTTGCACCTTGATTATGGCGGACAACTCTGATTTTGCATCTTGATTTAGTTAAGAACAAAATGCTAAATAAAGCAAAGAAACCCATTTGAATCCATCTTCAAAGGCTTTGGCGTCAGAGGGTCCGTTTAATTTATTTCTTGGTATCGGCCATCGATGTCGTTTTGAGTTCGAAGTTCTACATTTGTGCTACCCACAAGCTCTTAGAAGCTTTTTAATTAGTTGCCGTTTGTGTGTCTTTGCACTTCTTATTTGTTTGCTCATCTACAACTCATTCTACAGTTCTATTTGCATCAAATATACAATATACATGCATAAGTATTTTGAATCTTGGCATGCATAAGCCAATAGCAAGACTTTAGTTTGTCTAGCTTATCCGATGCATCCGATTTTGCAACTATGTTTTCAAAATTATAGCATTGTTCATGATCAAGGAGACATTTCCTTCAATTGGCATTCAACTCTTGGCAAATGCATTGACTTCAAAGAAAAATTTCAGGAGGAGCAAATTGGTTCATTTCCTTTCAAATCTTGCAAAAGGTTTCTAAGACTATTTTCAAATTTTAGCTTGCGCTTTCAATTTTCACTTATGGGTTGAGTTGTTTGATGTTGCCGATATTGTCCATGGCAAAGTTTAGAGTTATTCTCTGTCATAGTTAAACGAAACATGTTTTTTCGCGTTTCTTTTACGTAAGTCCGAAAAGCAAGCCCTTATTTGTGTAAGAGAATCCATTGGAAGACTTAAAGAAAAGAAGTTCTTCACTGGTAGATTCATATTTTGGTAGCACTTATGATAAAATGTATTTAATCAAGGACATTACGTCGCCGTCATAGTTTTTTACCGAGTTAAGAAAGATGGCCATAACTTACAAAAGAAAGCTCTACTTTTTTTCGATGCATGTGCATGTGAGATGATAGTAACAAATATTTTAATATAGATGCAACCCTAGAATTGATCTCAATGATTAGTTTTACCGATTTTACTTTTTAACATGGTTTTGGTTGATGAGGAGGATCTTCGCCACCATGTTAAGCCTACATATTCTCATGAGAATTGCACTCATATGAGGTTAGAAATATGATGCTCATCCATTTTGCATATGATGAAAGGTATTAATTTGGTGGGGTTATTCGTATTAATCAATCCTATATTCTGTTATGAAGAATTTGTTGAGTTGTTGTCGAAGACAGGTTTAAGTAGAAGAAATGCATGCTATGCTTCAATTTTTTCTCTCTCTACTTAGATAATCCAGTATTTTCTTTATTAAAAAGGAAAGGTCTTGGTTTTTGTGAGGAATGCTGCATGTGCAAATGCATGCGGCATTCTCTCTCCCCCCCTTGCGGGACGTTGTTTCTATTCTTTGTGTTAGAAAGTGCAATTCTAACTTTGCATTTTGTTAAGACTTCTTTAATCACTTTATTTTCTTCTAAACGTGTCTTTTCTTTCCATCCATGTTCATGTCTGGTGATTTGCTTTGTGCCTCTTGACTTCTAACAATTCACATTTGATGCAGGCCAATTTGTGCATATTTGTGAAACTCGCTTTTTCTTTTTTCCTAGTATATGTTAAAACTTTATCTTGATTCGGGTGCTAAAGTAAAAAAAAATGGAGTTCCAGCGTGCATAATGGTAACTCAAACTTTGCTTTATTTTTGTTTTTCTTTTGCTCTTTTCTGTTGCCAATCAAAGTGGTTGGCATGATGCTCTCTGCAAGTTTTTAAAGTATGGAAAGACAGAATCAGTTTTGCTGCAAAGTGTGGAGCCATTCGCAGTTCCTCAACCATCTTATACCTGGTATGAATATCATCAAAACCATGTTCTATTCTGATGCTTCATTGGAATCCTCTGTTATTTATATTTTGCCGTTAGTTTACAAAAGAGCAAAATTTCCATATTATATTGGCTAGCATTAGTTTGGACCTCATATATATGGATGAGTTGATTATGGTCAGGTTTAAATTTATAGGAATTTGGCGGTCACTTCTATCTACCATAGATAATCCTCTGGCCATGAATTGAACGGGTGCGTTGTGGCAGAGTTTGAATAATAGGTTATTTATTTGCTGTCTGCGCTAACATCTTCCTTCTTTTGTTTGAAGTCCATGAGGGACACAAGGACAATAATTGAGCTGAGGTAAACTTGCCTTTGACCAAATCTATTGGTATGCTTTTATATGAAATTTTATGCTACAATTATGTACAGGTGCAATGCATAATAGACATGCTCTCTCTCCACATCTAAGGCCAAAGATTCTTCGTAGGAATGTTTAGCCCGTATAAGATGGGGCTATAACTTAAGGCATATATTTTTAGCTGCTTTAACCAAATTGACCTTTAAATTAGGGATTAGAATAATGTTCTTTACAACATCCTTACTGTGTAATTTGAACTGCATGCCTTTGATTGTTTTGTATTCTCATATTTGCTCGACTACATACTGCCATCTTATAGTTGCATTCTCTTATATATATTTTCGCATTTTTCTTTCTATTCTCTGCAGTATAACCTTGCACATTAATTTACCTTTTTGAATGCTCTAAAGCATGACATACTGTATTTTGCATCGTATGCTATAGTTGGCATGGACGGAAAACTCCAGTGTTTTGCATTTACGCACACAAGGAAGTTGACATTTTTGCAGGTTCATTGAGTTGGGCAGAAGTGTCCATGAGCAAATAATGGGTAAAGGATTCCATCAGCAAGAAACACTTCTATTGACATGTGAAATATGGCATCATTTAGAATTGGCAAAACTGGTTTGGATTTGTAACAGTTTCAATATATTGCTTGCAAATGATTTCATGTGAAAAAGGTGGTCTTGAGATGTTACAGTTCCAACTCAAAATAAAGATTGCGGAGATTCTAAGTAATTTTTGGTTTTTTGACAAGGTAGTTTAAAATAAGGGTGATCAATTTGTCATCCTTCTCTAATGGCAGCATTCTGATGTGCAAACGGTTACAGACCTTTGTTGTAGGCCTCTTCTATGAGATTTTCTTTCCCCAATATTAAATTTCATCACTATATATAATGCATATCATCATTCACATAGCATGGGCGCATGGGCGAACAACTTGCATTCAATTTTTCATGGCATATAAAAATTATAACATTGAACAATTGTTCAAAGAAATGAATATGGAGTTATATTGTTTAGTTGGAGACTCAAAACAAAGTAATTTAACTTGCAAAGTTACATGATAATTACATTTTAAACGTGTGCTTGGATTTGGTTGATTTGTTAGCTATAGAATATAGCACTTTTGGTGTTGCAAGTGTGTTGGGGTGGAGTACCATAGGGATAGTGAGTTTGGCCTACTTTACTATAATAACATGTCATATTTATTTTGCCAAGTGAGGAAATTTTCCACCCCATAGCCATGTATACTTTTTGCCCAGTACATATATTTAGCATTGTAAACCATTCACCATTTCACAAAGACAAAGCAAATAGAGTTAATACACAAGAACGTTTTATGTTGGAGCCACATAGCATCTTCTTTTCGGCAATGCCCCCAAAAAAAAAACAAAAACAAAAAATAAATAAAATATGTGAGCTAATAAAAGCCAAAGCGTAGATCAAGGCAATGAAGTGGATGAGTTATCACACAAAACCATAATCATCTCACTAAATGATAGAATATAGTACCTCTAAGGCTTCTTTGACAAACAACAACCACAACCAGGCTAAATTCTGTCTAATCCCATTATCATATACTAATGTTACTTGTACAGAGATATTATCAGATGGTCAAAGCAGACTTACGTTATCACAGTCTTGCTCGCCATTATTCAGAAGAAGTGAGCTTAGCTCAAGAAAATGGATAATGGGCTTTTGTGGACTCTTTGGGTATGTACATTGAGTTAGTAAAATGGGGAGGACGGCATCTTCACAGTCTTCTAGCACAATTGTGTAATGATGCTCTTCAAAGAGGATCTTTTCCAGATGCTTGGTGTTTGAATAGGGTGGTACCGATCCATAAGGGTGGCAATCAGGATGATGTGCGGAATTACCGGACTATTCTAATTAGCAATGTATTTGCTAAGTTGTTTGCCGCTATGCTTGAACATAAGATTTCCACTTGGGCAAACGAAAAAGATATGCGGGCTGCTGGGCAAGCAGGTTTTAGGAAAGATCATTCTACGCTGATCACCTTGTCACTCTAAGAGTTATAACAGGGGAGGGGGGGAAGGCCAAGGTAACAAAGATTCTTGGCATTCATAGACCTCACAAAGGCATTTGATCGTGTTAAACGAAGCCGATTTGGTTGAGAGGTTGGAATGGTTACTGTGTTCCAGATGAACTTAGACAAGCAGTTGCTTGCCTTTACAAAAAGGTACTAGTTGAGCTTTCTTTCCCCTTTGCAGGTCATGAGAAGTTGGAGAACACGATAGGGGTGAAACAAGGTTGTCCGTGCTCATCTACATTATTTGGGCTCTTTATTGATGAGTTAGAAAATTGGATGGAGAGACTTGGTGGTATGGGTGCTCAACTTGGTAGGTATGTATTACGATTTTGCTATTTGTTGATGACATTGTGCTTATTTCAAAACTCGATTGGACTCCAAAGACATCTTGATGTCTTAAGTGCATTTTGTTTAGAAAAGAGATGCGAGGTTAATCCAGGCAAATCAAAGGAAGGAAGTAAAGATGACACAATATTTATTATAGGAGGATTTGCTTTGGAAAAAGTAAGTACCTACAAATATTTGGGAATTGAGGTAAGCAACAACTATAGGTGGGCGGTTATGCCTCGTAAACGTGCTTCAGGGGGGATGCGTGCTTTTTATAGTATGTTGCATCATTGTAAACTGAATAACTTTGAGTATTGGAAATTACGAAGGCTACTCTTTGGAGTGCAGGTTAAGTTAGTAGTCTTGTATGGGAGCCCGGTTTGGGGACCGGACTCTACTTGAGAAATCTTTGGAGTGAAATTGAAAAGGTACAAAAGAGGTTTTGCTTAGTGAATTGGGAGCTAAACCTCAAACTCCATATAGTATCTTTGTTGGTGAAGCTGGTTTTCTTCCACTTGAAGTTGAAGCACCGTGGTAGAACCATCACATATGTGAATAGGGTTAAATCTTTGGATGATGATAGATTTCCCGTGTTGCTCTTGAGCAATCTAGGGACAAAGGGATGGTATTGCGAGGTCGGAAGATGGTGCGCCAAGGTGGCTTAACTCGGATACATGGTCGATGTCACGGAACTATAAAGAAGTTTATGAGCATGTGAAGATCGTGGTGTTGGATAAGTTGTGGAGACGATCCCGAAGGAGATGTGAAGAAACAATTTTATATGGAAGAAATAAATGGGCGGGCGCTTATGAAGAACAACCTTATTTGCTATCATATGTAAGCAGGAAAAATCGTATGTTGATTTCTCAGTTAAGACTGTCATCTCATGCCTTGCATATAGAAACAGGACGGTGGGCCACTATACCTCCGTCATGAGAGATATTGTTTTGGGTTGTTTAGATCCAGTTGGTTGGAAAGCAACATACCTTTCTAGAATGTGCTTCTTATGAGCATATTAAGCCAGCCATGGTATCCATGCAGCTACCTTGAGTGAGCTTTGGAGACTACATGCGCAAGTCTTAAGCACGTATATTAGAGATGTTTGGTCTGAAAGAGGCGATATCATGGAGTTATTTAATTTAATGTCTGACTTTGACACACAGATGGTGCTTTGAGATAAGTGACTTATTTTGATGTATTATGCCATAGAGGCCTGGGGGCCTAAAATGGCTTGATTAATATCATTATCATTATCATTATCATTATAACCATTTATCGTCAATCTTCAATTTCATCTGCTACATGAAATATCACATGACACCATTATATTTTACCCAATTCCATTCCACCTACGCATTCCATTCTACTCCACCCTATGCCAACACGAAGCAAACACACACTCCTACATATGCCCGGCATTGCCGGGCACACGCATCTAGTATATTCTTATAATGGCATCCTTGAAGTGCTATCTATTAAATCTGAATAAGTCCATTTTTTTTTTGAATATGTCATGGTTCCACCATATCATGCTCAAGCTTGTCTTGAGAAATGACAAGTTAAAAATACCCATGTCTTTGATCAAGCTCGAACTCCATCCTGTAGCCAAGTAATTCTCATTTTCATACAACCAAACATGCCCCTTGCTCCTTGAGAGTGCTAGAATCAAACCTCTCAATAAATAACTCATCTCCAACTCTTGCTTTTGGGCGTGAATAATGCCCGTATTCTTGTAATACACATGATAATGGCCAATTTTGCATCCTCCTGAAGCTGGCTACTAAACACCCCGTTACGCGGCTTGCCAACATTTTAAAGTGGATTAAGAGTGGATAATTTCTTGCATCGAGTAATACCTTGAGAGATTCATAAATCACGTCCTCGGGCATTGTAGAATTTTTCTTACCAGATAGGAAAGCGGAAGAGATTAATTCCATCCTTGTTCAGAAATGAGAGATGCTCGTAAGGCTCCGGGCACAAATAGACAATAGATCTCAACCCTATAATGCCTCTTTAAAGGGAAGGTTTTGAAGCGATCCCGGATATGCGGACACAGAAATTACGTGGCTCCACCAACGCAAAATTCTTGAAACCAACATTTTCTCTTCATGAGATGGATAAGCCCTCGTTGCGGAGTAGACAAAGCGGCCCGATGTAAGTAAGAACTTCAGAAGAGCTCCTTATTAGGGCGGATGTTAAGGCGGATGTTCTCGCTTTGTGCACTTTTTGTTCGACCTTTTTAACAAAGGGCATTTTCTTAAATTAGGCGACTCGCACAAAAGTTGGCTCGACCTTTTTAACTAAATTTGGTTGGACCTAGGATACTTTCTTAAATTAGAAGGCTCGCACACGCATTCTACCGAAGATGTTTTTTAGTTAATACTTACTTGCCTAGTGTGCATCAGTGTTTCAATTTGATGGTTTTCGAAGGACATGCAACATATTTTATGTCGTTTTGCATGACAGAAAGTTCTCAAATTCTAACCTTCATATGCTAGACAAAAACTCAAAATGATAGAATCCAAATTTTTTATAAAAAAAACATAGGCAAATACATATTTTGTATTACTTGCACTACACCTCATAATACAACTCATAAATTATATATTAACAAGTGCTAGATAGATCCGTACCAAAAATGAGCACATGAGTAAGTTTTAGAAACACAAACCGAAAGCAACTTACGAAGTGCATCGGCTCTCCTATCTTTTGATGCACACCAATCTTTAAAACATGCTTGGCAATCTATGGATTCATCGTGCATCCCATAGTGGCACCATCAATTTTGTCTCTATATTCATAATGAGCTTTCTGTAGCACTCTTGATAGCATTTTGGCAAGATTGATATGCTATATTATATTATACTAAATATTATATTCTGGGAAGGGACTCAAAAGAGACACAAAAACCGGTGATAGATAGATAGGCTTGTCATTCATCACAAGAAAGGTATACAATGTTTTGAAGAATAGAGGGTGGCCGACCATAGGAACAATATCGGACTACCCCCACAAAGCAGAAAATGCGATAGGCAATATAGAAGGGTAATGGCGACAACTTCTCATCGGGATAAAAACCCGCCTTTCCGGGTTTTCGAGGAAAACCCTAATGAGAAATGGTCACAAAAGCCTTTGAATGTGTTGCCCGGGAGAACGCGGGGAGATGGGTTGATGGCTAACGCATAAATCAAAGAGGACCGGAAGACGGCGAAAACCTCAAATGTGGCATGGAGAAGTGAAGGAAATGGAAGCGGATAAAGCGTAGAAATAAAACAGGACCCAGCGGGTGTGGAATCCACAGCACCACAAAAGAACCCTAAAAACACCCGTGAATAGTTAGAGAAAAGCAACATGCATGGCGCCAGTGGGGAAACACACTATACCAAGAAATTCCCAAATATGAGCAACTAAAAAGAACACAACAGAAAAGAAAAGCGAAGGCCACCCATAAGGTGGAAAAGTATCACCCAACCGGGTGGAAACCCATTATGTGAAAATATACATCACCCTCGAGGTGAAAAAACAAAGATCACCCCGAGGTGGAAAATAATGCGGCATGATGCCGATGAAAAGAAAACATGATAATAGCAACACCCAAAGGTGGAGAACAACAAAGAGTGCATGAACAAAAAAAATATAGATGAAAAAGACGCATACCCCCACATAACAGGGCGGGAAGGGAGGGAAGCAATGGAAATAGAAGAAGGAGTTCTGGAGAAGACGTACTGATAACCCGTAGGAAGAGGAAAGGGGACAGGATAAAGAGCTCGTCCCTTCCGCAATGGCGATCCCATGGCTCGGATCGATGCTATTCGGGAAGGACTCGCAGAGACACAAAACCCACCGCAGAACTTCCTTAACTATAAGCCGGTCGCCCGTTGAAACCCCAAGTGATGAGAAGGTACTGGCACGTGAAGTGAGAATGGGAGGAAGAAGAGGGCGCCCACCGTGAGTGTCGCACGCAGCATCATGTGAAACCCCTCGCGCAAGGCTGGCCGAGGCCCGGGCCGCGGCAGGCGGAATGTGTACCATATTGAGATGGATCCAGGCCGATAGCGAGAAGGCAATCCCTCCACCACACAGGCGGTCGGGCAGACCCACGTAAAGAGGAAGGAGAAGAAAGGAAAAGAGGCCTATGGTTAGAGGCCTATCTTAGGATGGACAAGTGAACAAAATGATGGAAAGTCAAGGTTGAGTTAGGGGCAAAGGAGCGGAAATCGAAGTAATGGGGATCGAACTGAGGTAGAAGGATAAGAATGGATATACATGAAAACAAGCAAAGGGCCAAGTCCAAGTCGAAAAGTGCAAGATTGAGATCATGTCCGCAACTGGTGAATGTCGGGGCCAAATCAAAAGAGGAGATTCAAAGTAATCATAAAAATGCAAAGAGACAAGTCACAAAGAAAGTATACTGTACCATAGTATGCAATGACAACATAATGATAAAGAATCAATCTCATGAGAATACGTAAACTCAAAAATAAAAGGGCAAAGACATATGGCAAGGACGATTCAATAGTGTGATAACTACCCAAATATTCTGCAACTCATAGGAAATATAAAAACATATAAAATAGAGCCCACTCAAAAACTAAAGATGCAGCTTCGAATTGAGAGAGAGTGCCTATCCATAGAATCACTCAACTCAAACAAGAAAATGCAAAGAAATATGTCCAAAAAAATAATAGCAATATGCAGATCATCCTAATCCTTGAAAGAAATGTGGCAACTTATATGAAGGATGCATCAAATCCCAATGCACAAGAATATAAATATCATGCAACCCGAAATCGAAAATTGTGGTGAAAAATTCCACAACCATATGGCGGATCACCATGTCTATAGGAAAAAACCCAAGGTAGATGATGATGTGACATCCCGAGGATGCGGGAACTTGTAAATCGATGGAGAGGCCCATGTCACAAATCATATCTTCCCAAGGATGGCAAAACCACTACAAGCTAGCAACAAGATTAGAGAAGGTATCACCAACAATTATGATGCTTTTCCTGTGCTCACTCCACATGCAGAATGTCAAAAGAGAAAAGAAAATATGTGCTTAGAAGAAGCAACAATGCTAGATCCACCCAATGCAATACATGACTATTAGGAAAAAAAGAAAACAACTTCCTCAAACCCAAATTTCGTCAAATCTAGGTAAACATAAATCCAAATTCCCACATACCTATAGGAAAGTTGGTCACAAAAGAATAAAGCAATGGTGGAAGAAATATAACATGCGGTAGAAAAATATGTCCCAAACCACCTAAATGGAATGTCAATGGGAATGGAGAGAGAGAGAGAGAGAGAGGGAGAGAGGAGGGAGAGGAGAGAGAAAGAAAGAAAGAAAAGAGATTTTATTAATTCCGTCCTGCTAGACCATCAAGGTCCAGAAGACGCCCAAAACACAAACTCAACATCATAAACTAAATCAGGTAAAATGTGACCTCATGGCATTGAGGATCATTAGTGCTCTCTTCCCCGTTCAAGCTCATTAGTATCATAAAACAGTTTTATATTTTTATTACTAGTGTTCTCTCGTCTTGCAGGGGCATCAACAATAAAATTGCCCTATTGGTGATGAGGTAGTTTGTTTCAAAAGATCACAAAGGTTTGTATACCCCAAACTTTGTTTGATATTAAGATCATGGTATGGGGATAAAATAAGAATGTTCTTCATCCTCCACCATCTCTCCATCCACAAACTTTACAATACCTTAATTCATGTGGTAATTTCCCCCATCTCCCAACTTCTATCCCTAGATGATGTGAACTAAGCCTCATCCTCGATCATATGTAGCTTTGTCTTTTGGAAGATAGAGCCTTTTAGATATGGGATGCCTCAGATTATGGGATTAAACAAGTATCTTAGAAGTCATAGCTTTGGAACCTCAGGGATTGCACCATGATGGCGTGCTTTTCGATATACAAAACTTTTATATTATCCTTGTTAGGGTCGCGATGGAATATGCTCTTCATTCCCCATTTTTTATCCATTTTAGGAAATCAGCGTGATACCATCCTTTGTCTTGGCTAGAATCACAAGCTAAACCTGGTAACCCATCTCTTTTGGTAGCCCATGCTTTCCTAACATACATAATTGTTTGGTATAACGCTTCTATTTCAATGGCATAAGCCCTGGGCAAGCATCATAAGGGAGTTTGCATCTTCACACAAAAAAAGCATAAACTTCTTTTGGATTTTTTCCAGCTTTTTCCATCTATCCAAGAGAGAGAGAGAGAGAGAGAGAGAGAGACCATATAGAGAGAGAGAGAGAGAGAGAGTATCTTCTTAAGCTCAAATTTAATAAGATCCATTTCTTACATAGAGACCATCGGTCAAAAGACGCTTCAACCCCCATACACTCAACATCATAAACTAAGGTTCATTTGTAGTCATTATGCCATCAAGCCCAAGATTTATATGAAGAGCTACTTCCACTAAATTTCCATCATACTTAAAAACATAATGGTCGTGTTCTTAAAAATATTTTTACTTTGTCTTATCTAGGTTTACCCTCATGTCCATTGATCACAAAAAGTGCCCAATGCCTCAAGGTGTAGCACAAATCACCAAACATCACGCATGTATTCCAAACTTTGTTCATTTTGATAGGGAGGAGAGAGAGATAAAATAACATGTTCTTCATCTTCAACTTCCCTTGATCCACAAACCTTTACAATACCTTAACTCATGTGAGAATACGAGAGATGAGAGATGGGGAGAGATGGGAGATGATGGGTGAGAGTGGGAAAACCCAACTCTCACGATCATATGATTCCCTAGCTTTTACGTAAATTGCCCACTAACCAAACAATTAGCCTTAATTTTTTCTTTGAAAATTCATAGAAATGTTTCCCCCTAAGAATAAGCCATTTCCTTTTTACCTTGATCTTCAACATTTTATTCTTGCTCCAAGTATCTAATTCCCGAAGCAATTTTATATTATCGAGGTATTCATGAGATCCGCGCAGCATTTTCATTATGTTTTTTGTGCATTCGTTCATTAATTTACGATACGGCATCCTTTTATGTCGTCCTATTCCCAATCAATTAATTGGATTGGATATCTAAGGCCTCTCGGACTATTTTGCGAACATAAATAAAAGTCTATATATTGTTGTCTTCCCAAGGGGAGCACACGCAAACATCATCACACAAAAGGAGTCATTGATCCACAAAAATATATTGAGTTCCAATAGAGAAAGAGAGAGAGAGAGAAGAGAAACCGAGAGAGAGAGAGAGAGAAAGCATGGCAATCATACCAAGAATGACCGATCCATGGTTTAGTGGAGAGAAGAGAAAGAGAGAGGGAGGGAGAAAGAGAAGAGAATTATCCCACATAGAGAGAGAGAGAGAGAGAGAGTCAATATTGAGAAGAAGACCAATTGAACCTTACGATAATTATCCCACATAAACTTATGGACAATTGAAGAATAAAATCCGCAAACAAAGAAAAAGCTAACAATTATAAAATTGGTAGACCAATCAAGAAGTCCTCCCAAAAGAGGAAGTGGAGGATCCGGATGTGAGGGTGGAGAGATGGATTTTTTACGGATGGCATGTGGGAACAAGGGAGAGAGAGAGAGAGAGAGAGAGAGCAAAGAGAGAGAGAGAGAAGAGAGAGAGAGAGACAGAGAGAGAGAGAACGTGGGGCTCAGAAGAGAGAAGAGAGGTGCTATATCAATGTCAAATGGAAAATAAAGAGGCAATATTGACCGAAGTTATAGTTAATGGTAGGATATAATTCTAATGAAACAAAATGCTAACGTTAGCGTAAGGGTTGGAAGATGGCCGTGAAAGACAAGTAAAGACAAAAAACCTTAAAAACGTTCTCCCATGAATGACAGACGCCTAGCAAAATAGAGTACATGAAGGAACATCGCCAAAATATAAAATCCCAATAAGAAAATAGATACCAGGTGTGAATAAGGGCATAGATAAGAGACCCAACAATGTCCTAAATGCAATTGTCACAAGGAAAAACAATGCCAATGTAACTTCTAACTCCATTTGCAAGATGTCAAATGCATAAATACCGACTAAAAAATGTGCCCTAGACCAGAGAATAAAAAACAAAGTATACCAATGGCTGAAATCCGGCAGTCTAAAGGCAAGAGGCAAGCACTAGACAAGGGGACAGAAGGGAAATCAAGCAACCACGGGGCACGAGCACCTCATGCAGGATGGCGTGTGCTGCTCCTAGCCAAAAGACATCGCGGATATAGGGAAAAGAGACCCAAGTCGAGAGAATATTAAGATGGAGATGTTTGAAGGAAGGAGGTCAAAATGTGAAAACCAAGTCAAAGGGAAAAGTTACGGCCAAGGATATCGAGGAGATAGAGGTTGAGAGCCAAAAGGGCCAGGGTAGGAGTAATGAGGTGAGTCCAATAACAAAGTGAGGAAATGGGTAATGGGAACACAACAACTACCTATTGTCATGTGGAAAATTATAGCATGCCACATCTAGATACAAAATAAAGCAACTCGTGAGAAACATTAAAAAACTTACTCTGGACAAATAAATGGGCATATCTAGAGATGACAATCCATAACATAACATATCAAGAGCTCAGGAGGACCAGGACAACAAAGAAAATGCTTTAAGACCAAGTATGAAGCAAAATGTCCAACAAAAGCAAAACAGAACAAGAACTCGCACCAAAATGTAAACGGATATTAGACAAATCCACCGGCAAATCTCAATGCAAAAAATGACAACTCAATACATGCATATATGGAAAAGTGGTGTAGAAACAAATTTCTAGATAGAGCCAATGACCGTAAACCAATAGAAAATATGTAAAAGAAGTATGCAATGCAACATGTGAAAAAGCAAAATATAGATCACCAAAGAGAAGCAATATGAGACCCAGAACATAGGAAACAAAGAACTCGGCGAGCAAAGAACGAAGAAAATATTGGATGAAGCTCATCAAAGGAAAAGAAGAGATGCTCCCCCTTGATACTCAACGCAATGTCCAGAAGGTACACCCTACATGTCCACAAAGATATAGCTCAAAGTTGCAACATACAACCCATGTCAAGAGCATCGAAAATCGTAACTATGGAAGAACATATAATGAACCCACAATGTATTGTATTGTAACGGCTACCAAATGCATCACAAATCACTTTAACAAAAAGGAGCTAAAAAAGTCCAGGTCCCAAATGAAATCAACAAACAATAAATTACCTTATCGCGCACCGAGGTTCCCTAAGAACGAAAAAAATCGTGTTCTCGGTTCCGAGACAAATGGAATAAGAAAAAATTGGCACCTAATCCTTTAAACAATGGTCTAGAACAAATTGTGGCCCAAGGAAATGGTATAGAGTGGCATATGTAACATGGGACTCAAGCGAAAACAACGAAAAATAGTGCCCAAACCCGATTGCAAGAGCATAGCCCGTCGAAGATATCCAAACAAGCCATGTGTTAATCCATGTCAATGTTATAATACAAAAAATCTTTAACCTTGGGCTTCGATCTAGAGCACAAATGAAAACGAACTGGAGAAAATAAGAGGGCACCACGAAAATTGAAAGTTGACATTTGGAAACCCAAAAAATCCCTTATGCAACACAAGCTAGACCTAGAGAAAAATAAAGATGCGCTCTAAACACAAAAGTACCCCAATGTGTCCAAAACCACATAGCGAGCAAATGTTAAGGCACTAAAATTAAATGAATCTTTGTAAATGAGCATGCCTATGATAGAATAGAAGGATTTTAATAAGCAAAAAAGAACAATGCTATGCCGAGCACGAGATCAATGCAAATACAAATTCCAATTCCCAAGAGCAATGGCAGAAATAACTAAGCTAGGCGCGTAACCAAAAAAGTCAAGACAAAAACCCCGGGAATAATATGTACGAAACATGTGTAGATTTTTGAAACCAAAGGTGAACCAACAAATGTAGCATCGGATGAACCGACTCCATGGTGAAAAAACGAACCCAAATATAGACCTTATGTCTTATCACAAAGAATGTCGAGCATAATGCAGGTGTGGAATATGAAAACCGCCACCCATACACAAAGAAACCCCTAATGAAGGAAGTAAGGTCCATTTAACGTCATATGGACCGATGCAAATGAAAAGCCCGAAGGGCCGAATGCAAAAAGCAAATAACTCATGAGTAGACAAAAGAAAAACTAGCTGCAATGAAATAGTGCAAGAAAAATATGGATAAAACATCAAATATCAACTCTGTAGAGTAATAAAGGGAAAAATGCACAAACGAATATCCGTTGAATAGAAATAGAAGAGCTCAAACTATCATCGCCCAAACCTTAACTCAAACGAACATGCTCGCGAAAAACTAGGCGAGCCACAACATGAACTCGGATGAGCATAGCCAAACATGAGTATATTGGAAACGAACGGGTTCAAACCTACGTAATAGATAATGCGAAACCAATAATCCCACAAGGACACAGGTTAAAGAAATCAAGTACCAAATAAAAATAAAAAGGGTTAGCAACCAAAAAGCAAGGGTTAGCATTGCTCCATGAGAAGGGGTAGATAGAATGGTCCCACAGCCATGGAGTTATGGGAATAAAATTCAAGGGCAATATGGCCATGGCCAAATGGATCTGAGCGGATTAGAAGACCATTTTGGCCATGGCCATATTGCCCTTGAATTTTATTCCCATTAATGCCTTAATCCATTGATCTTCCTTAAATACCGCCCAATTTTTATGATTTTCGCGGATAACGCGAGGAGGGCGTTATGAGTTCAGGAATGATAGGCCATCTAGGGCATTATGACTATACCATTTTATTTGGGAGCAAAATGATGAGGAGGCATGGGGTGTTAAGGAAAAACGGTGGTAAGAATGGCCCCGATCCTAGACAACCATGGAGGCACACAGTCTGCTAGAAGTGTATGGAGCAGGCCATGTATTTAATAATAGGTGAAAAGCAAGAATTAGAAGAAATATGGTTGCGAAAAAATCGTCTTGAATCAGAGGTGAAATGTACAAATGGCCAGAAATTCGCCTCCAATACCGCATTACCCATTAGCCTACAAATGGGTAATGGGCCAAGGCAAGAATCGAGGCAGAAATATAGTGAAGCCGAAGTTACCCATTTCAAAATAGACCCATTGAAAAAAAGAAAGAAGAGGCCCAAAATTAGAGTTATGAAACGTGCATGGCCACTTAAGATGGTGGGAATGGGAGGAATAGGCCAAGGCAAGAGACTGGAGGAACAGACAGGAACATGAAGCAGCAATAACAATCATGATTAAACCCATTCCGCCTAATAGATAACACACGAGGATAGATGTGCTCCTGCAAAATGGTAAGTATAACGCGATTAATATGTAACAATTTGAACGGATTGCCTTGAGCGGATTGCCTTCGGATGATCGCTAACAGGGAACTCCAGGCCGCTGTCAAGCATGCCAAGCCGAAAAACCCATTCAAGTTCGCATGTAAGGAATCGAACTACTCATGCATTGCCCCTGTAAAACCAATCCTCTTGTAGACTCTGTGAGAATAAAAGTGCACTCCCAATGCAGAAAACAGCGATAAGAAAAGAATTGGCAAACATGGCCTTGAAAACAAAATTGTATCATGCAAATTGACCAGAAACAATTAAGATTGCACCAAATCTTCCTCTGTAACATGACTATATGCATGCAACATGTTTGGAAAGAAAACCATACCTCAAATTATAGGACGATTGGCATGCATCCAAATTTGAAAAAGAAAACCAAAGCTCATAAGCTATACCTTGCAAACGACCAAATCGAGGAGGCAAATGAACTAAACCTTGTAATTCAAGAGCTGTGAATATAAGGCGAGAAAATGAGAGATGCAAATATGAGGCTAGAAAATGAGAGATGCAAATATGAGGCTAGAAGATCCAAGATAAGGCTGGGAGAAAAGAAGCAATGGACAAGGAAAGGCTAGAATGTTGGATCATGTGATATTTGTGTTTGAATGTTGGTTGTTGAAACTGTGTAGCAGACATACAGATAATTATTCCATAGATCAACAGGCTCTACAATTAAGCTAAGTCATAAGGGGATTATGGACCATATTGTGGCTCCCCTTATACAAGCTGGGTTGTGGCTAGCTAGATTGAGCCTAGGGCATGAAGAATCTATGGTTAACATTGATACCTTGGTCATGGTTAATTGAATGAATTTGAATATTCAAAAGAAAGGTAAGACCCAATGGTTCGTGAAGCCGAAATTTTAACTCAGGCATGTGGGATAATTCGAGCTGGAGCTATTAAACAGTAATCGGCCTGTGGGATATATGGGTGCACTCAGATTTCGCGGAAGGCAAGTCTATCTGGCTCCATAACAACCGGACGCATTTTGTATATAGAATGAGGCAAATGATATAATGTAGTATTGAGCTAGATGGATGCCGAAATGCAGGTTATGTAGTGGTATTGAGGTTGGTCAGCACTGCTACAGGAAACGAGTCAAAGCCCCGAGCTACAGTAACATGTTTAATGACCATTGACAATATTTTATGGTGAACTTGTATTCTATGAATTGTGTGAAGGTGAATCTGCTTTAAGGGGGAAATTTGTCTATGATTCAAGTTGATTTGCTTAAGGTCTAAATTTGAGTGAAGTAAGTCATTAGAACAAATAGAAAAATCAACATTGGTATCAGAGCTAAGGTCGGTAATCATGACAACAAGGTTTAGTGCAAATTTGCTGAATTCAATTGGTCTTTAAAGGGGATGGAGGATTTCAAATTTGGAAGGAGGGCATTAGAAGTGTGCTTGAATTTGAAAAACTGTGGAATCTAATTGATGGCGATCCGGTTGTGAGTGCATTGGGGCATCTAGCTCGAGTCCGGTTGTGAGTGCGGGGGCATCTAGCTCGGTGGTTCAAGTCCTGCTTTGCTAGTTCTAATACTCGGTCACGAAGGTGGTTCAGCACCGGCAAAGGGTCTCAAAGGCGGGGAACATCTGCTAGTTCTGAAGGTAAAGAAGCTAAAATTATGGAAGCTCAAGCCATAATTATGTGCAAAGTGGGAAGCGCCTTAAAGTTGAAGCTTCGAGGTATGAAGCCTAAGGAAATGTGGGAGTATCTGATTAAACATTATGAACAGAAGAGTTCTTCCCAGATAGATATGTTAGAGAAGGAGTTAAGGAAAATGAAGCTTGTTGAAAAAGACAACCTAACTAACTTCTTAGAAAGGTTTGACTCTATTATTGCAGATCTTGAGGGAGCTGGCAATATCTTGAGTGAGCAGTATCAAATCTTGGCTTTAGCAAGGGCAGTTTCTCATAATAGTCATTTAGCCACCTTGGTCAGGAATGTAGCCACTTCTAAAGAACATGCCATTAGAATGATACGCACTGAATTTGAACAATCCAGTGTTACACAAGAGGAGGCAGAACAGTCTACAGAAGTATTGTACACTGGTAAGGCAAAAAAGGTTGGTTTTAAAAAAATTTCAAAAGGAAAAATAGGGCCTTGCTATATGTGCAATCAATATGGTCATTTGAAGAGTGAATGTCCCAATAATAGTGAAAAAGAGATGAGATGTTTTAATTGTGAAGGAAAGGGTCATTTTGCCTTCAATTGCTCAAGTCCAAAAAAGGGGAGAGGTCGAGGGAGATCTGGCAGCTACAGAGGTGGCAGAGGCAGGGGAAGTTTCAGAGGTGGAGCAAGTGTCAATATAGTTGAGAAATATGAGAGTAGTGAAGGAAAACTTGAAGATGACACTATAGAGGTAAGGAAATATTTGAATTGTAATGTTTCTGTATCTCAAAATGCAAATGATGAGCAGTTTGTTGTTATAGATTCAGGAGCAGAAAAAAGTGTGATGTGTGATTTACATATGCTGAAAGATAAGTATGTCAAGCTTGGTGATGGAGGTTTGAAGAAAATTGAAGATTCTGGTGTTTTGGAGTTGTTTGACTTAAATGGAAAAGTAGTCAAGCTAAGAGATGTTTTGTGTGTACCTGGTCTTGTAAGGAATCTTATTTCTGTATGTCAACTAGTGGATTTGGGGTATAAAGTGTTGTTTGAACAAATCCAATGTGGTTTGAACTAGTGGATTGGTAAACGAGTTGGGAATTTGTTTGGATTGAATGTGTAACATTTTCATGAAGTCAATCTCATTGAATACCCTGATGTAAAACTGTGGCATAACAGATTGTGTCATGTAAATTCTGCAATAATTACAGCACTAGAGAAAAAAGGGCTCATCTCAGCAAAATTGGAAAAAGAAGGGAAATTCTTATGTGGAGGATGTCAACTTGGAAAACAATCAAGATTGTCATTTAAAAGGTCAAAGAAAAGAGCAAAGGGTATTTTGGATTTGGTACACACGGATTTATGTGGGCCCATAAATGTTACTAGCTTGAGTGGACACAGGTATTTTATGAGTTTTATTGATGATTTCAGCAGAAGGACCAAATGCTATATCCTTAAGACAAAAGATCAAGCTAGTAAGGCCTTAAAATTATTTGTCACGAGAGGCTGAGGCTGAAGGAGAAAAAATAAAATGTATAAGATCAGATAGAGGTGGTGAGTATATCTCTGGTGAATTTAAGACATTTTGTGCAAGTAAGGGAATCAAGAGACAACTAACATGCAGATATTCACCACAACAAAATGGAGTAGCTGAAAGGAAGAATAGAACTTTACTTGATGCTGTGAGGTCAATGTTGAAATATTCTGGATTGCCAAATTTTTTGTGGGATGAAGCCTTGAAGATGCTAGATCTATATTCAGAATTTGTTACCATCTTCCAATTATCAAAGGTGCTATTCAAAGATGCTATGGTGCGGTAAGTTTCCATCATATGATAGTTTAAAGGCATATGGGTGTTTTTGCTTTGTACATGTTCCTGAAGAATTGAGAAAAAAATTGGATGATAGGGCATACATAGCATATCTTGTTGGATATGATTTAAACTCAAAGGCCTTTAGATTATATGATCCTGCAAGAGATTATAATTAGTCAAGATGATATATTTAATGAAAGAGAGTTCTACAAGAAACTTCCAAAAATAAATTCAGAAGATCCAGCTGAAAATAGAGAAGGTGGTACAGTTGAAGAGTTAAAACAACAAGGATTTGAAGTTAGTGAAGAAACAAAAATTGAAAGGTTTGAGCAAACATGTGTAAGTGAGTCAGATAATGAATCAGAGGTAGCTCTAGATGATTTTATAGAACCAGTAATGGAACATGAACCTGAAAGTGGAAATGTACATCAAGAGACAGAAATTGCTGGTCCTATCAGAACAAAAAGAAAACCAAAAAGGACAGAAGCTCAAATTTTAGCAGATGAAGCCAAACACAATTTGGAGTTACATGTAGAACTGAAGTTGGAAAAAGCAAAAGACTGAGGTCTGATGAAGGAGAAATCAATACCTTGTTTGATATTCTTATTCTTGAGACACCTAAAAATTATGCTGAAGCTATTCTGATTGCAATGCAACAAGTTGGCATAATGCAATGGAAGAAGAGATGGGAGCTTTTAGAAGAACAAATACATACACAGTGGTAGATGCTCCTAGAAATAAGAATATAGTGGGCAGCAAATGGATATACCGTATAAAACCAGGAATTGACAAGAAAACAAAGAAGTTTAAAGCTAGACTTGTGGCACAAGGGTTTACACAAAAAAGAGGTGAAGATTTTGATGAAACTTTCTCACCATTAGTGAAAATAAATAGTTTGAGAATGCTACTAGCCATTGCAAATGCTTGTGATTTTGAAATACATCATATGGATGTAAATACAGCATTTTTGAATGCTAAATTAGAAGAAGAAATATATCTGAGATCTGCTCCTGGTTTTGAAGAAGAAAAGGGTAAGGTTTGGAAACTAAATAGAGCAGTATATGGCCTTAAACAATTTCCCAGAAAATGGTATAAGTGTATGGATGGATATTTATTAGAACAAGGTTTTGAAAAACTTAATAATGATGGAAACATTTACAGATTCAAAATGGGAGATAAATGGTGTATAATTGCTCTATATGTGGTATCAAATGATAAGGAAATATTGAACGGTGTAAAAATATTCTCAAGGCGTTTCCAAATGAGTGACCTTGGGGAACTCAAAAATATTGATGCGATGTATGAGAATATTGGCATTAAGTCAAAAAATATTAAAATTTTTTTTTTTTTTTTTTTTTTTTTGAAGGTACGAAGTTTTATATTTTATATGATAAAAAGTACAACTGCTTCAAATTTGCACATAGAGAAGTAAATCCTCTTTTGCAGAAGTATATCTGCTCTGCTAATAAACGCATGAATCCTCCAACTTGGTAACGGAATATACAAGAAGATCTTTTGGCGAAAGATTCATGTAATCTTGGAGTGCCAAATTAAGGACACATGAGGAATAGAAGAAGTACCATGGAACATCAGAGAAAAGCCATAGAAGAAAATTTCATATGGAAGAATGTCATGAAGCATGTACTCCTATAGTTCCAGGTCACAAGATATCTGCAGAGATGAGTCCAAGAACTGAAAGTGAAACTAAGCAAATGGAGAGAATACCATATAGAAGTTTGATTGGTCATTTTATCATATGTAGCTAATTGTACTAGGCATGATATTGCTTTTGCAGTTAATATTTTGAGCAGGTACAATAATAAGCCAGGGAAAGCACATTGGAATGCAACAAAACGGATTTTAAAGTACTTGAAAGGTACAATGAACTTTGGCATTGTGTTTAACGAAACTAACCTGCAGCTACAAGCTTTCTGTGATGCTGACTGGGGAGGGGATTTAGATAAAAGAAAGTCAACCTCAGGATATATCATTTTATTAGGTGGTGCTCCAGTGGCCTGGAAATGCAAAAAACAGGTAAGTATTGCACTCTCTAGTCAGGTTGAAAGTATAATTCAGCAGCCTTGTTGACAAAAGAGGTAATTTGGGAAAGGAGACTCATGAAAGAATTGGGATTTGATCAAATAGGATCAACTATTATTTATTGTGACAATACAAGTTGTATTGCCATGACAAAAAATCCTATTCTACATGAAAGATCGAAGCATATTGACATGGAGGTTCACTTTATCAGAGATATGGTAAAGAAAAATCAAGTTCATTTGACATATGTTAGTACTGCAGATCAGAGAGCAGATATTCTTACTAAAGCCTTGCCAACATCTAGGTTTCAGGAATTAAGAGCACTGCTACAATGTAATGATATGAAATATCACATGAAGGGGGAATGTTGAGAACTGGGATCATGTGATATTTGTGTTTGAATGTTGGTTGTTGAAACTGTGTAGCAGACATACAGATAATTATTCCATAGATCAACAGGCTCTACAATTAAGCTAAGTCATAAGGGGATTATGGACCATATTGTGGCTCCCCTTATACAAGCTGGGTTGTGGCTAGCTAGATTGAGCCTAGGGCATGAAGAATCTATGGTTAACATTGATACCTTGGTCATGGTTAATTGAATGAATTTGAATATTCAAAAGAAAGGTAAGACCCAATGGTTCGTGAAGTCAAATTTTAACTCAGGCATGTGGGATAATTCCGAAATTTGGAGCTATTAAAACAAGAATCGGGCTGTGGGATATATGGGTGCACTCAGATTTCGTGGAAGGCAAAGTCTATCTGGCTCCATAACCGCCCGGATCGGAGTATATAGTATGAGGCAAAAATGATATAATGTAGTATTGAGCTAGATGGATAGAAATGCACGAGGGTTATGTAGTGGTATTGAGGTTGGTCAAGACCTTAGCACTTTCTGAGGAAACGAGTCAAAGCCCAGAGCTCTGAGAATATGTTTAATGACCATTGACAATATTTTATGGTGAACTTGTATTCTATGAATTGTGTGAAGGTGAATTTGCTTTAAGGGGGAAATTTGTCTATGATTCAAGTTGATTTGCTTAAGGTCTAAACTTGAGTGAAGTAAGTCATTAGAACAAATAGAAAAATCAACATAGAAGATCCGAGATAAGGTTGGGAGGAGGGAAGCAATGGAAATAGAAGAAGGAGCTGCTTTGTGAGAAGACGACCGATAATCGAGCCAAAAGAGGAAAGGGCGATATAGGAGCTCGTCCCTTCCCAGAATGGCGATCCGATGGCTCGGATCGATGCTATTGATGGACTAGAGGAAAGAAAAAATGATCGGCATCTACATTTCTAGCCCTTCAAATGCCATCTAAATATTATACAAACTTTTCCTATGATTGACTCATGGAGTTTTCTTTCATAAATAGTTTTTTTTTTTTTTTTTTTTTTTTTTTTTTTTTGCATTATTTGTGTCATACTGCCATAGGTCAAACTCTTGTGAACTTGATAAATCTCAAATGGTCTTTTTAACAAACTTGATGGAGGAGTATAAATAGTCATGTTGTTTTATATTGGGACATGAGTTTGGGAGCGATGTTAAGTGTTAAAGGGTGCCTAGGTCGTTATGAGAGGCTGAAATTCGATGTCGAGACCATAAGTGTTAGGAGAAGAGATTGAACTCTACTAGCATACCATTTGCATAATGGGCTGAATAATCCTCGATATAGCCTCGTTTAGCCCTTTGGAGAATGAGCACCTCTTGGTGGTCTTTTAATATCTAGTTATTGTGTTTGGTGATGAGGCCTAGTCCCCAGGTTTTAGATGGGCATTTGCCCTTGCATGTCTTTGTCCCATAACCATTTGGGTTCTCGTGGACGTAAAAATTCATCTTATCTTATCTATCTTATCTTATCTTATCTTATCTCAGTATTCTTTGGTGTTGCAAAGACATTGTACTAGGTGAGTTAGCATTGAACCCACATGGACCACCACTCCACTAGTCGGTGTAGCATGCAAGGGAGACCCATGCAATACAGATCCTGAACTAAACAGGCTAGGGAGATGGAAAAGCAAGCAAAACCATATGATCTAATTAATAACATAACTGATCATGTATCTAGCCAGTTTTTGATTGCATGCAATTAGTTGCCTGCAAGATGCCAGTGCTATGCTCTGGTATGCAGACAAGGTAATAAACAAACATGGGGCTCTAAGTTATCCATCATAACTGCACGTGATTCTGCAACATGAGAATTCGATTCTACCATTCAGGGCTATATTCAAAGATCATCTTCATTGCCGCAGACACCCCGTGACATTAGTAAGAGTCTTGGATTTTATTTCTTACTGAAATCATCTCTTGCTGAATGTTCTCTAAAGAAAGCCAAGTTTTGCATTATAGATTTATTGTTATCTTTATCTTGAAGGAACCTCTAGCTCTGTTCTTCTTCCTTTTGGCATCCTTCAGATTTATGGATCCACAAGGGATTGTGGTGCTTGCTTGTGATTGCTTGCTGTGGAAGAAGCCCTATTTTGGATGGCCAATTTTGTGGCCTTCTTTTTTATGGAGAGAGTAATCGAATTTGATGGTTATTGCAGTTGCCTCTTAGGTCATTATATTATGAAAGTAAGCCAAGCCATAACCAAGAAGATTAGTCTATTGTTCGGGCTCTTCATTCTAAAATTTCTTGGAGGTTCAGTAGATACTCTATGTAGACCTATGCTCATGATTCTCTTATGCCAGATAATCACATCAGAGCATGGTATAGGTGCTGGTAGTGGAGTTACAACTACAGTGATATGCGGCATTTTCTTAGGTTTCTCATTTTTGTGAACCAGCTTCAAGGACTTTAAGTGGAAATTCAGAGCTCAGTCAGAGTTTGGGATGCTCCAATTTCTTTCTGGTGAATTTCAACTCCACATAGCTAAGGTTCCAGAGAAGATGACTTTGTTTCCATATATCATTTCATTTGAATTTTTCTTTGTCCATTTGTTTTCCATACCTATAGCTTAGTCTATCCAAAGAATATCCTAATCAAATGGTGGAAAGGATGTAAAGGTTGTTGCTTTCAAATTGAAGTAGTGAAGGTTGCCTATGCCAGAATTTATTGGATGCATAGGGCGCACATGTGAGAACTAGGCTAGAAAATGCAATGAGCACCTCTGCACTAAAGTTACTTTTTTCTTTTTTGAGGGCACCTCATACATGCATGCTAAATCTGCACCATGCAATAGCAGAATGACATGGCATATTTGAGATCCAATATTGACGATTGTTTTAGCGAAGCTTGCATAAAATTCTAGAAAGCTATAACGGACCTAGCAACCTAGCACCAACATTAAGATGTAAGTAACGTTGCCATTATATAAGAGTGCATTTTCAATCGTAAAATAAATGATTATGTGCTAGGAATACATGCATGCAATGTGTCCATGCATGGAGTGTGTGCATGCATGCATGCAAGGGCATTGCTAGGTTATATAAAGCGCAACAATATTATTCTTGATTTCTTGGGAAGGAGTTTTCCATGGAAAGAAGTCTTTTGTGATGGCCGGAACATATTGGAAGGCAATGGATTGCACCCGGATTCTTTGAAGAAGGGGGTGAAGCAATACTACGGGTGCATGTTGGAGCGCGAGGAGAAAGCAAAGCGGGATTCGGTGGGGATCAAGCCTTACACACAGGGTTTTCTAGTGTTTGTATAGGCTGTGTAGATAGTAATGTTTATACGAGCATATAACTTCGATACTTGGAACTAAAATGCATGTTTATCACGAGCTTGGAACTAAAATGCAAACTCCATCTTGCATTATCCTTGCGGAAACTAGATTGATTCCCCTTGAAACTGAAGCTTTTATGCGTACTATTACATATGTAAATCGGGTGAAATTGCTCCCCTGGATCGTCTCCTTTCGGGCTATGCAAACAATCCAAAGTACGAGGATGGTTCTCCCAAGTGATTCAATGGGCGAGAAAAGTGGGGTGTAGATGATTACCGGCGAAGTCAACCAAACTAAAAAGAGGCACGCACAAATACTTCCAAGAGTCTTGGGCAAATTGTGGGATCAAATGATATTCTGTGAAAAAAAACTTTTTATAGAGATGATATTAATAGTATGGCGATATGGAGAACAATCTTACTTGCTATCTAATATTAGCGAGGAAAAATAGAATCTTGATTTCTGCTTCTGAACTTCCTCTCATCATCTGCACATTGAGGCAGGAAGGTGGTATGGAACTCCTCGACATACAAGGTAACGCCCAAGCTGTCTTGACCCTAAAATTGAGTCGAGAGGTACATACTTTTTTGGAGTGTCACGCTTTATGAACATATAAAGTAAAGTATAACATTTCGGGATTCACATTGTCGGAGCTTTTTAATCGCCTCCAAATCTCCTCAGTTCATATCTCAAGGATATTTGGAAGGAGCGAAGTGACATAATGGAGTTGTTTGTTAATATGGAAATACTTGAAGCTCTGAGGTGCCTTTGTTTAAGCGCCTTGTGGACTATATATCTTTTGTAATATTTTTAAGCCATATGGACACGAGGGGTCTTAAATGCGTGATTAATATATTATTATTATTATTGACTAGATTTCCTTTGTTGCATGAGGTGTAAATTATGGAAATTCTAAGGTAAATTTGATATGGAAATGTGCCTAGTTGATATTGGGTTGAATTCATAGTATTGTGATGTATGTGTAGTATAATTCTTTGATATAGACCTGCGGGGCAAGATGAGTCTAGGTGCGATGGTCTAGACTTCATGATTATTGCGGTGCTATGTAAATGGTATTATTTGAACATCGGGCGTTGGTACCGTGTATGGTACAATGTCATACGGTTAAGTGGTCCTCAATCTTTGGGCTTGGATTGGATTGGTGTGTATACACGTGGTTACCCGCCTCTATGTCTTTGGCCTGATCGGTAGGAGTTGACCTTGCTTTCGACCAGGAGAGGAATATTGGTTGCAATGTTGATGCTATGATTGCTTGGTTATTATATATGTGGTCTTCTTTGTTGGAATTAAGTTGCATTGGTCATGCTTCTTTGGACTAGTTACTTGGATTGTAGGGGCAGGCTACGGTAAGGTTAGGTTGTTGTTCTAGGTTAACGCCTTGTATTGTTGAAGCTAGATATGTCCTAGATCCCCGATCCCCACTTAGTCCGTGTGACTAACCCCGTGGTTGATGGTGTAAGTAGAGGTGCGAGATGCCCGGAAAAGTAGTCAAGCTTAGGGAAGGCGAGAGTAGAAGTGTGGATTGCCGGTTAAATAGCTTGTTTACTATTATCATTATATATTGGCTTGAGGCTATAATTATTAAGAACATTCATTGTTGTGCGGGGTTATTGCTAAGCAATGGCAAGTATATCTTTGGGACCTTAGAGTATATCTTATATTATAATGTTTTACTGCAAGTAATGGACCACGCCCTAAATCTGACGGTCTACATTATTTTGTCTAGATCGAGCGATCGATTTGTTTCCACGATTTTTGGGTGAGATTCCAATGGCGTCAATTGATGCACGGAAGTTAGGAGCTGACCAATCGGTTGAGCGATTTAAAACTTCCGTTGTTTTCTCGATTCCACTAACGGCGGCAATTAAGCATCGGGTTTTGCTTTGGAAGATGATGTGTACGCTATAAAAATTTGATTAAGCTGTCGGGGAATCCTCCGGCCTTTTGCACCGAAACAATTACCCCTCTCCGGATCTTGCCACGAATCGGACTACGGAAGAGATTTTTTGTGGAACAACCGCCTTCTTGCAGTAGTGGAATCGAGATGCATCGGCTGTGGTAGTTTAGGTTTATGGCATTTGATGCCACGAGAGTTAATTACCGCTTAAAGTGGAATCTCAGCCTTAGCTCTTCCTTTTACGGCTCTATAGGGTTAGAGCGGCACTTCCATCCATACAAAATTAGAGCCCAGCCATATAGGGTTAGCTCTATAGGGTTAGAGCTATGGTGCAGCCATGGCAACTATCGAGCTCGCTTCCATCCATCCATTCGGATCATCGATTTGTTCCTTTTTTAGCTTTAGGACGATTACTTTCTGATAAAATGGATTAGAAGACTTACTCTTCGTTTTAGTCTAAGATATTGATGCGGAGGACACCATAATGCGCAGAGGTTTCTAGAGGAGTTTTATAAAGGGATTTCGTCATAGTTTGCCACAAACAATGGCCCATACATTTCGATTAGAGAGAAGCATGAGCAAATCTGAAACTACGTGTGTCATTCCGTGTCGTGGAGTGAATCCTTTCTCTGCAACATTATTATTGCAGCTTCTACTTGGAAATCCGTTTGACATGGATGGTATAAGTGGAAGATTCTGCTGATGGAAATCTTTGTCATATTGAAATTCTTGGGTCAAATCTGGAGGGTCGATACTGCTGGCGAAGTTAGGCCTCCTTTTTACGGAGTGGAGGAGTTATGAAATCAACAAACTCTATTCTTGCAAGGTAGGTGTTGTTTCCATGTAAAATTAGCACTTCATTTCATAGTTTGATGGAGCTAGAGTTTGATCTCGACATCTCTTTTCCGTAACAATATCAATGAGTTCTTTGAAGTCAAGATTCTAACCTAATCATGTATCCACGACATAAATGTATGTAGAATGCGGCCCTCTATCCTTAGTCGCCGTGAAACAAATCCTTTATCCGCATTCATGTAATGCGTGGATCTTCGCTTGAATGATTCATAGCATCCGCTTACTAGGGCCAACTTAGGATCTTTGCTTCTCAGATCGCATGTTGGAACTTACCGTAGTTGGGTTAATATGTATGGCTTTAATTGAATGGCGAGGCAGCTACCGGGCTGAAGGACCTCCATGTCTTTATTTACAATTCTTTGCACAAAATGTTACGAAATCACCTTCACCGATTAAGCCAATGATGCCCACGGGTAAATGAATTTTCTAGACCGGAGACTTTTTATTCTAAACTATCATAGCATGCCATGTATTTGAAATGTTAGAAAGACTAATGGACGGAGGACCATTTTAGACAAAGTATGGACAGAGTTTGTGATTTTATCTGCGGGGTTCCCTCTTGGTGAAACTATGAGTTTACTTACTAGCTCAAATAAGATCTAATATTTTCAAAACTACTCTTGAAAGTTTCCCAAAGGTAAATATCAAATTTTTGTATAATCACAAAAAACAATCTTGGTACAAATCCTTGGTGCTGGAAACGTGCTTTATCCTATCGTGATTCTTTGGAAGTTGGATTTATAAGGCCGCCACTTGAGCAGGAATTTGGTCGATATCGTTGTATCAAGGATGCGTTATTGTGGTTGAACAAATTTAAACAACATGCAAAACAGGCACGAAGGGATCTATGTTTGCTTCAATGAATGTAGACAATCCGTTAATGCCTATGGCATTATAAAACTATTTACTCTGTCTTGAGGTCATATCAGATTGTAAAGAGGTGTATTCGAGCTACATGTTCAAGCTTTGGACTTGAAACCAACATGGAAAAAGATCATCTCTATTTTTTTGTTTCGCTTGAAAATCTCCTTCGGTCATTATAGCAACGATGCCTACAATACGCCATTTATCCATGCATTTTGCATATATAGAATAGGTATCTAGCCCTATGTTTGGGGTCCCGCAATTTGTGGGTCTTGCACTGTAAACAATAGGAAAGACTTGCAACGAATAGCAAGGCATTGCAATATTGTAGCATTACATCACCAACATGAAAGCAACATACCCATGGGTAATGATGTGCATTAGAATTCGACCTTGCTAACTTAAAGTTTTCTACAAATTTGGCTATTATGATTGTGCCCAAGGTATTGACAATGTAGTGCCGACCTAGATCCAAGACAATTGTTAAAGGCCAATGCCCATTGTTGGAATAGCTCCCATTAAACACATGTAACACAAATGGAAGGTGACTTAACTCGGTCCCAATCGGCATGTACCATATATAAATTCACAATCGTGAATACGGAAAAAACAAAATAGCATACTTAAAGAAGATAAAAGAAAACCGGAACAACAACTCAAATGCATAGTGTGCTTCTTCTTCAATCTCTTGGGAGATAAAATATAGCGTTGGCCGAATAGGACCATCGGATAAAGTACTTTGCCCCAAAAAGCATTGCCTAAATATCTTTGCAAAGCATAAAGTGTTGTTTTAAGGTATTGCACAAAATTATAGCTTCAATGTTGCATCATTAACATGCATTATGTAGGAGAAGCAATATGTATCACATATAGATGTTGCAACTACGACAATATTCGGATCATCATTAGTAAATCTTCAAATAATGCAACTTCTTATTTAACCAAGCCATCCATCGCAGATTGCAAATAATCGCATTCAAGCCATTTATAATACCTATAGGTTAATAAATACCTATAGGAGTCAAGTATACCTATAAGTTAATGTGCAAGAAATCCGTTCAAAGGTTTATGAAAGAATATTTAATATCAAATATTGTGCACATGTTGCACGACATGAACTCAAGTTTAAACTTATCTGTAAATGTTTTGTTTTTACTTATATCAATGGAGATGCATTTCACCACATCTACAACTTTAAGATGAGCTATTTCTAGAGCATCAAGTAAGGCTGATGCATCTTATAATCTCCTAGGTGTCAATGCAACTTAAGACAACATATCTATCCCTAGGCGATCAAGCAAGGAAAAGAAAAGAAACACATCAATGAAGGCATCTCAAAGAACATCAAGCATCAAATCAATGTTATGCTTATTGATTTGGATCTAGGTAATATGGATGGAGGGAGGGAGGGAGGAGGGAGGGAGGGAGGGAGGGAGAGGAGATATTAAGTTAGCCCTCAATTTCTTAAATCCCGGTATGGGGTTGGATACAAAACCTGGATTATTATTATACGTTTTCTCATTCGGCCAAAACATTTTCAACCAACTTATGCCCAACAACATTGGGGTGGGATACAAAAATTAGATTATTATTAGCGATTTTCTCATTCGACCAAAACATTTTGGGGCTCCCAACTTATGCCCAAAGAACGCCATTGGCATTGTTACTAGTACAAAGATTAAATTTTTTACCTAAGCATCGTGTGTTAACTTCTTGAGTTCTAAGGGTTAGGTAGATCCAGCGGTAGAGATTGATGGAATCTCGATTCTGAGAGGTTAAGCGCCGGGCGCTACAAAGCTTTTGCATTGTTTTACGCAAGATGCATCTAGAAAGCTCAATTGACCTACCATGTTTGCTCTCTTATATTATTTTGTCCTTAATTTCTCCAATTCGAAATGGATTATCTATATAATTGAGCCCTTTCTATGTAGATGCTTCAGTTACTTTAGTACTTAAGAGTCTTCAAGTTGCAAACAAAGATAGCTTAGATTCGTTGTTTTAGCAATCCAGTGGAGAATGATTTTCGCTTCTAAGTCTCTCGATTGCAATATTTTTATCTGTGATGAACCTTTTTGCGGGTGTGATTGACGTGTATGTGACTTAAAGACAACTTCAATTGAAATGATTGCTACTTTGGTGCAGTGGTAAGTCCAAGTATTTAGTGCTGTAGTTATTTGTTGGGTATGTATTATGTACAACATGACGCTTTAGATAAATCAATATTTGTCATTTCGCACTATAATGTTGATCGAGGAAAATTTGCAACTTTTTTTTTGTTTTACTTGAAAGCTGATTAGTATGTAAAATGTTTATGTATGATTGTTTTAGCTCTTATGTTGCCATATCTTTTTCTAGGTATTTAGATGTTTTTAAGAATTTAGAGTCGATAACAATTGGATGTTGTTCTGGACATATCTTGTAGCTATAGCCCATCAACTTCCTCTTAGTGACATGCATGTTGCCCTATATCGATAGGATCTTCACCAATAGCTTTGGCACCCCATCGACTTCAATGGATGTTCGTGATCTGAGACCGCATTCTTTGATTTGGCCGGCTCTTCACAGCCCAAAGCAAGTTTTAACCGACACCACGAGCCCGAGAGTATTTTGTTATTTCCTTAGTTTGCTAATTTATCTTAAGCGAATTGAACATGCGACTAAAATGGAGCTGCAAAAGAATGACGATTTCCATCCTTCGTGGGGGGAATGCAGGTGTATTTTGCATAGGAAGATCAACAAAGCTCTCAATAATGGTATATTCAAACCCCTTTCTAGATGTATACTTATAAGTAGATGATCGAAATAAGTTTTAATTGTTAAAAGTTCCGCTTGATCAAATTGGTTTATAATGTCTCTAGGTTTCTTGATAGTAGTGTAGATAGTAATGGGACTTTTTCCTTTTAATCCATTTTGAATCTCAAATCTGAATAGCATTGCATGGTAGAAATTTAGCACTAAAATATTGAAGACAAAATAATATTAAGATGTATAACACTACGCAATGCATATAATCTCTTAAGTTGCATAAGGTATTCTTATATCATGTGATGTATCCATGAGATGTTGGTAGCGTAATCTATATTAAGCCCTACTTTAATCCACACGAGCAAGCAATTCTCTCTAGCTTAGGAGCTCTATCATGCTTTGAAGATGCATAGTGTCACTTTAGACGATTTTTGATCCGGTGAAAATGCTTCCACATCACATTAAATGCAAAAAATAACTAGGCAGCTTGCTCAGCTTATGCTTCACTTATTCGGGTAGATATGGTTACACATTGAAGATCAAGGTTCTTTGGATGTATTGTTACGTGATAATGTACCACAAATAAAGCGTCGATGTTGAATGCCATTCTATGCCAAAAAGGTAAGAAACTCTAAAATAGAGTCCTTTGAATTGGATTCTAGATCACTTTTCTTTTAATATTATGAGTCCTTTTTGGCATCTATAGACCGTGGTGATGGCCCTGTGGTTTTCAGCGTCGTTCATTTGCACATAACTTTTGATTTCTATGTGATTTGAGTGATTATGGGCTCGTTGGAATGATTATGGGCCATTGAAAGCTCGTTACGTGCCCTTTCTGTTGATATATAGCTTGTATGATGATTAGACTGTTTGGCAGCGGAAAATTGTCTGATAGCTCCGGCCCTTTATTGACCGTGTTAGGGTTTGGCTGCAATCTTCTTTTTGCCATAACTCCTGCATTTAGTGGTAGTTTTAAGTGCAGTTTTAGGCTCTTTGGGTAGCTTCGAGTAATGCGATTGCTACTTTGGTGGTGTTTAAATTTTTGAAGTTACTCTTTTGTGGGGACTCAGAGAGCTCTAAAATCTCAGCCCCTTTAGTGGAGATGGCAAAAGCAACTCGAAGTCCTTCCAAGCGCTCCTGCGGTAATCCTAATAGAGTGCTGGGGCAATGGTGGAAGGGAATATGCTCTAGATTCTCCAAAGAATAGTATTGAGATGCCCACAAACCTGGCTTGTGAAGGTGCCCTTCTTCTCCTAAGAGTTTGCTATCATTAGTGGCGGTTGGATCAGGAGGCGGAGAGGCATGCTTACGTGCACCTCAATTACCTGCATTGCCTCATGCTCCTATTTCTTCCGGTAACATATGTGTACCTAGTTCAATTGAGGCGGCCGACTTCCACTCTCTCCTCTTCTTATCTTGTTATTCCAAAGATCGACCCTATGTCTCATGATTCTAGAGGCAGTGTAGTACAGGTGACCCTGGAAAGCTCTTCTGGAAAGTTGATACTTCCTAAGGCACCTCCAACACATGTTGGAAGTTCTTCAGAACAAATGAGATGAGTAGCTCCCCTTTCGAAAAGAATGTGACACAGTTGCATCCCAACACATGTTGGGAGTCTCTCACATGAAGGAGGCCCATACGGACAAAAAGAACATCAAGGCATGTTGGAGGAGTTTCCCCCTCTTCCCTCAAACAGTCTGGGATACCGTTTTCTTCAACTATGCCGCATGTCTCGACCTCTACACCTTGGAGGTCTTACGCCTGATGGCAAGGGTTTCTGGATGTTCGTTTCTTTGAGTGGCTATGCAAAGATGTGTCTTCTCCAGCCACCTCACTTTGTGTCTTCAGAGGCCATTGCCACCATGGTGGACAATAATAAGAAAGAACTTGCATCCTATCTTCAGCGATTGCGGGCCAAGCAGAGTCCATGGATATTTTGTTACCACCAGCTGAAAGTTTTTATGAGGTTCAGGAGTGCAAGTCAACATTTGAGCACTTTGGGGCCCCTGTGGTGCAGATCAGTCATGAGACTCACCATCGTCATGTGGAGCAATTAGTTGCATGGTCTGTTGTTTGTTACTTCACTGGCCCCTTCTTGGATCTGACGCGCATGAGATCTTGGTTATCTGGGCATTTACACAAACTAAGGCTTCCTGCGTATCAATCTATCAAGCTTGTGGCCAAAGATCAATCTTTGTTTTCTCGATGTAAGCTGGCTCTCATGTTCCCTGAGGCCCCCTCTCTTTGCTCAATATCGTAAGTCTTACTAGCAGGCTCCTTCAGTTGCCTCTGATACAAATCCTACTCCTAGCTCTGCTCCTTCTTCAATGGATGTCTCTCGTTCCCATGTGACTTCCTCTACATCTATTCCGATAACGCCTCGCTTTGCTAGATCAGAGGCAAAGGTTGGATGAGATTCGAGAGGTCGCAAGCGCGCAAGTTGAAGAGGCTTGTAGGCAGTACATGGACATTGATCGTTGTGGTGCCCACCCTCCACCTAAACATCCACCTGCTCTTCATCAACCTCGAGAGTCGCCTAAGGGTTCTAACACCTCTACATCTCAGCTCCCTCAAAGACTTGCTATACATTGATTTTGCTCATTCATTTGCATGCGTGGCTTTGCTCCCTTTAATGGGCTGATTTGGTGAAGATAATATTGTCTTGTCGAAGGCCCAAATTACATCTTGGACTCTCCCGAGATACGGTGAGTCACATCGTATTTGGACGTCATTCTGGTATGTTCAATATGGTTAGACTCTTAAGCAGAGCCTTATCCCTTTTTACTTATCTAGTATGGAGTAAGCACATGGGTCGCAGGCTCGTGTTCCAGCAGCACCCTCTTGTGCTTACACAACTAGATGAGAAATATTCATTCTGTACTTATTCTTGCCAATTAATAAACTTTTTGTTTGTCCTTCAAAAAAAACTTTTCTTTTAATATAACATGGCCTTATTTGTTCCTACTATAACAAAACAATATGCTGTAGCAGTATCCTATTTGAACTCAACACATGCCCATTTGTTAATGTGGCCATATGAAACAAGGTGGCATGGAGTTAGTCTTAGAGGACTCATTGATGCTAAAAGACTTGACAAAGTTTGCACCCAAGATATGCCAAAGGAAATGTTTCTACGAACACATCAACTATGCTTCAATCCAGCGTCCACGTTTTTCTTTAACATTTATGCATTCATTAATGAGATAATTATCTTTTGAAGCTGCAGCATTCTCAACCATGCAGACACTATAGTTGTAATTGAATAATATTGCAAGGACCATTGTTACATTCCTTGATTTTTAAGATTACATGCTCACTTGGATCATAATCCAAAGATGTTATACCCTTTGTAACACATCGTGTCTACCAGGAAAGTATGGCCAATTCCAGAAACTTCTTTCCATATTTGAACAATAAATGTTTGGGTCTTTAATACTTATGTTCAATGTTTTGAATGAAATAATGTTTTGAGACAAGTAATGCCATCTCTGTAAATAATAATAGCCCAAACCCATAGCATGGTCTACCAAAGTCTATTTGATACAATATCAACGGGTGTCTACTGGTTGTGTTATGAACTTTTCACAAATCTAAATTTTTATTCTTTTTCTAATAAAATATATACTTTTTATTATTCGAGGGAATGAATTCCCTTTGTATAAATTCATAAAATCGAATGCATTGTTTATTAGTTTTAAAAATAGAGGTTTTTCTTTTTTTAATTTCGGAGTTGGGGAAGAAAGATTTTCTTTTACTCGGTAAAGTTATCGAAGATAAATCATCTGTTTTGCCAAGCATATTGAAGTTTCCACCATAGAGAATAATCGTCGGTCAAAATACAAGGTGATTTGTATTGCAACTCCTTCACGTAATTCCCTATTCAAGAGGATCAAACCCTTTAAAGGAAAATAGTTCATTGATGCATAATTTTTTTTTCCAATAACTTTTTCTATTGAAGATCCTTTGTCTAGAGCTCGAATTCCTTTCGTTAATTCATTATTCAAATTATCTTTTCCCTCGTTTTTTGGTATCAATCCATTCCTTTCCACAAAGATCTTGAATGACAGAAGGAATATCCGAAAAGATTGAAATATTTCTTGAAATTTATTTCAAAATTGACAAACTAGGTGAAGATGTGAAAGATATTCTTTGTCTCCCATCACTCACACAGCGTCAAAAAATATTGAGACATCTCTGTTTTTATAGGAGTCATCGCCTTGAAATAAAAATATCTTCCTTGACATATCGGAATGGTGGGATCCATTTTCGTCGAATAAGATAGTAGGCCACTTTTTTAACCATGATAACTTTTAGCTTCATTTTTTTTCAAAAAATTAGAATATATCCTTTATTGAAGAGAGGTACGGGAGCTCTACCTAAATATAATAGACAGAGAGCTATATAAATGATACGTGAAGTTCGAGCAAAGAGAATCCTTACTAAATAAGAAAGTTTGTTATCAGCGTACCTGAATTGGGTTTTAGACATTCTTTTTGTAGTACATCAAGCATGTCTTTTTATCAAAGTCAGAATACTCTCATTTGGTCCCTCATGTTTAACCAAACAAAGAGCCAAGTGTTAACAAGTTTACATTGAAATGGTCCAATGAAATAACTAAAAGACCATGATAGAACTCAAAAAAAAATCATGAGTGTAGGCCTTTAACAAAGGCATTGCCCCACACATGCAATTGCAAATCATGGCGCAATGCAGTAATATAGCTGCACTCATAAGACCTCATGCCATTTCACCCTTCACTTAGTTTAACCTTGAAAAGCATAAGTAAGGCCCAATTTCGTAATCAAAGGCTGATTATTTAGCATGTTTAAAGTAAAAAAAAAATAGACCTTCATATACATTGCAATCTTATGGGTTCATAAATTTGGTAAGCTCTCTAAACTGAGGCCTATCCATTTCAGTTGCCTATCGATAACTTACATGAAACGTTGTGCAATGCAATTATATGAAGTGGCTATTGATAAAACAAAACCCACATAAATTAACTACCAAAAACCCACACATTAAAATTCCACAAATACAACCTCAGACACAAATCTAAGACCAACTTTTCTAAAGCCTACTTTCTTCTTCTATTACACGTCTTTTGAATCATTATATTACATCTCGATATGTGTGCATGTCCATCATTACTAAGTGGTAAATATGTATGAATATGACCGACCAAAAGCATATTGCCCCGACATGTGATCTGATATTCGTGCTACACAAAAAATCATATGTATAGTAACTAATAGACTCACCATTGATATTTCCAACTCACAACGAATAGAAAATTGTTCTTTTGTGTATATAGTCAAAGCCTCAATCAAGAGTGTCTTCTCCACAATTTCTATCTATTTTATATCTTCTTTGGCATTTGTATTACATAGCAAATCAACACAAAACTTGCAATAATGCCCCTCACATCCACACTCGCATTCGCACCTTCCTTCCTTTTCGTATTTATCGGGGGCAGAATATGGAAGTGACCCACCTATGAGTATTTGGATGTGGAGTTTCCTTCTACAATGTATTGGGACACTTCCATGACGGTTAAGAGCTGACAAGCAGGTGGAAGACATTGTATGCAATGCAAAGCAAGCGCCATAGAGCAAAAGCAGGTATGATTGGGCCCATTTATCCACTGTTTTAAAGCCTTGTAAAGCTGGGCTTCTATATGGGGTCAAAGTTGGGGGCCGATATAGTATCCCTTCTTGCTGAAATGACTTGGAGCAAGTCTGAAAGCCTTCATGGCATAGATCTTTGGGAGTGGCGCCCATGGTCCCCTATCAAATTTTAATGCAGGAGATGGGTTTCTTGCATCTTCGGAGGGCAGTCCTTGATCGCCACATCGTCTACTTTCAGAAGGTGGTCAATATCGATGCTCACCTCCCAACTTGGCTTATACGTAGCAATAAAGCAGCGGTGCCTCAAGGCCTGCTTGAAGGAAAAGGAGAGCTCGAGTGGATCATCAAGTGGAATGTGCGGGGGCGCAAGTGGATATAGGTGCAAACAAAAGCGGTGCCATAGCTTGAGGCGTGACCTTGGCATTTGCTTCCTCGGCAAGCTTTGGGATGTCGGTGCCCTTGAACAAGTCAAGACAATATATTATTAGCACCATATAAATCTCACATTAGAACGGGGCCCCCAATGCTACTGCATATCTACCGCCTATGAAAAAGCGGACTATTGCCTCAATTTGCACAAAGCACACCATCACGAATCGAGATAGACAAATGGATTGGGGAGCAATGTTAGGACATGGTTTGTCAATCTTTGTCGTGTGGGGAGAGCTGTTAAAGATGAGTGCCACCTCACGGATTGTCAATGCTTTGTCGAGGAAAGAGTCATTAAAGATGAGTGCCACACTCTGCAAAGCTATCCAAGCATATGAACAAATCGATACGTTATAATCGAAGTTGTGCGGCCCGACCTAGCCGCTACATATGCTAATGAACCAGCTTTGGTACGGATGTTGGGATCATGCTTCAGGTGGTCATAGATATGCGGTCTCATTTATGGCATCAGACACACAAGTGACATGTACATATGTTTCATGATGCATATTTGTATACTTGTATAGTATGTTAGCATCCTTATTACGGCCATGTTTTTTCCTCGAAAACCTTTTGGGGGAGGGGGAGGGTCCTTTATTGGCTTTTATGGTTGTTTGGTCTTTGTGGACGATAAAATCAATTCAATTCGATCCTTTCGTTTATTTTTTCCTAAGGAGTTTTGAGAATAAAGAGGATAATATAATTCCATAAAAATTGAAATGAGCTTAAATAAGCATATATTCTTTTATCTTGCAGATCAAAGCAAGGTTTGTCATCTTTTATCTCAAAATTTTTCCTATAACCTAATTTTGCCTATAACCTAGACTTATATTGAAGTCAAATTTACTGGTACTATGCAACACCATGGCAATAACATTTGCAAATGCTTTTTTCAAACTTCTTTGTTGGGAAAAATGTTTTAATAAAAAAAAGGGGAGATTTTTGTGGCAAACCATTATTAGAAGAAAAATATACTAAATTCACTAAAAATAAAGAAGAAAAAGATACCAGCAATAGGTGCCATTGAAAATAGATGAAGGCTTTTTATTTTTTAAAAGGCCACCACAACATGGCATGCTTTATAAACAACCGAAAAGGTGCAATTTTAAAATAGACAAAGACCTTCTATTTTTTAGAAGCTACAAAGGCCCATAATATCGCATGCTTTATAAACAAAGTAGATAGATATATTATATAAACAAGAAAAAAAGGTGCAACCTAAAATAGGCCATCACAACTTTTTAAAAATATTGCGATCACTTTTTAAAAGGATGCAACAGACACAGCATCAAACATCTGTTTTCTTTAGCTATACATCGACTAACAGCAGAATCCGACTCGGTTGCCAATGCAGAGTGATGGCCGATAGAGCAGCTGCAAGTGAAGGATTCTCATATAAGAAGCTATGCATCTTTGCCATCCCCATGAATTTTCGTAAGGAAACTCATGGTGTCTTCATGTAATACTTTGTAGGCTATTTTGTGTTTTCTTTTTCCTTTATAAAACAAAAAAGTAGAAATTGAAAACCACAAGGAAGTACAATTTCAAATCATCGTGTTTGTGGTAATATGTATACTCGTCAATCGTGATAATCTTTAGTAACATTAAGTAATCGAAATTGCAGACTCTTTCACTATCGCACATCAATATGTGTAGTTTGCACTAATTCTAAGCGCTAAGCACCTCTCAGTTCATGTCAACAAACCAACACACCCCAACAACCCCAACCCTCACCCCAACAACTATAAGAACCACCCAACACGAGAAACTGCATATACATTCAAACCGCTATAACCTTGCAATTCAGTGTACTCGTCAATCGTGATATCTATCTATATAATGTGCCATTTTGTAACTACCCCCATGAGTTTCTATATACATATTAAGATATAGTAGTAAAAGCAAAATGATAGTTTTGCAGAGCATCTAGAAGTTGATTTTGTTGTGTGAAAACTTTTCATTCTAAGTCGTTAAATAATTAGTTATTATTTTGTCCTCACTAGGTCACTAGGTTAATGCATGCGAGCGAGCGTGAATGCCACCCTGTCGAACCAAATCTCAGGATGAGGCTCTCGCCCGACATCAATCGCATACTTATGATAGCAAGATTGTAGGTGTCGCCCGGGGTTCTTCAATAGATCTCTAGGATATTTGGTTGAAAGCCCCTTATTTTTTGGTTGTATACAATCCATTCTATCTTGGTGGACAATGTGGGTATTTGGATTTTGAAGATCGTTAGCAAGCATAGTTCTTTGCCTTTCTAGGTTTCCATCAAAGCCACTACATGATTCTTTTGGCTTCTCAACTACTCTTCTAGCATGTAGGTGCGTCGGTTTCTCTGTCTTCTAGCATGTATATCGTCGGTTTCTCTGTTAAAAATCGTTAAGCAAAGCTCATGTTAAAGTTTTCTATATTTTACGAGACTAGTATGATTTTGCTGGAAAGTTTTTGTTTGGGTTTGAGTTCAGGTCAGCGCCGTTAGGTTGTAGATTTGCATCTTTGTATTGAAATAATTTCTCTAAGATGTCTGCCAGATTATCTTGAGCCAACCCACTATGAAAAAAGGCGTGGAGTTTCACAAATATTACTCTGAAAGGTGTGTATGCTACCATAAATGGGTGGCTAAAGTGCTCGCTTTTATGGACTTTGGATGTGGATGTTCCTCCTTGTGTTTACAGTATCAGGTGGAAAGTGCTTCCTCAAGGGAAGGCCACTAAACTCTTGGGCATTCTCAGAGGTATACATATCTCTACTTGGATGCATGGGGGATGTTATAGTGGAAGGCTGCGTAAGCATCCTTTTTGGTGGAATCTGACTAGCTTTTCTCTGGCAGGCGGATAGTAGTTGCTAAGCGGGTTCGGCAACACTCATGTGTATATGGCATTTGCAGTGCTTGCCTCACAAACAAGGTTTCAAGAGGTTGTCGCAATTGTCCGAAGTAACTTCATTTGGTGTGTCTTGAGGCAGGTGTAGTTGTGAAGGTGGGGTCTTTGGAGGTCTATGTATGATTGACTTTCATTCTGAGTAAAATTATGATATCTAAGTTTATTTGTCGCTACTTAGTGGGTATGGTACATTCCGCACGGAATGAGATTGGTTCGCCAAGCACCAGGCGATGTATTCCTTTTTGGGAAACCCGGCACTTAGGGCAGTTCTTCCTTGGTGTCTCTTTTATCAACCGTCCATATCGAATGCTTCCCCCTTCTTGAAGGATTGCTTGATTCTTGGGAGGCGGTTCGTGTGCTATTTAAGATTAATCGGTGTATGTCCACGAGGCGGGTTCTCTGTGTTGGTGGATTCCTTTGGATAACCACATGCCTACGTATTGCTCTTGTACATCCATTGACTTCGGCGATGTTGGGCGTCTGGTATTCTCCGCGATTGGTGCTTGGTATGGCCGGGACACTTGTTGACTTGGGATGCTTTTCGGACTAAGTTTATGCTATCTCGATGGGGCCGAGAACTACGTGGCAAAAGGCGGGCGGCATTACGCGTGCGGCTCCTTCACAATCGGTTGATGTGCCTATTTGGATTGGTCCCCAAATTGTTAATGCACAATGTCTTGTGCATTCGTTATATCAAAAGGCGGTTGATGTTGACATTGTCCCCTCGGTTTGGTTGGCGGCTCTTGCATTCCCCCTCCTCGATGGAAGGCGTATGTGGTCTCTGGGTGCGGAATAAATTGCTGCATCCCAAAGTTTCTACCTTATGGTGGCAACTCCTTCACACGGATGTCGTGGGTTAATGTCTTTGGTTCATAAGTTTTATCCCCACATTTCGAACTCGCCCAGCGTGTAGCGGCAAGTTGAGAGTATCGAACCTTTGCTTTTTCTATGTGACCAAGTTCAGCGGTTTGGTCATGGTTACTATCTCTCTTCCATGTGGTCTTGACTATCCAAACGGTGCTTCTCGCCATTTATCCTTCCACTTGGGCGACTTGCGATAAGGCTTTCCCATAGCTTCAGGTTGTTGTGGTCTATTTGAAAAAAGGCGAATGTATATCTTCGAGGGCTTATCAATTCTTGTCAACCAACTTCTTCACAGGCGCAAGATAGATTGGTGAAGGCATACTTATCTTCTCGGCTTGCTCTTTGAGAAAAGCGTTTGATTTTTGAGGAATATTTGAGTATCTTATCTTATGCATAGGCAATGGGTTGCACTCGGTAGATTATCTTTTGTCTCTGGCGAGATTTTATTCTGTCTCTGCATCTATGTGTGTACTTCTTCCGGAATTTTGAATAAGAGTTTGTCGCCCTTCAAAATAAAATAAAATAGGTCTACAGATATTTGGTTGAATCGCCCCTTATTTTTTGGTTGTATACAATCCATTCTATCTTGGTGGACAATGTGGGTATTTGGATTTTGAAGATCGTTAGCAAGCATAGTTACTGCCTTTCTAGGTTTCCATCAAAGCCACTACATGATCCTTTTGGTTTCTCAACTACTCTTCTAGCATGTAGGTGCGTCGGTTTCTCTGTTTTTCTAGCATGTATATACGTCGGTTTCTCTGTTAAAAAATCATTAAGCAAAGCTCATGTTAAAGTTTCTATATTTTGCATAGACTGGTATGATTTTGCTAGAAAGTTTTTGTTTGGGTTTGAGTTTAGTCCGCCCGTCGGGTTGTAGATTTGCATCTTTGTATTGAAATAATTTCTCTAAGATGTCTTTAGCATTGTTATCTTGAGCCAACCTACTATGAAAAAAGGCGTGGAGTTTCACAAATATTACTACTAGAGTGTGTATGCTACCATAAAGCTGTGTCCTTTCATCTGTTGTCACAAGAAGGTAGGATTTGTTTATTTTTTTCCCTGTAGAGTTGACGATTTTGCTTCTGATTTGAGGGTCTGGCTCTTTGCCTCTTAACCTTGGCAAAAATAGCTCTTTGATAGAATTGGATCTCTCTAACAACAACACGGGGTCCAATTCAATAGATATCTGTCTTGATAATGTTCTCGAGAGACTCATTCTCTTTAATAATTCATTCGATTGGATCTTTGCCTCCAAGTTTAGCAAATTGTAGCACCTCGTGATTTCTTCGGTGGAGAATAATTAGTTAAGTGGAGCTATTTCAGAAACAAAGGTTGCATGAGGTTTTAGTTCTTATATATCTATGCAATATTGAGAAACAAAGGCTTGAGAGATTGCCTTATTTTTTCTTTTGGAATCTTTGAAAGAAGTGTGATATGTTAATCTGATGAGATGTTTGCATTTGCGAGGGGAATGTCATGTGGAGGTTGTGCATCATCGGTTTAAAAGGATATTGGAATCTCGGGTTGCAACTTCTAAAGTTGGCATGTCGATCGTTAGTTGGTGCCAATTGCTTTGATATGTCGATAAGAGTTTCAACTTTGTGCTTTGTGTTTTCTTTTATTTACTATATTGGGTTATACGGTTTTGGATTTAAGGTTACGTTGTTTTGTTCATCGGCCGAGAAGTTGGCGCTTTGCAGCAAAAGTGAACCTAGCAACGAGAACAGCTATAATTCGGATCATTAAAGATGTTATTATTCTTGAGCTGGGTGAAAAGCGGCAAAGCACTTGACGGTGTGGCTTCAATTAGTTGTCTGAGGTTTGTCATTGATTCATCATCTTCACTTTATTTTGTAATTGAACTTTGAGACTTATCAAGTAGAAGTATGGGAGGTAGAGTTGTTTAGTGTCATAATTGTATTTTATAATACGGATAATGGTGCAAAGCTCAAATTTGAAATGTTGTCCCTTGCTTGGATAGTTATTTTTAGTGCATGTAATTGTTCAAGAAATCTGCACTTTTGTTGGTGCCTTTGGGCTAAGAAGAATGGAATTATATATTTCATATTATATCAAAGGGAGGCGTGGTTTTATTGTCTTTCCCTTCTGCGTTAACAATGTGCGCATGGTTGCATGGCGAAGTTGCGATATGATCTGAAGGTCAAAGCGATGTTGAAATTTCATGGGCGAAGACCACCACGGCTGGTCATTTACACATAAGAAATGATTAAATATGACAATAAGCTTACAAAAAAGCTTTGAGATTACCATTTACGGTGATTAATCGGCATTTTTATGGATATTTGAGTTATCAATCTCATCTGTTTTGTCATTACAAACAAATGGTGATTTTGTTCGATAACATAAGTGAAAAAGACTTGGATTTTAATTTTTTCTTGTATAAAATGGCCATTTAAGAATGGCACATTTGGATAGACATTTTAGATAAGCAGATACATTAGAGCACCTTGCTTTCGGGGCCGGCATGTGATACTTCGGGAATCCGTTTGCTCTTGCTACCATTGAATGATTTTCATATCATGGCAAAATAATTTGTACAAGCGGCTTGCATTTATTTGTAGAGATTGCGGAATGTTGGGCCAGATACGGAAACTACTTACATATACATAAGTATTGCAGTGCATTATCCTTTTTATTTAACAATATTGTAGCATGTCAAATCTTGGAGAGGCATTATATTCTTAATTTCATGTTCACTTATCTTCACTTTAAAGTTGCAAATTTTGTTTGATTGATATATGTTTTATAATGAAAACCAATTCATCTATTTGCAGAGATGCATTGTAGAAATCATGCACTGTCAAAGGTTTAGAGGCAAAGTGTCTTCCAAATAGTCCAAAGTTTGGACTATGGTAGAACAAATGGCTATGGTAGAACAGTTGTTGCCTACCTTTGCAACAAAGGCTGAGAGATGATATTCTTAGAATTCTAAGAAGATATTTGTTGTGGATATTTTGCAACATCCTCAATTATCTTGAAATTAGAAAGATCTACTATAATTGCTTCAATTTGAATATGCAAATGTTCAAATATTATAATATTTTCACATCTACAACATTCTAAAATAAGTAATATGAAGAAAGCAATATTTCAAGCTTACATTTGTCGCACTTCCAACAATGTAGAAAAGCATTGCTGCGTGATAATATTAAAGGAAATCGATAAACATTTTTTTTTTTTTTGAAGAACGACAAACTTTATTGAGACATCAAGCAAAAAGCCAGATACAAATGCAAAGGCGGGAATAAAACTTCAGAGGATAATCATGATGCAAGCGTATTCTTGTGAGGATTAAAAAAACCCCTTTGAAGGGTTTCGAGGAAAAACCTTAGCGATAATAAGTCTGGCGGCATCTTTGTACAATTGTGTAGGGGGCGGTTCAATGCGATCCGGAAGACCAATCGAGTCCAGTGCATCCATAACCTCCACGGAGGTATGACCCCAACAAACCCAATCGACACCGTATTCAACAACTCATGCAGCGGTTGGCGGGCACTAGCAATCGATCATACCGCTCCCTTATATGGGCAAGCCGTGGCAAACACGGAGGGCATGACATTCATCCTCAATGGCTACGGTGGCAACAGCAGCAAAACCTTTGCTCTCGTGCTTCCCAGAGCCCGCGTCTGTCTCTCAATCTGGGCGATGTGCACCCATGCAAATGGAAGCTATAAGTCTAGCGGCTTCTTCATGGGCAGCGGGTGTATAGAAAGTACCGCGTGGGCTTTCGTGAGCACAGGATTGACTTGCTGGCGATAATGTGCTAGCTTGGCGTGTGTCGAGCATACGCATCCCGAGCTTGCGAAGGAAAGTAACATCTGGGTACAACTTAAGTGCCTTGTGCTCTTTCTTTGTCTTACATGTACACATCTTTTGCTGTACACCGGTGCGGCGAGAACCAGCGAGCTTGCTTGTCGTTCCATGAGGCTTTTCGGCGTTGGGGACCCATCGCCATGGTCAAAAGCAAGGTTGGGCAAGCGTGCATCACCCATAACAGCGACCAACCACGGAAGTAAATGATATGGCGTTCAATGCGGCCCGTTGAAGGGGCGGAAAACCTGTCTCTGGGTAGGATGCGGTATGGGCGTGGACTTTACCCCAGGGCTCGTGCCAAGAAGGCTTTACGCACCTTTCGAGGTCATTCCGGATGTTGAGGGATATCAGCGACCCCATGCTTACGCCCCATATAAAAGGACCGACTTTTTGGTGGTCAGGGCATACGGGATAACACACTCAAATAGGACTCAAATATCATCCATTAAACTGGCGGGGAGCAAGCGAAGAACAATGGTAGGCCTTAACGATTCTAGCTTGTGCGTCATGGAGGACTTGCATGGGGAATATCAAACCTTGGAAAGATACACAATCTTAGCGCTTCCGGATGGACCATAGCAACCATCGATGCCAAATGAAATGCTTGACTCCGCGACCTTATTCCAAGTAACCAGGATAAATAGCGGAAGCACTTGTTGACTTGTCAATGCCACGAAAAAGAGAGAGCAGCCAAGACCAAAGCGGTGGAGATGATCACATAAAAGAAACAATGCTCTATGCTCCCATCCCTTTTTTGCGATTAGGCGAGTCTCGACACTTTCGAGGATCAAATCGTGGACAAGCACATTCACCCGAGGGCATCGTGAAGAATGCACGCCGCAAAGCCACGACCACCTTAGGATGGAGTAGTTTTATAAAGCCCAAGTCCACATTCGTCTCCAACTAGGAGGTGAGAGCTGAAGGGACCACTTAGTGGATGGCGGAAGGATATCACCATTGACAAGCGACCTATACATAGAGTTCACAAGCCTATGCTCGTGATAGTGGGAAACCCACATGAACCCTTCAATAGCCTCTGGAGCAGCCAATGGCAAAGTACTAGCAACCTTTTGCCAAATAGGTCTATCCCATCGAGAGGCCGAAGAATTTCGTTTGAAAGAGTTGCCGAATTAAGCTAGCGGCGAGAATCATACCTGTTGCGCCTTGGTTAAGATCCACGCTAACCTCGGTAGCCCGTTGAGTTAATGGATGAGCCGAGGCACAAAGTGGGAGATTATTTTCCCACGGTATCCACCAACAAGGGGCACTCAACCGATGACATGCAACAAGATCAATGTGAAATAAGGTCCGTACTGTCTCCCAAGACTCCAGCAAGCCTTTCAAAAAAGGGGAGGCATTAGGAAAAGGGCATAGCTGATAAAAGAGACCCCAAGGAAGAAAAGGTTTTAACGAAGCTTTCCCAAAAGGAACACAATGATCAAGTAGTTTGCTTCACCAACCGCACTCGGTGTGAGTCAACCATATCCTTAAGGATCCTCCAAATGAACTTAGAATCGAATCTTACTCGTAGATGGAAGTTTGTCATACCCAAACCACCTGCAAATTTTGGCCTAGTGCATTTGGAAATCATTAAACATTGTACTGATATAAATTTTTGCCCTTCATATCTTTATTATAAATCCATCATTATCTTCTTTTTTTAAAATGGTAAGGTGTTGGACTTCGTGTCTGGAACGCCGCAGTGCAGACGCATGCGGCGTTCCCTTCCCGCATGCATTCCCCCTTCCGACATCCTGGCCTATTCAATGACGACGAAATTCCTACAGCCTTCCTCACTATAAGAGAAGGGGTCAATTAGTGTCATAAGCGTCACTGAGAACATTAGAAAGTGTACACTATGACATTATTGGGGACATTTTTATAGAAGTGATGTTATAGGTGCCACAATTTGTGTCACCTATAGCCTCACTCATTGTGTCACCGAAAGTGTCAGTAACTTTGCTATGACACTATAGATGTTGCTATTAGCACCAATTATAGCGTCACCCATTATGTCACATATAGCATCACGGATAGTGTCGGTGCCCACTAGTGGCGTTATAGGTGTTGCTATTAGCACCAATTATAAGCGTCACCGGTTATATCACATATAGCATCACGGATAGTGTCGGTGCCACTAGTGGCGTTATAGGTGTTGCTATTAGCACCAATTATAGCGTCACCCGATTTATGTCACATATAGCATCACGGATAGTGTCAGTGCCCACTAGTGACGTTATAGGTGTTGTTATTAGCACCAATTATAAGCGTCACCGGTTATGTCACATATAGCATCACCGGATAGTGTCGGTGCCCACTAGTGGCGTTATAGGTGGTGTTATTAGCATCAAATATAGCGTCGATGGTTATTTACATATATACCATCGGTCTTAGTGTCGGTACCTACTAATGACATTATAGGTGGTGTTATTAGCACCAAATATAATAGCACCTATAGTATCAAATTTTGTCAATGTTTGTATGGCTATAGTATTTGCCACAATAGATGTTACTATTAGTATCATCACTATTGTCAGATATTGTCCCATCAGTTGTCTCGAGCTTTATCTCAGTGCATATAGTGATGTTACGAGTGTTCATAGTAACAACATGACTAAAGATCTTGATATTTTCAACTTCTTTATTACTTATTGTACCATTCATATTCTTAATCGTGTTTGCTTCAATATCACAAGTAATGTTAGTGCTTGTATCAATAAGTATTCGATCGTGAACTATTGCTCCATACTCAATTTATGACAGGATAACAATTTTTTGCCCTAAGTAGTGCATTCTTACCAAGGGACTAGATTGGCAAACTAAGACTTCAGAGAAAAGCTAGGTAGCATGTGGGGCATACTAAGTGTATAATAAGATTCAAGTTTTCTTTTCAAGGGCTTAGTGGTCGAAACGAGGGGTTTGCGACTTCAAACTACCCTTTGGATTGCTTAACGGTGTTGGGATGTGGCGGTAGCATCAAACCTTGTGGAAGACATTTGACTTAATAAGGCCATACTCACCCCCTATGGCATTGTGTAAAATATTTGCCCATTATGCTATTCCGGACCAAACTAGCGTGCTTTGTTGCTTAAAGACTGTAACTCTCTCCCAAAGCCACAATTGTTAAAATCTCTTCTTCTTCTTCTATATGCGACACATGGGGCTTTTTAGCAAAGGGACTCTCTCCCAAAGCCACAATTGTTTTGAGGCTTTAACCTTGGACCCATGACTTCCCATGGCTTCTAAGGGTAAGAGCGGGTAAGTTAAATGCTTAAATTAAATTTTTGAAAAGGTATTTCTAAGGTTTTAAGTAAATCTCGATTGGGTCACTACCATCTGGGAATTCAGGAAAAAAGCATCTAAGGTTAGTAAGGATTTAACCTTACAAATGCTTCTTAGTATCTAAGTTTTAAGTCGTAGGGGTGTTACCATGGCTTTTTGTGGCAACCACATACATGGAGAGCAATAATGACTACAATGCTAAATGTTAAGTGTAAAACTAAGGGATTTTTTTGCGAGAATGAATTATTTTTGTCACACTTATATTATCAACGCATAAAATGCATGAGGCATTTAGGGTTAGGTTTTCCGAAGAGATCATGAAGCGTAAAGGGCGGATCTTTGAGCAAGCTCTCTACGATCAGCTAAGCACTAACGAAATGATGAAGAATTTGATTCGATATCATTTTGTACCACAAAGGAATATGGGTGATCGGATCACGGATGCCAATTAGGTCGGAAAAAATCAGGCAAGTAATTCCCCTTGAAAATATTTAGTAGCTTAAATTAGCTAAGCCTCTGCCGACCAAGGCATCAGCCCATTTGGATGCTCACCCAATTCGGCGGATTTAGGGTTGCTAAGTGGCATATACTTTTGCATTAAGGCTGGAATGCACACACGGAAAGAACTTATGCACATATATATTTGTAAAATGTGGATTTAGAAGCAGTCTTGGTCTTCTTCTTTGCTATGGTAGGAGGCGAGAAGGCATTTGTCGGGAGCTTGAATTGCTCCCGGCTATTGGATCGATAAAAAGCGGGGGGGCCCTTGCATCTTATACAAAATTTCTTGGTGGCGAAGTGGCTGGTGGTGGTTGTTGTTGATATTTGTTGTGCGGGGAACAAGGCTAGAGCGACTCTAATCGGTCGGATATACTATTTATTAAGTTATAGCGGGATATCTCATTTATAAAGGAGGATTTATTGATATTTATATGCCCAAGTGATGCATAAATCTTGTGATTTTTGCTAGATCACTGCATCCATAAATGCACGAAAAACAATTTGGCAACATGCTTACTTTTCCCTGTGACCTCTTTTTTTTCTATTAGGTGAAGAAAGCGGTCCAATTGGAGCAATGCCCGGATGTAGTCATTTTGGGGTGGAGAAATGGGCTCCTAGGGGAGGTCCGTTTCTTTATACCATTATAATTCAATGCTTGAGGTTTAATGCTCCTTAGCATTCTTGTTTCATTTGTCTACAAGAGAGTCTCCTTTCGAATAAAGATATGGGTTCATATCTTTAACATCTGTATGTATAATTTGCATGTTTTGCATGGAATTGACATATTCAAGTATAAGGTCCTCTTTTGTTCATTGGTGAATGGCTAATGCTTGATCCTTTGCTATGTATTTATGATCCGAGGCCGATTTGGAGTTATGTCCATCTAACATAGGAAAATTGAAACTTCTTGGCTTCTTGCGGGTATACAAAAGCGAGGAGATGTTGGAGTAAATAGTGTTGTGCTCTTTCCAAAAGTTCGAAGCTTTGAAGGTAACTTCTTAGGCATAGCTATGGTATTAGATATCATTACAACATTTGGTAGTAAAGTTCTTGCACCAATTGTCTCTTATAGCATGTACTTTCCAACAACAAAATCATTAGGTGGTAATGGTTGCAGATATAAGGGATGCATTTGCAAAAGCATAGAGGCGGTGTACTTATTCAAGCTCATCATTACGAGGGTTCTCTTATTTAAACATATTTCTACGTATCCTTTGCATCTTATTGGTAAATTTCTTATCGTCTCCAACGGATGGCGAGGCCTACAACTTCAATGGCCTAGTACCAAGAGCAATACGTTCTTTGAAGGACAAATATCGGATCTGGTACGTTCATACACAAGAATAGTGTTCCCCTTTTATTGCCTATTTTTGTCTTTTGGTGGGGAAATGACTAAAGCATCACTCTTACTTGATTTATGGATCTGCATGTAATTTATTGCTTGTCACTTGTATTTGCATTTTAAATAAAGGAGTTTTATTTTACTTATGCTCTTATTTCTTCATAACTTTTGTAGCATAAATTCATGTTAAAACGAGCGCAAACATTACAAAATTTTGTGTAATTGAAAATGCAAACATATTGCAAATCAATACAAAATTCAAATTACAAATCCAAACATTTGTAAATAGATGAACAACCTACAAATATGGTAAAAATTGTTATGATGAATTTTTTTGACTATTTTTCGATGAACGATTTTTTTTTTTTGACTCTTTTTGGACGATTTTTCGACTATTTTTTTTTGTGATTTTCTGGCGTTTTTTTTTTTACGATAGTTTTGGCCAATTCGGCGTTTTTTGACGATTTCTCTGACGCATAATCTCAGAAAACTGACGAATTGCTTGACGATTTTTCTGACGCTTCATCGTCAAATAAAAATCGTCAGGTAAATCGTCGACTAGTAAATGCAGGCGGTTGCCTTTTTGTGAAGGCGATCGGCGATTTTTTTGGTATGAGAACCCTCATTCTCTTGTAGTGCATGGCATTATTTATGCCTTTATAGATGGCCTTAAAGTTGCCATTCGGTGTGGCGGTATATGTGGCATTATTTATGACAAAAAGTTTAGCATTATGAGTGGTCTTATTAGCGACCTTATAGGCGACGTTATAAGTGGAACTATAGATGATGTAATATGTGACTCAATAGGCGACACTACCAATGCATTAATCAGGGCATTCTGCTTGACGTTGTAGTTGGCTTTATAAGTGAGACTATATTTGACGTTATAAGTGACGTTGTCGCTTATGTTGTAGGTGACAAAGGTTCTGACACTATGTTTGACTTTATAGATGACGTTGCCACTAATGTTATAGGTGACATTGCCACTAACGTTATAGGTGACATTATAACTGACGTATTGTCTGCCACATTTGTGTCATCCGGCTATGTCACCCATAGTGTCATTTAACAAGATAGTGTCATTTAACAAGAAAATTGGAGTTGCAATTTTAAGCCAAATATCGACACAAAGGATGACACTAATGGACCCCTTCTCTTGTAGTGCCTTTCACTCTGAAATTGAAATTTGGCCCGACTTTCTCTTCTCGGTTTGGCGCCCGGCTCTTCGTTGGGTTGAATCCTCGGATGGATTTGTCTTGGTGGGCTTTATGATCATAGGTCACATGGAAAATCCCTACGACGCAAGAATCAGAGCTTTTTTTTGATCAAAAACTAATTGCAATCTTTGTTATGTTTGCCAGTTTTACATTCTTGAGGTGCATACGCCTTGATTATAGAGCTTATTTCTTGATCTTCCAGTAAAAACTCTTTTTTCTTCTCCGGCATTTTTTTTCCTTAGACTTCAGTATTTTCTTTTTTGTTCTTCTAAATGCTCGAGAAAATCTTCGCGGCAATACCAACATTTGCTTTTCGGCGGGAGGGCGTTTTTTGGGTTTAGGAGTGCAAGCTGCGGTGTCCAAGCATTGGATTCTTAGAGATAGGTCGATTTTGTCATTATTTTCCTTTTCTTACTCATGATCTACCGTCAATGTTTTGGGCTTCTTTTTTTGCGGGCGTAAAGCTTCTAAGGAGCGGTGATTCACCTTTTAGACAAACATGATGCAAATGTTTCTAATCATGGTGCTCATATGTCATCGTTGTGTGCACGACCGCCCTTTGCTTATTTTCATAAGCATTTTGATTGTGCAAGACCGCGCTCACAATGCGGCGCTTCAAATTTTATACGCTACTATGCTCTGGCTTTGCCATAGCCGATTTGCAAGAAGATCTGAGCATACTAAGCATATTCCGGCTGTATTTTGTGACCATTCATTTTCATTTTAAGGATAGTTGCCGGTCCACCGATTCGATTTATCCGTGTTAATCCCCATCGATATCTTCCATCCAAGACTAGATCTCTCTTTGAATCCTATTTGTTGCAAGCCCGTTTGCCAATATTGATCTGTCAAGGGAAGATAGTTGGGGCAGCAGAATATTGCTATCACAAGTGCTAATGTGCTTTTTGGAAGATTGAAGATTTGGAAGGAACCAAAGGGTCTCGGGACATGCGACCCTACTAATTTGAAATGATCAAAGTTCTTAAAGGAGTTACCACGCTTAATGACTACAGGCATATACACCAATGCATATTATCTGGTGGAAGGCGAAACCGATGATGGCGTCCTTCCTTTGAACTGTGCTGAGTTCCATTCCCTTTACTCCATTATTTCAGTTTTATTGATGTCTTTGGAGTGTCTTTGATTCAAGGACCGGACTTAAATGTTTGTACAAGTGTTTGTTTTTAAGCGTCTTTGCATAAGCGGTATACCCCCTTGTTTTGCTTTGGAATGCAAGTTATTTGGAAAAAAGGTTGGTGATACATACTGTATACAAGCTATGCTTTATATATGCTCTTGCTTTATATTCTTGCCCTTTGGGAATAATGTCTACCATTTTAATAATTGCATGTAATGTGCCTTTTTTTAAGGTCGTTCTGCTGTAATCCTACCATGTAGCAAAGGATTTAAACTGCTTATGCATTTTTCAATAAGTTACATAATATGTGAAGCATATAAGCAGTCACAGCATGATTGGCACATTGTTGTTTCGATTTGCTTGGACAAAATGAACATAAAAGCATGCTGTATATCTGCTCGACCTTCATTTACTTTGGTCCAGCATAGGAATCATCATTAATGAAAGCTATTTGCCATATGTCATGTGCTTTGTGTTATGTGCACGTCCATTGCCATTGAAAAGCAAGGATGCAGTGGTTTCGCCCTGGAAAAAAGGTCTATTATATAGTGAAGGATTGATCTTTAATTGCATTACATGGCAAAACTATATGCACTGGAGTGAAGCTTGCCAAGTTAGCATTTGCTTCCCATGATCGGGACTCTTTTTTCAATTTAAAAATTTGAGCAATTGAAGCAGAGGCTTGATTGGTTTATTTGGCACAATTCGGAGGCATATAATCAGGTTGGTTCTTACTTCAAGTTATGGTTTCACAAAATAGTAGATTACATGATAATCATGTGATCTATTGATCAGAGCCTATGGACAGGGTTTATTATGTGTTTTGTGGTGTCAAATAAATGCACATTACGTTTTTCGTTAACGATGCATTTAGGATCCCATGGTCTTTTTGTCTATAACTTATTGTTTTACTTCAGTCAACAATTGGAGCACTTAGGCTGGTTTCTTTGGCATCTTGGATTCGAGACATTTCATATTGTATTTCTTGGAAATGTTTAAATTTGGTTATTACAAGGGTATTTGATCTGCTGCTCCTGTGCTCCAGGTGAAACAGGTGAAATAACTTTTCTCCATCTTTAGGAACACTTGGCATGCATTTGTTGGTCATACTATATAGCACTTTGTTAATTTAATTTTAGGGTTCCTTAATTTACTTTTATTTTTCTCGACTTTACGAGGTAATTCTAACAGATTTATTGTCCAACAAATGCCATTAGTCTCTAAGGATTTAGGTTTCCACATGCCTACACTTTACGCCAATGAAGGCAAATTCTCTTCCACATGCTGCCACTTCCCTACCATGGCGTAGAAAAAAAGAAACTTATAACTTATTTTTTCTTAGTCCGGATCTCGCTTCAGCAGAAAAAGGCTTCATGCATGTAAGTTCTACTTCTCCACCACAATGAATTGAAATTGGATGCATTTTTGGGTTGCCCCTAAGGGCAAGCCCTTGTTAGTGGGTTTGTGGCATATGCTAGGTATATGCCAATATATACCGAGAATATGCCAATATTTGCTAAAAACCCATCATAATTTTGTAAATGCTATGTTGCCCTGATTCTTGGAGAGGAACTATGGAAACCGGGAACCGGTGCTTTCGCTCCTTGCTTCGAGGCTGCGGCATTGATGGATGTTTACTTACAAATGGAATCTGGCATGGCCATGTTGTTCGGAGCCAAATCTTGGATTGGCATCCTTCTCATTCTCGATAGATCAGCTTTTATCTACTCTGTTTCCTCTCCCATGGAAACGTCACCGAATCGGGTTGTTGATGGAAGCAATGGAGATATTGCGGTTGATCAATATCACAAGTACAAGGCATGCTCGAAACCTTCATAATCGAGCGGTTGAATGTTAATGAAAGTTTATTTTCATGAGGGCCATGAATAAAAATGTTAACCTTGAAGCACGGTAAAAAAGAGAATGCCAGTAATGGTTGGCGGTGTATTTACCCATTGCTATGAAGTCTCCTACAGTAACGTTGTTCTAATATGTCAAATTACAGCATTGAACCGGAAAAAAAAAAGAGAGTATAACAAGAATGCACTAACATTTCTCAAATGAAAATAGGAAGACATCGATATTATGGCGAAAATGGGGGTGGATGCTTACAGGTTCTCAATTGCATGGCCTCGAATAATCCCAGGTTTTAACAATCATAAGATACATTATCACATTGCCAAGTTAAAAATACGGTGGTGTCATTCTGGAAGTTAACAAGAAAATGTCCATACGAGTTTCTGACTGATTTTGTATTTTTTTAACTTTTGCAGATGGCATTAACCACAAAATAAATGATGAAGGGATAGCATATTATAACAGGCTTATTGACTACCTCATAGAAAAAGGTGATCTTTTACTAGCCAATCTTTGTTGATTTGGGCCTGGTTGGATGTCTTGGCAAAATGGCCACAATATCAAAGCATTGTCTCCAGGGCCTCTCTTCACTTTTTAGCATTTCTGAATATCGTCCTTAGAAATTACATGCTATAATGTTATATAATTTTGAAAGACACTTCCAATGTCTGTTTCTTGGAATAATGTTGCATGGAAACTATGGAGAAAGTTTTTCTAAATAATAGAATCTAATGTAAAAGAATAGGGTGTTTAGTATGCAACTGTGCGTACTTCGCTTTTAGTAGAGTTTTCCCTCTGTTTTTTTCCTCAGGTTTACAACCATACGTGACACTCTATCACTGGGATCTCCCCCAGAGACTTGAATCCCTCAGAGACTTGAAGATTCAATAGGGGGATGGACAAGTAAAGAGATAGTGTGAGTTATGTTTTTGTTGCTGATGACAAGTATCAAATTGCATTTAATTTGTCAATAAAGTAGTATACATGTACATGCAGAGAACATTTTTCTGTGTATGCAGAGGCCTGTTTTGCTGCATTCGGAGACCGTGTAAAGCATTGGATAACCTTTAACAAACCTCTACAATTTACAGTCAATGGCTATGGAACGGGTATACATGCGCCCGGGGAGAACCTCGGATAGATCAATGAGTTTGTTTGGAATTCTTGAGTAGATCCTTATCTTGCAAGCACATCATGTAATCTTGGCACATGCTACATTTGTTGATATTTTCAGGAAGAAGTTCCAGGTAAGTGTCATTGATGGCGAGAATTATGAGCTTTATTAAGTATTTTTAGGATTTAACTAGTTAGTGTATGTGAACTTGCAGGCAAAGCATGGAGGCGTCATACCTATGACAGTGGACTGTGAATGGGCCTAGAAGATGGAGACTATGGAGTATCTCGCTATTGATGTTTCAAAAGCATTAGCTCCATCTGAAGAGTGGTTGTATCAATATCGAATGTCCTTTTGATGTGCTTGTTTGGTAAATCTTAAGCCGAAATCTAGAAGAACTCAGCTTCTCCTCCTTTTTGTACGGTCCCGTGGAATTGTTCCTATTGTTTTGCACTTGCTCTTTAGCATGAACGTTTTTGAGTAACATCTGGTTGCGTAGAGGTAAGACCATAGCTAACCCATCCATTTTCATGAATTTGTTTACAAGAACTGATACTTGCTCTTCTTAGCAGAATGTTATTTCGAGCTTAAAGCTTGTGTTTGGTGCTCATCTAGACATATATTAAATATTACATCACGAGTTTTTTTTTCCAAAGATGGTGAACAATCCATATTTTATGATATCTTTGTAAGAACAAGTTATTATCATGTAGCGGATGAGATGCATGTATGATAAACGTTATTAGTGACTTATTTCATTCGCATTATGGTGTCGAGCTTCTTTGGTCAGATTTGAGGGTGCTAGGTTAGGAAGACACCTTCGGGAGCGGCCTATTCCGGAACCGAGATCTTTAATATTCATATATTAGATGATCAAAAAGAATAATTTATTAGGTTGCTAGGAAAAGAAGGATGTTGAAAAATGGATGGGTTTGAACTCCTTATTCGCATCACCGCCTTGCTCCTTATAGACACCACTAGAGCCTTTTGCAACACCGCTTTTTTAATGAGAAGACTACTAGAGCCCCCTTTGCAACATGATGGTGAACAATTTTATGTGACCATCATGTGTTGCAAATATTCGAGCCTTTTCGATCCTCATCTATACAATTTGAAGTGAACCATCATATTGGGGCGGGAAAAATTATTGGATAGCAAACCCCGGGACCTTCATTTACCAAGTCAAGTGTGCCAGTGCACATTGCACATTGCATATATTTTCCAACTGTCTAGAGATGAGAAAAGTAATTAATAAATCAATAGATAGGAAAAGATGGGTTCGGGGAGTTAAATTTGTCCTTTGCATCTTTGATTACGGTGAGCTGCACCTCTCTAAGCGAAGTACCTTATTCATTTAGTGGTTTTGTTTGCCTTAATTTTGCAATGCTATGATAAATTGCTTATGTGGCATGAGCCATGATGTGATTGTAGAGCAGTCAATGAAGCGAGATGGTTGCCTCCCATACATCATTAACACCTATTATCTAATTTACTTTATCTAATTTATAAAAGTTACATTGTTTTATTTAGCTCGAGTTGAATAAGCTCACATATCTTTGGAGATTTTGGCTTAATTAAAGAGACAATTATGAAACATCTCTTAGAATAGCTCCAAATGCTGTGTTGGCTCTGTTATTGCAAGCAAGTTTTTGGTCCATTTGCTACAAGACCGACCAGTTCCATAGTATTAATGAGAGTGTTTATAGATCTGCCTTTCTCAAATCCCATATTTGCGATTGAAATCTTTGTGCTACGCAAGTATTTATGTTCTCTTATGATGCTTTGCATGTGCATATGAAACATGTGGATGTTATACATGTAATTTTTCAACTTTATGTTACTTCATGTTGGCGCATCTAATCTTATGTTACTTCATGTTGGCGCATCTATTTAGTAAATTGGCAGGCATGCTTTTATTGCAGGAAGTGATAGGAAGTTCTTGAGCATCTACATTTGGGTTTATCCTTCTCTTATGCCCAGATTAAATGTCAGAATCTGAAGCCCTGGTAATTCCAGGGCCTTCCTTTTAAGTATGATTTGAGCACGAGGGTGAGCATATGCGTTCAAACTCTTTATTCATAGACAAAAAAAAGGTGAGATCCAGTCTCGATCTGCAAATGGTCTGTAATGGCAGCGTGCATAAATGTCTTTGTTCTAAATATGGATCTTTGTACTTGATACACGTTGCCTTCTTTGTGTATTCACTCCAGTCTGAGATGTTCAAGTCTACATGATATAGTAATATAGACATGCGCAGGTCGTTTTCAAATCCCGGCTTGTTGGGCTTTTGCCATAGTTTTGCAGATTTATTTGTGGATCCTTATTTTTGCTGGGAAGGCTCCTTCTTATTGGGCATTTCAATGTTGTGCATTTGTAACTATCGTTTTGCTTCTCTGTTATTGAGCACCGTTAACTCCTCATATTGGCACAGTGAGATAAATATCAGAATATGGGAACATTGTCTCTGAACTGACCACTTTCTGCACAATGATTATTTATGACAACCAATGTACTTCAAAACTTTGTTATGTTGGTGCAATTTTTAAAGGTGATTGAGAATGCACAGAAATATGAATTTAGCTTATTGGCCATAGGGTAATACGATGAAGCCGATGTTCTTACTTACTGTTGGTCCCAACGCCACATTCACTAGTTGCAGGGAACTATGTGAAGGCAAGCCCACCCTCAAGTACGTCTGTAACAGCCTGATTACCTGTTTCCATGCAATAAATCTCGCCAAAGTGTTTCATGCCATATCTTCAAGTTGTGAAGGCAAAGTATTAGAAGAACTATTGCTTGCACCTTTATTTTTAAGATTGAGGCATGAGTTTGTCTTTTGCAAAGCCAAGATTTTGACATTGTTTGAACTTTGGATGATGTACACGTAGGTGCCATTTTGTGTTATACGAACTATTGCCAGCATATGCCTAAGATATTCTAGTGACTGCTACAAACTGGCTGTGGCGAGTAAATTGGCGGTCAGTCGTGTTATCTGTCGGTGCTATTGGAACCGCATAACCAGAATAAAGTTTGACGCTGTGGGTTTAGGCTCTGCACATTTTCCAAGTCCGAAGCTTCCCCTTGATCCAGCAAATCAGATCCATGCTTCGGGAGGTACCAAAGGGTTTTCAAATTGGAAAAAATTGAGAAAAATGAAGAATCGCCAAAGAAAGCGAAAATCCAAGGTTATGGCCTCGGTCGGCACGGCAAAGGCTATGGCTTGAAACTTCTTCGACCTTAGAAGATCTTGAAAACAAAAAGCCATCGACCTTAGAAGATCTTGAAATCGCAAAGATGCCATAGCCCGTGTTGTTTCTTTTTCCGTGAGAAGCTTCCGAAAAGGCGTGGATAATAGGAGACCAACAACTTCTTTATTTTCTTGGATTCTTTCGCAGAGGCAAATTTGCGAAGGGAAGGTAACACGGCATTAAAGGAAGCTTTGCAAGCTTCAACGAGGCAATGCCCTAGAAAACACAGGTGTCCGTGCTGATCCATGTTCTTGGGCCGGGGATCATTTACCGCGAACAAAGGAATTACGACTTTAAATCTTTCTCGATCAAAGCTTGTTAAATATCGCCCTCCCGGACCTCTTTAGTCTTTTATCGACCATTTCCCAATCTTTTTGTTACCTTTCGATTTGTCTATAGAGTAGGAAGCCATTCCATGGAGATCAAAGAGAATAGCTCATCAACAATATGGGCGTGGGCATTGCTTTTAGAGATATAGTAAGCCCTTTGCATCCCCGTTTCCACTATATTCTTGTTTGGTATTGGGTTAACTAGCCTTGCTCAATGAATACCACTTTTGTGGCCTTCGACCGGTGTCTGCATCTTTTGGCATGACTTTTACACAAAATTTTTGGTCTAGTATGCACCATAGAACATGCCAAGAGTTATGGATGTCTTCTCTAAGAGTCAATTCTTATTTAATTTGTTTGTATGTGACTTTAGTGATAGGCCGTGAGTTTTTGTTTGCGGGATGGTAAAATTAACTCCTTAAATTTCAACGGTCACGAAGATCTCTTAGTAGCGACTTGTGATGATAAGTCTATCGGCTTTTTGATCTGGCGCAAAGTAATTAGAATTGTGAACATTGCAAAATTTTATTTCATGCCTTCTCAAATGTCTGATTTTCATGTCTCCACAGATCTGTGAAGACCATACCAAGTAAGAAATATAAGGTCGACCAAATTTGCTTCACTCATTATGATAACTCTGTTGTGTGCTCCTCAAAAAACGGGTGGGATGGTATGTTGCCCTTGAAACCATTTTTATCTTTTGGTTTTACTTTCTGATTTTTTCTTATTTTTCTTTCTTAGAATCACTAAGATACTTGGATATGAATAAGGTTCGCTATGTACATTATTCTAAAGGCCATCGGGATAGGTGAGACTTTTATGACTCAAAATGAAATTCTGAAGCAGGCCTTGACGGAAAACACAATTGCTTACCTAGATATGGGCTCGGGGAAAACCTTCATAGCAGTCCTAATTCGGGGAGTTGAGACATAAGCTACGATCGAGTCAAACAAAAAGATAGCAATTTTTTAGCACCAACGGTTCACCTTGTCATTCAGTCACGATTTCTTTTATGTTTGATCTGTTATGAGTATAAAATTGATGTTATCATTTGTTTTGTGCTCATGATCGGCAAGGTGATTGTGCTTACATCGCCATATAGCCGTGGATCAAAAGCGTGAGATAGGAAGCACGAAGATCCGGGTTTCGGTTTGGTAGGTTTCTTTCGCGGTATAATCTTTACCAAAACTCTAATCCGGGGCTGGGTAGTGTTACAAAACATATACACAAATCCGTTACAACAAATTGAAAGCGATCGGCGAGGAGCCATACCTTTAGTGCTAAATTGCGATCGATGCAAACAAGAGAAGCGTGAAGCGGGTTTGGCGGTATTGGAGAATTTTTGCGTTGAAGAAAGAAGGATGGAGGTGGTCGAGCATGCTCTCACTATGGTGGCGGTTACGGTGAAGACGACTGGGCAATTATCATTTGGCCACCGACCATGTTGTGAATATTTTATGGAACGTTTGTAATGCAAATCGGTGCCAATATGTGTTGCAATGTCAACGGTGCAAAGCGGGGCTTTACTCGGCTCCTCATTGCAATAACTACCATTTCGGCTGAACAAAGAAAAGGGCTCTTGGGCTACTTAAGTTGTTATAAGATACTTGGTCGAAGAGCCTTGCAAAAGCTAGACATTGGCCTTACCGATTCCATTGATCACCATCGACCGGATCAATTCTATAGATCAATCTTTTGATAATCGATCTTGTGGTCAATTGATCAAACAAGTTCACTTCCTCTTGCCTCTAATGGATGTAAAAAGTTCTTCCAACATTGGAACAACTTTCAAGTATTGAAGTATGTCCAATGTTTTCATTGGGATCTAAACCTTATACCATGTCTCCATTCTTTGGGTTAGTTTTACACATTCAAATTTCAAGTCATTTCTTTATTATCATTCTTTGTCAACCTTTGTCTTTTATATCTAAAATTTTCTGAATTGAATCTCTCTATGGCCCTTTTTTGTTTTGTTCACCTTGGTTTTGTTTTGTTTCGTAAAAAAAAAAATTGCTTGCTCCAAGTTAGTGGAAAAATTGTTACCTTTTTTCGTCTTAAGTGGATCTCTTATTAACATTGAATGCAACTTTTAGTTCTTATTAATAAGTCTCCATGTATTCTTAGTAACTTGGAATGAAGATAAAATAGCACGAACCAAAGTGTAATGGGCATTTTATGTGGTGATCAATTAAGGTATATAATTTTATACAACAAATCCGAAGACAACATCAAAACATAGTAAGGGACCATTCAAATGCTGCCCCTATTGTGGATCAAGATTGATGGTCAGATTGGACCCACTTATTTTATCTACTATAGATCTTCACCTATCTACTTACGTGGACTGGCTATTATCATATGCTTTGTCACGCTTGCTTTGCTACTATTGGGATGCAAATACGATGTGCGAGACTAACTTTATCATTATAAAGTCACTTCACCCTCCAGTCACGGAGGGCAACCCTCCGTCTTGCAGACCTTGTTTCATATTTTGCTCTTTAAATGAATTTGTTTTTGCGAATCATGTAATAATCATAATTATTTGTAATTGGTCCGATGAAGAATGATAAAGAATATTTTCATTCAAGATGTTTATTATAGAACAGGGGCATGAAGCTGGAAACAATATTTGCATATGATATTTCAATAATGAGGTCCAATCTTAAGTTCAAGATTCAATTTCGACAAAATGGTAGGATAGATTGACAATGATGGCATCAACTTATGGTCGATTTGATTACCGCAACATTTTCTGTGCAGGGCATTAACAGTTCAACAATACCATACACGCCCTCATAATAAGTTATCAATACCAGAATCCCAAAGACGTGTCACCGTAAAGCGTCTAGGCAAAATGTAGGTTGGGAGCAACCAATTTGTCACTAAGTAAAGCGTCCAGTATGTTGGGAGAAACCAAGTTGTAAATATGGGCTCTAGGAACAATTTACCAACAAGTTTTATTGTTGTGGCTTAATTCTATTGCCATTTATCATTTTAAAATCGGGATCTGAGACTCAAATAATTGTTACACATCCACAATAAATTGATCCTTCTCGAGCTTATTATTGATCAATGCAAATTTTTATTTTTGTATGCTTTATACCTGGCATTGCTATGTGCTATATGTTCGAATGTAGAGATTCATATTAACTTTATTTTGCTAGCCTAGAATTAGGTTCTACCATTTGCACATTATTGCCCATGCATAATTTACACACATTTCATAAACTCTTATAAGCGTAAACATATGTCCGTGCGCATAATGGCTAGATCCTACATTCTTTATAAATTTGAGCGCATGCAATTTTCGCTGCATCCATCTTTCGTATTAAACATGCAGGAAAGTATACCCTAGATTTCAATCTCAATACACGTTGGGGCTCAAGTTGTGCATGGACCTACATATCGAAGTCGCATTTCCATGGATGTCTTATAAACTTTGAGGATGTTGTTTTTATGATAAATAGAAACCATAAATGAAGTTGCCCCTATGGCATAATTGCTAAGGCCGAAACGAAGCTTATGCTTAGGGCACCTATTTATTTTATGTTCATATCAAACCATCTGAGGAGGAGACTATCGTCTCTAAACGTGTAGTTGCAAGAAAAAGCAAGCTTTCGGTGAATTGGCATATAGTGCATGCAATAGCCTTTATAAGTAAACCATTGTCATAATTGTTCATAAGACTTCCGCTTTATTGGATGGGAGCAACTAGAGTTGAGTTTCGCAATGTACCGAGGTGTTTGTTTTATCTATCGCCTCCTTTTGCAATTGAATCAAGCATTTTATTTATATTTTTTCTTAAATAAATTGAGTGTCGGAGGTGGAGGGAAAATATAATAAAAAGGGATGTAACCCTTTTCAAATGTTTCAAAATTTATCAAATTTTTTAAGATTTAACTAAATATTTCAAATGCCCTTCAAGAAGTAAAACCATTGGGACACTTTGTTGTTTTGGTCTTACCGGAAGAGAATCATTACATTTGGCCTTACCATTATGAACTAAAGTACGCCGAGAGAACTAGAACAAAATTTTGTGTGCAATGGAACACGATTGATTATAACTGAAAAGTGGGAAGACGTGTCATTGAGGCCTTAGATAGTAATTGGAACCCATGTTGGTAATCGGTTCTTCTATCTCGCATTCCAATTGTGCCTAACGATTCAGGATTGCCCTTTAGTTTGAAAGGGTTCAATTCCCTTTGCGGTCGGCCTTTGCCATGACGATAAACAAGTCTTAGGGCAGACAATGCATAAGGTGGGGTTATATCTTCCAAAGCCTGTCTTTACGCATGGACAATTATATGTGGCGCTCTCAAGGGTACAAAACCGCAAAGGAATTCGGGCGTTATCAAGGACCCACCAACCATGCCTCAAGAAGATGCCAATACAATTTCAAGGTTTACGAGGAATGTGGTTTATACAGATGCTTTGTGATGGAGGTAAGTGTCATGTCCTCGACTAAAGTTTTGACAACCATATAGTGCATGTATATATGTGTTTCTTCTCAAAGGCTCTCATGTTTCTTCCAGGCATTTATTGACCTTCTGAATTTGTGCAGATGATGAAGCCCTACACACCCTTTGTACCTGGGGAACAATAACAATTGCTTATATGCTTCTTAACAGGTTATTTTATCATCTTAATTAAGGAGTTTATCAATGCATTTCTTTTATCTTACTTTGGAATGATATCTTATTATTGTAGGAGTTATGTTGTTGATAACACCCGCTACGTGGTTGTGTTAGAGAAAAAAAGTTCCCTCGGTACACACATGCAAGGGAACTTGCTTCAGTCGAGGCATCACACACATTGGCGTTTATGGATGGGAGACGGTTCAAGGCCCGGTCATCGATCCCACATGATGCGCTTGGTGACTATGAGCTTCCCGAAGTTTCTAACCAAGTATAACATTGTTGTTGGTAGACCCGAGTCACGCGTGTGGGACATGATATCGAAAGCATGTTTACACATTCATATTCGCCACCATAGGTAATGCACAGAGGAGCTTCTATACCTATCGCCAAGCGAAAATGAGCTTCATATTGAGCCAACAGACGTTCCTAGAGTTGTTTGGGACAAAGTTCTTCATGATGTGGATCCATTGATCCGAATGACATAACCTCTATTTGCACCCAAAAATGTTTTGTATTTGTATTTATTTTGTTTATGAACTTCATATTATGTGTACACTTTAAAGGTAAAGTTTGTTTCCTTTCAATATATGTCTATTACACCTAAACATATATTGCCTTATGCATTGTGCACGCTCGCTGACACTTAATAATCCATTAACGCACATAAATGCCAACGCACATCCACGACTAATGCCCGGCATCGCGGGCACACGCTTCTAGTCTTTATTAGTTTTGAGTTTGCGCTGAGAAAGCAGTTTTCCATCAACGCTGGGCACTTTTTCTAGTAGATCAATAATGTCATCATCTAGCCCAATCACATAGCATTAACATACACAATACCCTCTAAATGCCATCATATAGCCCTATCACATAGCACTGAAATCCACATTCTTTCCCTAGTGTGCCTCTATATGTATAGTTTGCACTAATTCTAAGCGCTAAGCAACTTCCAACAGGTCTTAACACTTATATCAATGTCACACTGAGGTGATAAAGAGCAAAAGGATTCATTCATTATGCTTTTACACATCGATAAACCTCTTCTTAATTATTGCAATTCCACAAACACGTAAAACAATATGAAATCTATTTAACAACTAGAAACATCAAGATATAGGTACAAACTCATTAGCAAAATCGCCATAATCTCTGCTAATATGAAGTAACTAAGTTAAACATAAGCTCCATACGTTTACAAATACATTCATTATGCAAACTTTCACCTTCAAATAACACTTGCATAAAATCCATATTGCTAACATGTATCATACACCACCAAAAGTAACATAAGCAATCAAACTTCACTAGACAATCATGTCAAAATAAGCGTTCACTAGACAATCATGTCAAAATAAGCTTTGTGAATGTAACTTCTCTATCCCCAACCTAACCTTCACCTCAAGCTTGTATTTTCGCTAATTCGCTTTCAAAGTAGATTGTTGGACAATTTTTAAATGGTCGGATATTTTTAAGAATAAAATAGAATAGAGTTTTTATAGTCCGCGGAGATGAATCGGCCTATGGGACCAATGGGCGGAGTTTTAAGCAGGAACCCTATTTTCGATCCTGCACGACGAAAAAAAATTTAGCGACGAAAAAATAACATTGTGACACTTTATGGTGGTGCCACGTTTCAAATTTATATAGCTACTAGAAAAAGTGCCCAGCGTTGCTGGGCTTTTCATTGGGATTAAATTCAAAAATTAATCAAGATATGGTTGGGAACGTCTAGTTGGGTATATATGGTCGTCCATTGTAAATTGAAGTTTAAAATTGTCCTTTTTAAGATGCTGAGACCCGAAATTTAGAAGAATCCTTTCCATTTTTCGGTTATGTATGAGAACCAAATGACCACTATTTTAGGCATTCACCTAATCTTGCTAGGTGTTGATGCTCTCCTTCAAACATTCAAAGCCTTGTATTTTGGCGGCATATATGATACTTGGGCTCCCTAAGTGGTCGAGATGTAAGGAAAATAACAAATCTTACCCTTAGTCCAAGTGTTATATTTGGTTATTTACTCAAATCGGATTCTTAATAGACAAGTACTCCACCACTACGATACCAACATTTGATGGACATTCGTCAACCGGGCTAGGATTTGGTTCAAGACCATTTGATTCCAAGAAAAGTACTCTTACCACTAAGATAAAGATTTGATGGACATTCAACATTCTTTCTCTAAGTCATTTTTCACATTACACAATGATCCATTTCATAGATCCGACATTCAACATTCTTTTGTCTAAGTCATTTTTCACATTACACAATGATCCATTTCATAGATCCTAGTCAAAGTAGTCGATATGAGATTTCTACAAGAGTTTGTGGTGATTAAGGGAAATGGAGACTCCAAGGCCTATCAATTGTTGCTAGGGTGATATTTCTATAAGAGCTTGTGGTGATTAAGAGAAATGGAAACTCCGAGACGTATCAAATATTGCTAGGGTACAAAAACTTTTCGGGCAATCCATAACCAAAATTCACAAACATCACCTATCATGATGCAAAAACTAAAGCTACTATTGATATTACTTGACTTCAACGATATTTGCAGTGGATGAAGGAGCAATTGAGGCATGTATCGTACTCATGCTTGGCTACAAGGGCTAGCATAAGATATTTTCCAGCAAAACAAAAGATGAACTCATGTAGAGACGAGCTCGCACTATGAGATCTTCCAAAACATGAATGTTTGAAGCTGGTAAACATCCACTCATTGGGAAGGGAAAGCCCAATCATCAAGATGGGAGAACTGATTGCATCAGCCTTGGCAGTTTATAACATTTAGAGGTTTTGTTCTTTATTTGCATATTATGACAAAAAAGATGTAAGACATGTCATAAGGAAAGTCACTGCCCGTTTCCAATAGGCAAAATGCAATTTATGAGCCAACTGAGCATAATATCAGAGGAACTTGTTCGATCAGTGAAACCATACTTAAAATGCAGCCACAACATTGAAGTATATCCACAAAAAACAGTGCATACCCTGAATGCACTTATAACACTGAAACTCATCCAAACAAATATAGCAGATCCTGAAGTGTAGTTATTTTAACCAGGCCATTACAGAACGTCAGTTTAGAGTGCAAAGAACATTTTTTAGGCATTGCATGAAATAAGTCTCATGCATGCCCACTAAGTAACCACAAAAAAAAAGCCTGTGCTTTTGCTCATAATATGATCAAAAACAACATTAAGGACATAATAATGAACAACATAAATGATAAGTGCAAATGAATAGACTGGAGGATAGAGTTACAAAAAGTTTAGGAAATAAACTTCATAAGTTGAGCTCACAGCAGTATGGTATATGGCAAAGCTAAACAGAAGGGCAAACTAATTTTAACAAGCTACAAGCGCTTGGATATACAAAGATATCGGCCTCTGCATATGTCCACAATAAGAATTCTGATTTTTGTACATGCTATATTTTGTCAACCTTGCTAGCTTTGACAACAGGATTTGCTTCTGCAATTGCATCTCTTCCTGCTCCCTTATAATCAAATGTTAACTTGAAAGGTTATAATGGTGGTATACTTTCTTGTAATCAAATGGTCTTGAACCCAATCCCTAGCCAGTTGATGAATGTCCATCAAATGTTGGTATCGTAGTGGTGGAGTACTTGAAACATTACAATCTTAACAGGTTTGTTTGGAAACCAGAACTGGACATATTGCAAGATTTGCCAACTCAAAAAGACTCATAACGCTGCCTCAGTTGGCACTATAAATGGGAAGCAACCTGGAAAGGATTAAATATGACATCCAAACCGTAAAAGAAACCTGTTCGTTAATTGTCTTGATCAATTGTTGAAGGCACTGTATTTAGCATCTGAAACTGCGAGCTGCACCTTGAGAAGTATTTTAGCCTCGCAACTTTATTTGCTCGTCTTTGACGATTCCAGCCAGGAGCTATATATGTTTCACATAAAATTTCATGAGCCAATGCTTGCTGACTAAAATCTATTTGCAGAGGTTATTGTTAAGGATATCTACAATTTAATCACATAGGTGGAACCAGTAGATCAACAATGGGGTATCAGCAACGGTGTACATTAATACAAAGCATAAACTCAAACTACGGACCAGTAGATTAACAACGGTGTATCAGCAACGATGCACATTAATACAAAAGCATAAACTCAAACTACATAATAGAAGGGAATGCGAAATTCTTAAGATATTCTGTCAGAATAAAAGCATGAAAAAATAATGCTTATCTGGAGAAGACTGGTCTGACGATGCGCATTAGAGTTTGCCATAGAGAGTCAGTGCTTCAAACACACTCGATCATTGCCTGGAAATGGCTAGCATGACACTAACTGTCTCTGTTATCCTTGCGCATAGAGCAGTCAAAATTGAAATGCTTGAAGAAATTCTGGTGAGGGAGTGCAGTGGTAACTTCTCTTATAAACTATAGACTGTGGCAGTGCGCCAATTCCTTGAGTAAACAATTTAAAAATTATAAGAGAAAGACTGTACTTAGAAAGTTTTGCATGCAGTTCAACAGCAGCAATAACACATGCCATGATTATCTCTATTTATTTAGCTAAAAAATAATTACCAAATAAACATCAAGAAAGCTTGTTCAGAGATGGTAAATAAACCAAAGCATGCAATATCTTATGCATAAAAACCTGTTTTTATGTCGCTGTAACCTCCTTTTCTAGTTCGAAATCCATATAGCACTACTCCTGCAAACTTAATAGTGCAGTGTTCTTCCAAAATCTTTTAGGTGCTCAAGAAGATCCAGCTCTCAATTCAAGGAGAAAAATCTTGTAGCTTGCATCCTAGGGATGCGGATTAGGTAAGCGTTAATTAAAGCATTGGCCTCTTCAAACCATAATCTGTTCTATGGCACGTTTCACTTGGTGCCATGCAGGGTTGGTTGTCCATTCCAATGTCAACAACATTCCCAGGCAATGAAGACTTTTTGGAACTGCCTCTGCTGCCAGCTGACCAAATGTAGTGTCTGAACAGTAGCTGCATTGGCCCATTCTTCTAAGGCCTGTACCTAAGCTTTATTTTATAATCATAGTGGCACTATCATAATGCAATTGTTTTGCTTGGTAAATAAGAAGTGAAAGTTCTCGCATGATTGATTCAGCCTCATTTGCTGTAATTGCGCTACCACTCGTGGCTGCTTTTGACAGAAGCAGCTGACACGCTCTGATCTGGGCACTAAACTCCCAAGCAAGCTGTAGGTGGTTGTTTTCTTTTGCCATCACCACATAAGCCTTGGCCAAAGCCAACTGATCATCAAGCTGCCTTGCAAAAGAATGTATGTTGAGCATTTCCTCCGTTAGATTAAGACTGATGGCTCGTCCTAGGCCGTTACTTCTTGACTGAGAATAAAAGGAGATGATATTAGCCAAGAACTTGCATGCCAGAAATCCCAAGTTTACTACAATGAGTTTCTGCATCTGCATAGAAGCCTAGATAAGTCTACAGATAATTCTAAAATTTTGAAGAAATGACCAAAATTTACCCTGATTTGTGATAATAAAATCATTTGAAGGGAACAACCTACAGCCATGTATGTATTCAGGAAAGAGAGATTGGTTATTAAGGGATCTCCAAGGATTGCATGAGATAATAACAAAAGAAAGGACAACAGCCTGAAGTTTTGGCTATATTAGTATTATCAGGTGCAGGGGCTACGAACCTGCATATGATAAGCACCAGGAATATAAGGAGAGCAACTATATGCTGGAGCAATAAGATAACCTATCATACCTGAAAGATATTTGCGCTACTATGCGAACTGTAAATTTATGCGGATCAAACCACTGCCTTTAAAGACGCAAACATCTTCTCTTGTGCATGAACCCCGTTGTGCTACAAAAGCTGCAATTCAATTGACTTATGTGCCTTATCCATTTCTTCAAAGCATTTCCATTTTTCTTGAGCAGAATCTTGCTCAATGTGCGCTGCAAACAGATGACATAAACAGATTATGTCGTTTCACTTGGTGCTGAAAAATCCTGTAGCGTGCATCCTAGGGATGCGGATTAGGCAAGCGTTAATTAAAGCATTGGCCTCTTCAAACCATAATCTTGGCCATTCAAAGGGCACGCCTCAATTCGACTACAAGAACATACAGTCTGAAAGAAAATAACAGAGCGATGGCCAGGCAGTACCGCATCCATAAGAAAACAAAAATATCGTGCCATAGAACAGATTACGTCGTTTCACTATGTTATGAAGCAGAAGAAACAAAACCGAAAAATCGAAGGGCCAGCAATGTTGTAATAGTTCCTTATTATAGAATAGCTCCATGCTAATTGCTGCCGGATCTAGACCACGGTGTAGATTGAGGATTCACAGAAGACATCCCAACCCACAACCTTATTACCAGCGCGCGCCTTTTCCTATTACCAGAGCGCGCCTTTTCCAAAGAAGTAACCGGCAAATCTAATGGTGCAGAATAAATTAATAAAAATCGAACCGCATCGTATTGACCTAGCCCAAAAAATAAAATAAAATAATAATTATTAAACGGCCGAAAATGAAAGTCATAAAGCATAACAAAATTAACGGGCAAGATCGCGCACAAACTATCCTAAAACGCCTTTATTATTATATATAGATAGATAATGTAAAGTGGACAAAGGAACTCCTCGGATTTAGAAATGGCAGCTGATGCGCCTGTACGAGCCGTGGTCATTTACGGCGACGGCCTCGCTTCTGGTTTATCTGATGATAGATTTTCTCATATTCATAAGCTCGCTGCATCTGGATGCTGCGGTTTTCTAGCTCTTAGATCCAGTTCCCCAGGTTTGATATTATTGATGATAACTTGCCTTTTTGTTTGTATTCTTGTCAGTTTCTTTTACATTCGAGAAAATTCAGGTTCATGCATATAGTTCATCTTCTGATACTAGGCAATAATGTCTAGTATTTAATTGGCAAAAACAACTTCACATGTAGTTTTATGGAAGACAAATAGAAAGAAAGCAATGACATTATGAGCAGCGAAGGACTCCATTGGAAGGTATCCCATAAGATTGTATTTTGTATTGCTGGCTGTGCTTGACAGAGAATGAAGCGGAGCGGGTAGTTACTGAGCTTGCACAACTGCTCGATGTTCAGCATAATCCTATGGTTCGTAAACATAATGATTATGCACATGTTAATAATGCATGTGGTTCTTTACACATAAATCAGCAGCCTGTATTACTTGCTTCACTGTTAATCAGATAGAAGCTTGCATTAATACCAAGACAATGAAATACATTTACATCAAGCTTATACCATCGCTGATTAGAAACACACTCCCACATGTCTTTTACATGGTCGCAATTGGCATATGAGCTGATATTGGAAAAAGGCATTCTCTAGAATTGGTGACATTTAGAAGATCAACAAGTTTAATGCTAGTTTGAGCATAATCCATCTTGTTTATAGGTGTTCTCCTCATAGATTTAAAGAGTGGCATGCATCTGTTTGAAGGACAGAGATCCTGGCACTATAATCGCAAGTATGTTAGTAGTCAATACATTAGTTTTAAGGCATGGAAAGGGTAATAGGTTAATGCTTTTTTTGCATCTTCTTTCAAATCAAAGCGGTGTGGCCTTTAGGAGGTGCCAAATGTGCTCACATGTTATCATTTAGACAAAGTTAGGCATTTCGGATTGGCCAGATATTGTATGCGTCCTTTGTTGTCTATGAACTTGTCCTATCAATTTGCAGAACGAAAGAGCAGAAGGTACTGACATTCTTATGGGAATCGTGCAGGACAAAAGGACATTTCTGCCTTCCATTTCTGAGAGGCAAGTTCGATGTAATGGACATGAATGGTCACAAATGTAATGTTTCCTCATAAATGTAATTAGGTGCTGTTGTTCCTGTTAATAGGTTCATGGGTATGCAAGCTGCAATGATCACAAACTTTGGGCCTGCCTATAGACTTGGTAAACAGGCAGGATTTTGTCCCTTTGCCCTCCAAGATTTCCAGGTTGGTGCAAATAGTAATGTTGAAGGCTTCCCAAATGCAGCTTTTATGGCATCTTCTCTTTTAGGGATGTTGGACCTGATCGAGCCTGAAAACAAGTCTTTTGGGAAGTTTGAACTTGTCCTGTTACACGTACTTGGTACAGATCCGGATATTGAAGTCACTAACCAACATGAGGTATCAAAGCCATTTGAAACAAGGTCAGTGGACAGTACACTGGAATGGTTAGACTCCTTGGTTGGTTCATTGAGAGCTTCTCTGGAACCTGGCTCAAAGGCAAGCAGCCATCTATACATTGTCTTTCTGCTGGGATATGGGATCACAGCTCAGCAAAAGGAGTTTTCACCTTTCCACACAGTTCCAGGGCTGTCGCCGCAACTTTTGGACATATGCCCAAAGCAGTCCTTCATGATGAAAGACGGAGAGGACATTAAAGGCATTAGGTACAACAATCAATACCCTAGCTTTATATGTGTTTACCTCCATACATGCTCATTTTCTTGTGTTTACTTTCACAGAAAAAACAATCCTTTGCTTGTTGTTCATCAAATGGATTCTGTGACACGCCTTGATGATTGTAAAGCCCTTAGCCTTGAAGACTTTCAAAAGGTACCGAAAGGATATTGTTTGGTTGACTATATTTCCTCTAGTGACTTTCAGGCTAAGAGCATAGATCATATAATTAAAGGTAGACTTCTTGGGCATTAAGATATGTACAAGGTACAATAGTTATGCAATACATAGTAAACAAGCTTGAAGCTTTATCAGTAAAGGTCTTCGAGAGGAGAGTTGGCTCGCAAGTAAATATAGTCATTGTTGAATGTGCAGCACTTTTTATAGGATGTCACATGAACAGGGCTAATTGTTTTCTCTCTCTTATTTAGAGCTGCGGGAATCTTACAATATTAGCAGAGCGGTTTTTGTACGAAATAGCTTTCAAGCTTTGGAGGTCACCAAAGTATGGAGCATAATTCTAGTATATCACTGGAAATGTAAAATCTGGGACTATCGAGGGTTGAAATAAAGGTAAGAACATATTTATTGGGTGCACGTTACTTATTATGTGAATAACAAGCATTAAGCCCATCATGCAGCATGGAGTGCGTTTTTTTTTTCATGTTGAACGCAAGATTGTTGACCATCCAAGCCTGGAGTGGCGATTTTCATCCAAAATAAAAATGAAGCTCATAGAATTAAAGCATACAAAATCTTTTTTTTGTTTATCATTTGCAGTTCTAGTTGTTTGGCCGGCCTTATACTTCCTGGATTTTCCACCAGCACTTTGCACCTCCCTTTCTGCCTTTGGCGTTAGTTTTGACTGATCAGTAAGTTAGGTATGGCTCAAACTCTTAGATCCTTCATTCTCAGTTGCAAATTTAGATGCAACACTTGTTGCAGAAGCAGAGATTATGAATTTAGGGCTCTGGGACCTCTCTGCTTCGCAAAAAAAAATCTGGGATGCTGATCATTGCACTTTCGATTGGGTTTCTTTTGAATAGTAAGGGACCTGTGGGAAGCTTGTATTATGATAGTTTGATTTTGAAAAGCTCCTCCTGATTGTCCAATCATGACTGACTCCCATGTTGTGGCATCTACTAGGAGCCGTGCATTAACATGGGCTCCAATCAAACCCACAGCTGCAGTTAACAGTATTACTCCATCTGAATTTGACCTCCCAACTTATGGAGATTTTCACATCTGATGCAGTCATTTAACACCAAGAAATTACAGGACAAATCTCGATTCATGCTTCAAGATTGTTAGTGTTGGGGTCCAGATGTTACATGTTAGGTTATGTTAATTGTTAGGTTTGAGCTGAAAGCAGAAAGCAGAAAGCTTATAGAAGAAGCATAGGCTGAATTTATGGCTTTGACCAGCTAGAATTTTCACCACTTTTTTGAAGAATATAGATGCTTGATTAAGTTTGTTTTGCGTGTAAAAGGGAATGGTCCTGGGGATTAAACTGGGGAAGTCTATGTTACAATGGTTTTATTAGGTATTTTTGCCATGGTGCAAGAACCTTAACAGCCTGTCCCGAGATTTTCATTCTAGGAATGAATCTCAGATGTTGATTCAAGGGGGAAGAGGGCATGGATGGGTCGTAACAGCTTGGCTGAAATTGTTATCACCATAACAGTTTGTTATCTCCATAACAGTCTTGTTGATCACGTGCAGGTGTGGTCCTGGCCATTTTTTGGCCCATAAGGGCCCGTGTAGAGGCTGTTATCCAACCCTTCTCCCTTGGCGATCGCTTGCCCGTCTGTCCCTCTCCCTCTCTTTGTGAACTCAGACCATCTATAGCTTTACTGAAATATATTCTTGTTCCTCTTGTCGAATGAAACAATGTCTGCCCTTATCCTCGTGGCAGCCTGTGATGTAAAAGATCTTTCTAAAGGAAGATATTAGTTAGTGTACTCCTTTGATCCTCAGGTGGCACTTGAGATTAATTGGGCTTGGGGCATTACAAGTGGAAAGATGCTGTGGGTATTGCAATTAACCTAATTCTTGGTTACCTATTGCTACATTCTGGCGTATATAGAATAAACTGTCTTTGTTTGATTATATAAGCTATAATAATGATCCCATTGCTCTTTTGAAGAATAGCGTGGGGAATATCAACAAAGGGGTTTCAAGGTCCAGCCTTGAATGTTTGACTAATTCATTGCATCTACAACTATTCACTTTCTGAGTTAACTGAAGTAACCAATCTATGTGATGCCCGTTTAGCTAATAAGTGGACAGTATACAGAGGAGGTCGAGTAGTCATTCTTGATCATCCACCTATTGATCGTGCTTTGGTTATAAGATCACCTTATTATCTCACCGGCAAAGATAGTATTTCAGGCGCTATATGTCCTTGTTCTGTGTAGCCTTATGGCTATTTGTTTTGTTTTAATGTGGGGTCTTGCCTCCTTTGTTTGATTTGCCCAGCTCATTGTACCGTCCCATGGCCCAAGGATCTTCATGGATGTTAAAATTTTTAACTCATCTTATGGTAGAAGGCATTTGGATTTTAAGGATTTTTGTAACGGGCCTATCGGATTAACCCCTCCGTGCTTGGAAATCCCATCTAACCTTGCATGAGTCAATGACAAATTGGTATATGCGAGTTGAATAATGCAATGCTCTTTGAAGAAATCTTGGTTAAGGATTGAATCTTTGTCCTCAAATCTTTGAGATATCCATAAGCACCACAGTGCCTACTCGAGGTAATGAAGGCTATCGAGGGTGATCGGGGCCACTCGGCAAAGAAATCTGGCCAAGGATAAGCCCCATGTGTACACACCCTCCTATCCTGCGAATAACCAAGAGATAGCTACAAGACCATGAGAATCCATGAAATAACCATGAGATATCCATAAGCATGCAGTGCCTACTCCGGTTCTATAAAAGCCACCCAGGCTGATTAGGCCCTGCAGCAAATATGAGCGAGTAAGCTGCGTATGTTCACACCCTCCTAGCATGTGTCCAGTGCTAGGGGTCCACTTCCAAGTTATGTATCGCGACGAAGCACCCTCGCTCGCTAGGGTGACAATGCCCGATGTCAAGAACAAGAAACAATCGCGAGTCCAAGCCATTGTAAATGAGCTTTGGCCCTAGAGAATATGCAATGTATCGGCCAAGAACTTAGCACATGCTCCACATGTCAGAGTTTAAACCATGTTTATCATTGTATGATTCAAGAATCAAAAGTCATAATTCACATGCATTTCCTATGCATTTACCAGGAACAATACGAACATTTGCAATGATATCATAGAGAATAGATCACATTCATGTTCTACCACATTAATATTCAACAAGTACATGCTAATATTATTATTATTATTTTATTATTATTATTTGATCTAGCTCTCTTGGGCCCTAAAAGGCCATGGAGCGCTCAGTACATGTTAACATCCGATCTGGAGCAATAAGTTACGGTGTGAGTCCACCGTCTTAATATACTGTCCTAGACTATAATAAGGTAATGAAAACAATGCTTGAAAACTAAAAAACTGGAAAGTAGATCTAGTTCGGATATCACTATATCTTGGGACAATGAATAAATACATGGTCTTCGTCCTCAATATTGCCAATTTCACACAATTTACAGATCCGACTTCCATTGGTATCATGGAATAATTTAAGGGCTAAACTTAGCTATTTGGCGATTTTTTAGCACATTTTCAAAATAATTTGGCTAAAGTAAATGGAAAAATTGGGAAAAAAATAATAATTTTAGCTTAACTTTTTCGACTGCACCAACTTTGGAGCTCTTTTAGCCAAACGCTAGAAAGTAAGAGAGTGAAATTTTGTATTGTTTAGCTAAACCATAGAAACTTTTAGAATGAATTTAGGGCCGGTTTAGCTAACATCATTCTAATTTATATGAAATATAGGATTAGTAGTTTAGTTTCTAGCATTATGAATTAATTTGAGTCCTAGACTTTGCTAGTTAGCATTATTTGAGAATGTTTTCACAAAGAAAAATGACCAAAATAAATGGAATATATTGAGAAAAATATAGTAATTTGGCTTAATATTTTACGTTTGTCATACCATAGAAATTTTCGGGTTGACGTTTGGGTTAGTTTAACTAACGCCAGAAAGCATGAGAGGAAAAATGTGTAGAGTTTAGCTAAACCAGAAAAGTTTTGGGATTAATATCGAGCAAGTTTAGCTAAAGTCATTCGCTAATAAGAAATATGCGATTAGTAATTTATTCCCTGATTGGTATCTTATACCATCTGCCTGTTTCCACTTCCAACCTGTGTGAGCTGGTCCGGTATGGGCAATGATATGTTTCATGGATCTTGGAATGTCAGTGAACAAGTATCCATGGTGCTTATATTCTCGCATTGGGTTCACATTAAGGCTATAATGTCTCATCCTGCTGCCAGGATTCTCCCATAATCTCCCAACTGCTAGACTTTCTACCAGTGTTCGGCCATTTGTTTTACAATCTGGCCAATTGCTCGCCTGCACCCCCCTACTGGCCCATTCCATTACATCGTGCATTATCCTTGTTGCTCAGAAGCCATCATTGCTTGATGAGACAAGCGATCATGGGATTGCCTACGAATCTTGTTGACAAAATTAATGGTTTGATATAATGCTTCTAATTCCAAAGGAAACATACCTGCTTCCGCCAATATTATAGCATATGGTGTTTGAATTTTGACGCCCAATTCTTCACGCAAAAATAATTTCTGAACTGCTTCAATCTGCCCCCAAAACCTTGCAGAGGTGGTCGATCCCCAGACTGGCACTCCATACAGCAGCATAGGTTGAACCAGGGATTTAAAAAGCTTTTTCTTAAGTGCCCAATCATGGAGGGATATTTTGTTGCATTTGGCTTGCATGCTGTACAAAGTTGATTTCCCTCCTATAGCTCTCCTCTTTATACATTCTTTCCAATTATACTTTGCACATAAGTCAATATCGAGATATTTATACTCTCCACTACCTCGATTTCTTGTTCTTGGTAAGATCATAATTTTAGACTTTGCAATGTTCACTGTCATTTGTTTCGCCTCACAAAACAGCCGCAGATGATCTAAATGAGCTTGAAGCACTTGTTTTCACATCATCAGGGTATAACAGCAATTGAAGAACATAAGAGCCTAACCTGGTCCCTGCTAATGAACGTGCCCTGATTCATTCATCCAGTTCGTCAATGAAAAGGCCAAATAACGTCGGAGAAAGAGAGCAGCCCTGACGAACACCTATTGTGTTCTTGACTACCGTATCCATTTCATGTGACAATTTGACTAACACCTCTGCATATAATTGGGAGACTGCATATCTATTTCCTCTGGAACTGCAAGCTGTATCATTCTTTCACTCAATCCTCTTCTTGACACAGTATCAAAGGCTTTAGCAAAATCGATAAATGCTATATACAATGTCGAATTTGGAGTCTTCGCCTTTTCCACCAGGACCCGGAGTGCCATGGCATGATCAAGTGTATTACGATGCTCACGAAAACCAGCCTGGCACATAGAGCGTTTCATGTTTTCCTCTGCCCAAGCATTTAACTTACTCTCCAATAGGCTACCAAGGATCTTCGAGAATGTGTTCTAATCAGGATAGTCCTATAATTGTGCACTGAGCTTCTATCCCCAGATTTATGAATGGGATGCATCCTGTTCATTTTTCATTCAGTTGGCAGCCCTTGTCAGATGCCCATATTCAATAGGCGTGTCAAAACATGCATTGTTTCTTCCCTCCCCATTTGAGCGATTCGATACACAAACCATCCAAATCATGTGCCTTATTGTTCTCCATGCCGAAATAGCTTCTTTAACATCACCTCGGAAGGGCGTAAAAGAGGTCAACGTCCCAAGATATTATTGGCATTCCTTGATTTACTCCTTGTTAGGATTGTCGGCTTATAAGTAGCATTGGGAGATTGCTCTGGCCGCTACAGGTTACACTAAGGTTGTGATGTTGTACATTATGCTGTTGACCTAGTGTTGCAATTGTGTTGAATAATGGAACCATTGGAAAAGTATGGTTAAGGTAATTCAAGATAAATAACCATTGCAAACTAAATGCAATGGTTAACAAATGGTCGAGATTCCCAACGTACACAGACGGATGAAGCAGAATCGGGGATTTGATGAAGAATTTGCCAAGTTATTGTCGGTCAAAGCAACTACATTCTTGCTCTGAGAACTATGATGTTTAAATTCCTATGGTTCATAGATTATTTGAGTTAAGAACTTGAATTTGAGTTGAGAACTTGAACTGATGATATTGTCTTCTTCATAATTCTTCAAAGGGGATTAAATTAATTTCCTTTGTGGTTGAAGCTTATGTATATGTCTAGATATTGCACAAGGGATTAGTGACCATATCTTGGCTCCCTTAGTGCTTGTAAGAAAAATTGTATGAGAAAAATCTTGCTAGACAAATAATTTGGAAAAGTTGTATTTACACTAAGTGTGTTATCATCAATTTAACAAAGTGGTATCATAGCTAGTATTATGTCTAGCAGATTTGGAGCAAGCTTGCTCAACAATCGTAGATGTGTATCTTTGGAGGTCCTGGTTTCAGATCCGGAAGGACGCTATAGTACACATATTGGAAGTTGAAGATTTGTGGGATTTGGTGGATCCCCAAGGAAATGTCTTCTTGGGGTCTTGACCAGATGGGTTCTAACTCAGCAAGCTCTATTAATGCTGCAGGTGTAGGTCAGACTTCTCAAAGTGCAAAAGCAGGATACACCGCCAGGGCAAGAGCTTCAGAGGCAAATCCTTGTATGCAAAAACAAAGGAGGCCCAAGGAATCATATCTTGCAAGGTAAGCCCTACAATTAGGTTGAAATTGAGGGAGCCCACGAGATATGTGGAAGTATATGCTTAAACATTATGAAGATAAAACATCCCTCTCAAATTGATTTACTTGAAAATGAGCTAAGAGGATTGAAATTGGGAGAGGATGAAGATGTATCAGGGTTCTTTGAAAGATTTGATAATCTTATAGCAGACCTTGCTGGAGCAAATGTGAATATCTCAGACAGGAGTCAAGTATTGCAAATATCCAGAGCACTAGATAATGAAAATCTGGCCTTGTTCATTAGAAATACTTGTAAGTCAAGAGAGGAAGCAGAAAATTGTTTGAGAACAGAATGGGAACAAAAGAAAATATTAAGGCAACAGTCTAATGAACCTGAAATATTAGTTGTTAAGAAGAAAGTGACTTGGTATCATTGTCATGAGCAAGGTCACTATAAAAATGAATGTCCCAAATTGAAGAAAGATTTTAACTGCTACACATGTGGGGGAAGAGGTCATATAGCCTCAAAATGCCCAACTCCAAAGAATTATGGAAGGGGAAGAGGAAGGTCCGATAGCGAGGTGGTGTCTTCCGATAGGGGAGAGGAAGAAGCTATGAAAAAGCCTTTGTGGTGAAGAGCATGAAGAAAAGTCTAAGGCAAATTCTGAAGATGAAGATGATGAGGTAATTAATGAATTTGCTATTCTTGACAAAACTAAGTCTGACAAATTTGATGATTATATGGTAGTTGATAGTGGAGCTGAACAATCAGTAGTGCAATCTACTGATCTTCTCAAGAATCTTACCAATGCAAACTCAAGAAATATACAAGTTGGGAATGGAGCTCTTCAAAAAATTCAGAATAGGGGTTTACTACAGACTTTGAAGATCCGAATGGGGACATTGTAAATATACGAGAATGTGTTTTGTGTGCCTACAATAATCAAGAACTTGAGTTCAGTTAGTCAATTAGTAGACTTAGGCTATAGGGTCACTTTTGACTCAATGCAATGTAATATTTTTCTCAAAGATGAATTGAAATTTCCTCGTACTGAATTGGAAATCTATTTGCAATGAATAATGTTGTGAGCATCAATACAATCAAAGAAGAAGGGCTAAAATTATGGCACAACCGTCTAGCACACACTAACAGCAAAAATCTCAAGCATTTGATCAAACAAGGCTGGATATTGTGACGTCCCCTACTCATATACGGTGCTCTCACCGTATACAAACAGCAGTTCATCCCCCATACCAGCTCCATACTGATACATGGCCCTCCATACATCACCGCAACCATGATGAGTTTCAAAGTGGGAAGAATGAAGGGGTCATTTTACCCTGTCTCCCTCGGGGCCTACCTAGTTCTTGAAGTGTAAACATACATGTCATTATACAACATCATCACATATCCACCTCGAAGGGTGGCTCATCCCACATCTGCATAGACAAAGATCATCACATCACATAGGGGATCCTACCCAAGGCTCAGACTCCAGGGAATGACCGACGGCTTGGGTCTCCAGAGTTCCTTTGGACAAAAAATTCATGGACGGTGGATTTGGGCGGCATGAGAACATGGCCTAGGGTAGTCCACTCCATCCGCCCCTCCCTGTGCACACTTTGCAGTAGGTTGAAGAGCTGTTGGCCCCTGATCAGCCCGGGATGCATAGCCAAGGGGCTATTCTGGGTTGCATCTCCCGGTTCGATAGGCGGTAGGAATCACTCCCCTCGAGAGATCTCCATCTTGACTCAAGGTGACTAGAGGGCCCCGCCCTTATTCGACTTGAACCCAATGGAGAGTGACGATCACCCCAGGTGTCGAGCCCAGCCCATGCCTTATCCACACTCGGTGGCAAGCCATTAGACCTAGTCCACGGTGCTCCCGTGGACTTTACACACACGGGGGATCATTCAAGAGTCGAACCACGAACTTCCTTATGAGCGGTCTGCCCCTTCACCCACAACCGTGTGTGGTTCTTGCCCACCTGGTAAATTACAGGTGTGCTAAGGGAGGCTAGCTAGGAGCATTCACTACTGGGCTTTAGGGTCTCTACCCCTTCCCAATACAATGAGTCCACAGGAGATACATCATCCATATACACCCACGGAAGAACTAAAGAATTAGATCTAATCTATACCATAGAGTTAGGTTCTTTAGTTAGAGCTTGGTGTCACGGGGATCTAAATGGTCGCTATGGGCAATTTAATAGGCTAAACCTATTGGTTCAATGACCTGGAAAGGCGGTTTATGCTATTAAATTGACTAGATACCTGGTCCACGGCTTGCTCCTCTTGATCGAATCGTCGCCCATGTCATTTTGTCTTGCTTGGGGATGCGGTCGGAAGGGGAATCTGCGAGCTAGAGTGCTCAGGCAGATCTTGGGAGTCGAGGATTGACTCTTTGGGCGCAAAACGGAAAGCTCGGAATGACTGTGGACGAAAAGGAAAATTAGGGTTTGGTTGCCTTATGTAGGTTGTCGGGATTAGGGTTAGGGTTCTCATGGGTCCGAAGTGCGCACATTAATAAGTGTCGCACCCTTGCAAGATTGCCCCTAGGGCGCCGCTCTGCTTGGCTATACGCCGTACCGCGTCGATTGGAATGTAGGCGTGTATCGTGGATGGTCAATCTGATATCACGTCTTGAGACCGGTATATCGCCTTTGGAACATCCACATTCTCCCCACCTTAAAAATGATGTTGTCCGGCAAAGATCGTGGGTCTCCCCACCTTGGGATCTTCTAACACGCAATCAATTGGATGCATACAATATACTACTATCCTACTTACATATTTATTAGGATTACCATTTTTAGAACATTATTACACCATTACTTTATCAAATAACTTATCAATTCATACGTCATTACAACAAGTTACTCATTAGTTTCACTTATCACAATATTTTAGTTCATCAAATTTTTAATATATACAATTATCCTTTGAGGTACTCTTCATTCCGTGCAACACATTCCAACAAAATTTGTGTTGCAAGTCTTCGTAGCTCGACGTTCTTGCCATCCGGAGCGCTCTATTGGCTGCGAGGTCGACACTACGTTAGTACCATTTTAATTATTTATAAATTGGGTTATAAGGGAACCACCCCATCTATCTACATGAATGCATGGCTAATCTCTCCCCATAGGAAAAGGATGCTTCTTCCATCGTGGCGTGGAGGCGGTAGCCCTATAATGCCTATATGGGCCATGCCTACACCTTTAGTTGCCAAGTGGAGGATAGGGTCCTTTCGTATATGGGGCGTGAAGGATAGGGTCCTCCCGTAGGCATTGACTAGAGGTGCTTTTTCCTATTAATGCATTCTGAATGACCTCTTATCTCGAGGTGTCGTCTACTGCGGGAGCAGTAGACTTTCTAATCTACCTTCCGGCTCATCCAAAGCGGAACCGCGGTCATGCCTACATTGACATTACACACATCCTAGAGATCACCGTGGTGGTCTCATCATCGGTAACAACGCATGCAACCCATATCTAGCATAGGTTGCATCGTAGATTATTCTTAACTATACAAGACATTAATCTACACAAATCGACATGCACGGACGATTTCTGGCCGGAGATGACCTTTGCCGAATCCCATTGCTCCATAAACCGTGGGTACTACTTTATTAGATCCCTCTTAAGTACCCATGTCGTTTTCCACCAAGTGTTTTCCACTTGACCAAGTATTGGAGAAACTCGATCTCCTTGTTTTCTTGAATGCTTTATCAAGAATCGGCCCGAACTATTTCCATTTGTTCTTTCGTCTCATTTCCAACAAGCGTTGGAGTGTCCAAGACTTCATCCGGATTGGGAGTATGCTTCTTCAACAAACTCGCGTGGAAGACTTTATGGATCTTTAAGTGTCTTTGGCAAAGTCTAACTTGTAGGATTGGTTACCTACTCTTCGGATTATTCGAAGGGTCCAGCCCACCTTGAGCAAGCTTCTTACAATTTCAGATGCGGAGCATCGCTGCTTCACTTTGATCTTGAGCCATACATCATCTCCAACTTGGAACTCTCGACCGAACAAAGTTTAAAATGAAAGCACTAATTTGCTCCAAAAGCGCACTTCAAAAGGAATCTTTGAAAGATTCCTAAAATCCCCCAAAAGGTCCCTTTTCATGGTATATTTGTGACAAGTGTGACAATTTGAAAATTTTAGGCATCATTTTTTTGGGGGTGTGTGAACTTAGCTTCCATTCAAAATTGTTTGACATCCCTTTTTGGCCCCCTAGTTTGGTTTGAGAAATAGTAATATTTTCAAAAACTAAACAAAATAGACATTGAAAAAACAGCAAGCACACTAAAGTGCCAAAAGGTATTTTATTCAAAGTTTTCAAAATCGCGACAAAACTATGAACAAAACTGTAAAAATGCAACACATTTTGACATTGCCTCATTGAAGCAAACATTTTCACATGAAAGTATGCCTCATTGAACAAACTTACACTTTGAGGCTTAAGTTGAGTCGAAGGCGCTCTCGCTCTTCGTCTTATATACTTGCTCTTATTTGCTCATCCGTCTTGCTATAGACTTATGTATACCGCGATGACAATGCACGGACATAATGTCTTCAAAATAAATTTCGGGTGGTATAAATTTATACCACAATAGGTAATCTTTGTGCGGATATAACATGCAGAGAGTTCGCATGGTATAAATTTATCATGGAAATGGACTCGGCGGTATAAATTTATACCAAAGAGGATTTCGCCGGTATAAATTTATACCGAAGCCTCTCGATTCATTCATGAGAGCTCCACGGTATAAATTTATCGTCGAGAGCTCCTCATTATCTGCATGAGCTCTCTCTGGTATAAATTTATACCAAGAATGGCTCTCGGTATAAATTTATACATGAGACAACCTTCGGACAATCAATTTATACACATATATGTGTATATATATATAATAATATATATACATACTTACATATATATATCCCAAGAAAAGAGAACTCTTTTGATATAAATCTATCTGGCGAGAAATCGGTATAAATTTATAAAATTGCATATATATATAAAAGCGTTTATATATATATGTATATATATATCAAAATCAGAGGTAAAGTATATATCGTGTAAAATCTTTTGGGGTCTTTTCTTACCGCAAAGGGTTTGGCGAAAACTACTAAAGTAACACACATAAGGGATAATTTTACACACTTTTCTTAGTTTTTTAGTCTAAAAAGTTCTAAAATGGTTCTAAAAATTTTGAGCTTTGTAATGCAAATGTTAGAGCATAAAGTAGTGAATCATGTTGTTATTTCTCCTTTTTTTTCTCTACATACATGCGAACTTCACTTTCAAAACTAAAAAATTGCTACTAAAGGCAAAGATCTCCAAAATATTATGGTGACACAGGTGTTTGACTAGAAGGAAACCACGTGGTTTATCCAGAGGGGAAAGGCAGGAGTAGCAACCCCTCGGAAGTTTACCTATTTATTTACAAAATATTTAGGAAAGGGTAAGGCGACGAAATACTTCAACCGTCAGAGAAATGTGCATGGTGCCCAATTGCCACGAGATGGACGAATTGTGATGAATATGCTCAACATTGCTAAGGAGATTGACTATCTCCCCGAGCATCACCATGTTGTAGATTGGTATGTGTGTTCAAAATACATCTCCAAGAATAAAAAAGGAGGGCATGTAATCACATGGCTTCATTACCTTTTAACTTTTTGTATCCCTGTATAAATTTATCTTGCATCATCAACTAAAACTTCAGCAAAAACAATGGTTTGTCATTCAAGAAGTTTGTTCAACCGCCTCAATGTGTTTTAAGGTCCATTAGGATGTTCACCAAAATGGTTGTGAAATAACAAATTTCCCTCGTCTTCTAAAAACAGCCTAATATAAAAATTTTTAGGGACAAGGTACAAAAGCATCTAATTTCTTCATACTGAATTTGCCCCATAGTAAATCTTTGAATTTCATTGTAGTTCTTTCCCCCTACAATGGGATTTTTTTGTGTGTGTGTTTTTTTCCTTAATATTAAGTCTTCTTAAAATGTCCGTTTTCATGAAGCGTTTTATAAATCTTTGGACTAAAGGTAATAAAAGGCCCTTTTAGAGGGATTTGTAATTTTATAAATTTTGGAAGGAATCTTTCAAACGCACTTCTTAAATAAGTGCGTTTCATTTTAAACCTTGTTCTCGTCCGATGCTTGTCGGCGATGCTCTTTTTGTCGACTTCTTGCCGCAGAAGATATCCTCGAACTTCTTCCATAAGGCCGGCCAGATGTCAACCCAACATTTGCTTGAACTTCTACTTTTGACACGGGTTGTGCCAAGTGTCCGAGTTAGGCATTGGTAGCCGTAATTAATCATGAACGCGACATTTGGGATGATTCCCCTTGGTATATTATACATCTTGTGAAGTTCATAACCAAAAAAGCCGGGCAATTTATGCCATATACAAGTCATTGCGGCCGAAGGCCCTAACACTCATGAATCCTGGCCAGATTGCTTAGGTATCTTGATTGGATTATCTCCACCTTCAATCACACAGACTTCTTTGAATGGGAGATCACATCATACACCTTATTCCTGGCAACACACTGCAACTGGAAACACTTCGCACCATTAGTTACGTAAGCGAGGGTGCAATCTCAAATCGTCATATGCACACACTAATGTTTTATCAAGGTCCGGTACAACCTGCAGCACTTCACCTGTCTTTAAGGGTTTATTGTCAGCTTCACAATAATCCAAAGGAAAATTGTTTGAAGCAACTTTCCCTTAGGCTAAAATAAAACTGCCCTAAATTATACCTGTAGGATCATATTTAGAAAAAGACCTTGCAACGGTATAGCATTCATGATAGTAAAAATGTTTTCCAATAACTATCGGAAGTTTCTGCATGAAATAAGAATCAGAAACGACTGAAATTGGCCCCTGAGCTCATCACGACTTTATTGCAGTCTAAACTAGAAACTGCTGAAAGGCTCTAGCTGTTCCAATTATTATGTACAAAACTATAAGTCAAAATCAATAGGCAAGCTGAAGAAGAAGTAGCAGCTCTCTGATATTTCTCCATCACAAAAATTGAAGAGGCAAACAGGAGAAACTTCAGAACAAAAGCTATCAAATATCCATGTGCAACAAAATCGATTTTGCAATACCTAGTCCCTAAGCTTATCTTCCTGCCATAACAAACTACAACAGATGCTACGTATCCGATGCAGGTCAATAGCATAAAAGAAACGGCAAGGCAGAAGACAGAAGGCTCTCTGATCTCTTCTTCTGGAGCAAAAACTGCAGGACTATGGAGAAGCCCCCGTTCTCATGCACACTAAGCTTTTCCCTCACTGATTTAGCAACTGCTATTGTATTCCATTCTGGATTTCGACCTTATCCATCCAGACTGTGGGAACCCAACATATTTCCCTGCCTCCTAAGCTGGCTAGCTTCCTAAACAACAACCTAAAGTAAAGTTTACCACAAAAAGCCATCACGTCAGATTCTCGCTTCTATGGTACCATGTGTATGATTTCCAAGCCTTGCCTTTACCTGGCTACCATATAACAAAGCTAAAATCCAATTTTGTTTCTTCTTCTTGTTGTCTTCATTGACCTACATAACTCTGTCAAAGATGCATTAGAGCCCCCTCTTCCAAACATTGTAGTATCATGTTAATGGAAAGCATAAGACAAGACAGCTGCACAAAAAAGCAACATCTGAACTTCACGAGCTTTGTCTTAGCTATGGCAAACTAAGATTACTCGCAGAATGGTGAAGTTTTGGTGGCATGCTCATCTGCCCCTCTACCAATAATCTGCACATGAACAGAAGCCATTCTTGAAATAATGAATGCGATTAGAATCCCTTAGAATTATATCTCTGCCAGTCACTTTCGAAATGATCCTGCTCTTTACATGGCAGTCAGGACATATACGAAGATTTTTTATAACATGAAGAGCTGTTCCAAGTGGTGTACAAATGAGCCCAAATGCAATAGCCATTATAGTGCTATAAGGAAAGAGCTCATTATCATATAGTGCCATCTTTGTCTCAGACATGTATCCTGCTTGCCGGATTTGATCCTTCAACCTGTGCAACTCATCATATATTTCCTTCCTTCTAGGGTGATCCATGCTCCCAACAAAGAACTGATGGGTTGTGTCCTCAACCACAAGCAGACTACAGCTGCGTTCCTGCTTTAGACCTTTGTCTTTCATCCTTTTTCTAACTATTGCAGCCTCCTGCCACATGTTGGCTGCAGAAAAAAGATTTGATAACAGCACATAAGGTGCTGCATTATGGGGATCCAACTTAAAGGCTTGTGCTGCAGCATATCTTCCTTGCTTCACATTGACATGCATACAACAAGCATTTAACAAGGCCATCCATGATGTAGAAATAAGTTGCAATGGCATGCTGGTAACAAAATCCAGTGCCTCATCTAACTTCCCTGCACGCCCAAGAAGATCAATGATACAATTACAATGCAAGGGTGCTGGTAAGACGCCATAATCTCGATACAGAGAAACAAATCCATGACAACCCTCAGACATCATCCCAGCATGACTGCATGCACAGAGAATACTCACGAATGTCGTTGTATCTGGTTTTAAACCTTTTATCTGCATATCTTGGGAACGCCGATTGCTTTAGTATATATTCCATATTGGGCATATGCTGCAATCATGGCGTTCCAAGATATTGTGTCTTTGCGTCGCATTTCATCAAACACAGAGCATGCTTCTTCTAGTTTTCCACACTTACTATACATATTCACGATTGCAGTGGAAACAAGAATATCTTCTTTATAACCAATGTCTATGACCTGTCTATGTATGCGTCTACCTTCAACTAAGGCTCCATGAATGGCACAAGCATCAAGGATGCTGATAAATGTAATCTTGTTTGGAGAAAAGCCCTCAGACAGCATTTCTTGATAGAGTTCGAGAGCCTGCTTACCGTTACCCTCCCAGGCATGTGCCGCAAATATAGCAGTCCACGAAATTAGGTCTGCTCTTGGCAATTTGGTGAATATTGCCCTCGCATTGCTTACACTACCACATTTGCCATACATATTGATAAGGCATGTCCCAAAGGCAACATCTCCATTGAAATCATCAGCGTTCGTGATATGAGCATGGAAGTACTTACCCCTAGCCAGGTCCACTAGGCTGGAACAGGCATCAACAAGACTTATTAAAGTCACCTTGTTTGGCATAATATTTGTTGTACGCATTTGGTGAAATAGCATAAAGGCTTCATCAGAATATCCTTATTGGACATATGCTGCAATCATGGCAGACCAAGAACTGACATCTCGTTCGGCCATTCTATCAAAAATCACCCTTGCATCTTTCAAATTACCGCACTGACTATAAGAAGCAATCATGGTATTGCATGAGAACATATTCTTATCGTGCAGTTTGTCAAAGACTTGTCGAGCAGAATCCAAACTTCCACATTTTCCATACATACTAATAATTGCCGTGCCAACAACAACATCAAAATCCAATCTGCTCTTCACTATAAGAGCGTGAACCTTCTTTGCTTCTGCAGTACTTTCCAAACCTCCACAAGCATCAAGAAGACAGAGAAATGTTACCTTGTTGGGTACCACACCCACCAATTGCATTTGCGCAAACAAGATCAGAGCCTCCCTACAGCGATCACACTGAACAAGTGCACCAATCATACAAGACCACGAGATCACGTCTTTATACTCCATTGAGTAAAAGATATCGTTTGCATCCTTCAACTTTCCTTGTTGAACATATGCTGCAATCATGATATTTCCAGAAAACACATTTTTCTGGGGCATAGTATCAAACACTACTCTTGCAGAATCCAAAGCCCCAGTACTGCCATACATTTGCACCAACAGATTACTGAGGAACATGTCAAATTTATGCCTACTTTGCAGGAGAGAGGCATGCAAACGTTTTCCCTCCCCAAAACCGCTAATATTATCACCACATTTCCATAATAAGGATGCATAAGCGGTAGAACCCAATTCATTTTTCGTTCCAAAGACTTTAACAAACTCTGATGCTTCGTTCGCCTGGTTATTTTTCCAAGTCCGTTGAGATTTTAGCGCTTCCTTTGGATGCCAATTAGTATTATTATCAAATAATAAAGCGGGATTCTGGCTTGCCCTTAGACCTCCTTGCATCAACTTACATTTTCCCAGCACCTCTGTAATAAGACTCGCGGCAGCAGTTGGGGACAAACTCTAGAAACCTAACAATTATATTTCTGTATAATTTGAGCTAGCCGGAAGGGGTCTACCAAAAGCTAGATTTTAGCCAGAAAAATGAGCCCGACAGATTTTGACATGCAAACTTCCTGACATTTTATTTTCCCAATCGCTCGAAATCGCTCGATTTTAACAGGTAGGATGCTAGAGTTCCTGGAATTTGTCCCACACTGCCGGCAGTATATAAAGGGAGAGGTACACATATATGGGTGAAAATATCGTTACCCTGGTCTTGGTTGATTCCATCGCGGTGAATACTTTCCCTACATTTGGAATCACGAACCCTCGACAACGGGATCCGTTCAGAGGCCCGAAATTATAGAATACGGCGCGGGGTGTACCTTCGGATGAATCCCAGCCATCCGTCTTTAGGATCCATCCTGGCCGTCTGTTTTATACCTTCCGGTGGAATCACATTTGAAAAATACCGCCGGATGGAATCACCGCACTTTTATTCCACGGGATGGAATCACCATTTGAGGTAAAAATTCAAATTTTTGACGCCCCATTTCTTTTGTTCTTTGAGAGGTTTTTCAGCTAGTAGAGGCTATGGCGTTTTGCTAAGGCGATGGCGACCAAGATTGAACATTCTTGAAATCGGGCGGTTTTGTGGTCTTAAAGATCGATTATATCTTGCTTGCTTGGTTTAGTGAGATCCCGGCAAAAATGGGTTTTTGCGGTAGTAGGGTTGGATGGGGAGACAGACACCCCTTTGTCCCCAAATGGACGGAATGAAGGCGGTAAGCTAATCGAAGTGGGGAATTAGATCCGGCAACGGGCGATAAGAGGACGTCGTCGAGGGTCCTGAAAGCGTTTTGCTCCATTCATCTGCATTTTAGGACTGATTCCATTGCTCTTGGTGCGTTTTTATTTTCTGTGATCTGCTTGATTGGTTTGTCAGGTTCTTGCTCATTTTCTCTGATGGCTTGTTTCTTTGCTCATTGCCTGGTATCCTTATCAAGGTTGCTTGCCCCTCCTTTCTTCCGTGTCGCATCTTGCTTCCCTTTGATTGATTGGGGTTTCTTTTGTCCATCATGCCTTAGATCGTTTTTGCCAGCCATTTTTCGCTCGTCGTTTTTCTTTCTTATGATATTCCCATCCCGATTGGTTCACATTCGGTTTAGCCCATCCCTGGCTCCATCGGATTGATCGGGGTTCTCCATCGGCGTTTTCACCTTCTCGTTTACGTCAAATAACTTCTTCTCTCTGCCCGATTTGACCATCACCCATGCACCGTGGTAAGTATGGTCTTTGAATTGTTTTTTACCATGATCCAAATCTTCAGACTATTTTTGAGTTCTGATGGACTGCGTTGAGATTAGTCCGTTATTCTTCAAAGTTCAAGGGCCTCTCCTTGCCTCCTGGATCATTGGGTTGGCCTTATTTTGGCGAGACATTTCAGCTTTATTCTCAGAATCCTAATGTCTTCTTCCAAGCCAAACAGAAGAGGTTCGTGTTGTTCTCCCCTGCTTTATATCTTGAAAATATGTTCGCGTTGTTTTCCCTGCTTTATATCTGTGACTACAAAAGGGAGTGGAGACTCTGCCCTTTCTTGAAAAAGATCAAGATATCTCAGCTACAATCTGCAGCAAACACATCTCACTTAAGAAACGCCGGATTCCCGAGTCCCGGTTCATCTGGTCTTATCTTGTTCTTGCTTTAAAATATCCGGTTCCTTATTCTTTTGTTCTTGCTTTAAAGTGGCCATGGCATTGCCAATATTGGCAAGGGGTTCAAATCCCCATCCATAAAAATTCTGGGCAGTGCATAGAATAAGAATGGACAGGCACACAAAAAATGGAGTAGCACAGTTTTATATTTTCTTCCAATTCAATCCACCCTGCTTGCTTTTGCAAGCAAAAATATAAGTTATACCTTAAGACCGGGCGCTCTCGCCGCGAAATTGAAAATGGCAAACATTGGACTTCTCCAGGTGATTCCATCCCGAGGAATAGTACGCGGTGATTCCACGGGAGAGAATATTTATGCGGTGATTCCACGGGGAAGAATATTTATGCGGTGATTCCACGGGGGAGAATATTATCGTACGCGGTGATTGATTCGGGAAGAATATTACGGTATATGGTGATTCCACCCCGCAGGATCAATTCCATGTGATTCCGTCGCGTAGAATAAAATGGTGGTGATTCCGTCAAGCCGGTATTTTTGGAGATGTGATGGTGCGGAAGGTATAAATTGGAGCTTGTCAGGTACGGATAACGGGGCAGGTACGGATAACAGGGCAAGAGGGTACGGATAACGGGGCAGGAGGGTCTGTGATTCCGCGGGAGAGTATTCACCGCGATGGAATCACCAAAACCAGGGTAAGGATATTTTCACCCCACATATATAGTTGAAACCATCCATTTATGTGTATTACAGTTGAAGCCCGTTTCTTTGATTCTGGGCCGTCGGATTAAGAATCAGACCATTGGATAACAAGAGCCCAGTCGGTCATGGCCGCAGATGAAACCCGCTGACCCGGTCAAACAAATAAATTCCCTATTTTTAGGCTCGATGGTGCCTCTTGAATACATAAATAGAGAAATACTACTTTCTATAGATTACACCTAATACTGCTCTGCAAAGAACAAGGGGTCACATCACAAACACAGGCCAGGAAGGAAGGAAGGTTCTTTTATCGTCCGCGGAGGCCAATCGGCCTATGGGACCCAAATTACACGGGCGCAGCAAGCCCATTGCTACTTGGGATTAAAAACCCCCCTTACGAAGGGAAAAATCGTCAGACAACAAGTGCTTTGGTAGCTCTGTACAAATATACATATACACATGAATTCCAAGCACCTCGGTAGGCAGGGGGGCAGAGGTGAGTCCGCCAGATCAAAACCTCCCTCGGGAGGTAGGAGCCAAGGGATCGGCGGGCGTCTTGAGTAGCTCGTGCGAGTGCCAACAGTCGCACCAAGAGGCGTGGCGAGCCGAATCGACTATAGGTCGGGCGACTCCGGAAGGCATGACTTTCATCCTCAACAATCCCGGGCAACAGCTTTGTCTGGCGGCTCCAACCCACCGAAGATGGTGGGCCCCTCGCTCGAATGGACTTATGATCTCCTGCCTTTTTATTCATGGGCAATCGGAGAACGCGGGTAGAGCCGTGGGCCTTTCGGGGGTTTATGGGTTGTTTGTGTGTGCCATCTGTGCATGTTCCAGAGCATGGTGGTCCCAGAGCTTCCCCAGGAAACAAGAGTCCAAGTGCCCCTCGGCCTATCTCTTGGCCGGTGGTACTGGGACACCATATGCGTCTACGTTCCAGCGTGCCGCTGTTTGCGGCCTCCGAAGCGGGCAAGTGAGGGGAGTGATCCACGGCGAATGGGTTATTGGAATTATGGCAAATACTATGTAAATGTTATTCCTAAGGTCACCTAATAATATAAAAGGGCATAGGATAACATAGCATTTGGGTGTGAAGAACCATTGATATTTATGGAAGGGGTCGAGGCACTATCATTGGGATAATTATTGATTGAGAAAAAGATCGTAGATAATGTCCCATATGATAAGTCATATAATCTAATTAAAGGCAAGGAGATATTTTGAGAAAAAAGGCAACTGCCTGCTAAAAAAGGCAAAAGTCGCAGAGAGATCTATAAATAGAACCGAAACTTCAGTTGGGCATATCTCCGCAACCAGAGTTCCGATTGAAGCGATCTTTAGCTCATCGGAACCAGCTCGGAGTCTAGTTTCCGAATTGTGGAGCACATTCCGTAGTTCATCTGGAGGAGAGAGTAATGGCCGAAAACGTGACAAGGGGTCACAGATCACTCCCGTAGCGACTTCACAGATTTGTAATTGTTTTTATGATGTGTGGCTACTTGGAGTAGCTAGATTAGTCTGGAAGGCCAATAAGCCAAATGCCAGAGCTTTGTATTTGCCAGAGCACTTGTGTTTTGCCATAACCCAGTGGATCCGGTTGGGTGGTTAATGGTGCTGCCATATCACTTGTGCATGAATAAAGTTTCTTTAGTCCAGTGTTCTATTATGGTTCTATGATTCTGTATTGTTACAACTTCCCAAATATACATGAATCGTATCAAGTGGTATCAGAGCGGAGGTTTGCGATTCTTTTGGGAACCATGGGCAATGGGATCACCAGCGGAATTTGGACTCTCTAATCTGTGAGAGGAGATTATGATTTTGGGCTTTACAAGAACAGATTTGGATTATCTTTATGGAGTAAAAGCTTTTATGCATGTAGGGAAATCATATGATTTCAATATTAGAGCAGTTAATGGAACTGAGGTGGATTTGGTGACTATTGCTGCAAGCGAATCTGGAGCATCAGTAGCAGAGAAAAACTCGGTGCTTTCGTGGAGAATGCTCGAAGTATATGGACCGACTTGTTGTGAACGAGTTCGGATTATTGGGGAAACTTCTATGATCCTTTGGGGGATTATGGAATAATAAGGGTGATTGCTAGGTTGTCATGGAAAAGCTTGTCATGGAGACAAGTAGTTTATGGAGACAAGTTGTCATGGAGACAAATAGCTTGTCATGGAGACAAGTAAACTACTGCTGCAAAACATTGAGCTCTGCTTTGTCATAATAGCCAAACTACCCACCATAACCTCGTGCCATCTCTAGAAGTTCACCTTGGTCATTTTAGCCTGTGTAAATTCCACCATATAAGCCTGAGTATGGAGTACCGCAAAAGCATCCTGCTTGGGATTGCGAAGTCAGATCGTGGTGATCTGAGAGACTTATTCGCCGTGGGGTCATTTATATAAACATTTGACTTGGGAAGTCATCTATATTAACACTTGACCTTATTTGCAGGTTTGCTTAGTGTTTGACCTTATTTGCAGGTTTGCTTAGTGTTAAGCATTGGGGAGAACACTTTACGTACAAGCTGTCAAGGACAAGGTTGTCACGTACGTTGCATACCGTACGGGTTGCGTACGTTTTTTAAGTATTTTTCACGTTTTTTATTTTTGGTTTTTAAAAACTTAGAATACGCTTTTTATTCCATTAAAACGTAAAAAATTTTGCAAACGTTAAAACCTTAAAAAACTTTAAAAACTTAGAAAACTTTAAATATGTTGAATAAGGTAACAGATTAACGTGAATAGCAGCACACTATTTGGGTTCCAAATAGTTCATTAACTGTGTTTCCAAATGTTTAACTTAATGCACTAAATCTTTAACAGATTATCATATGCTTCTTTAACATAAAAAGTTAAGCAAAACAATAAACTAACAAAAGTTACAAATTCAGGAATCTTCTTCTTCGTCATTGTTGGAAGATTCAGTCGTTGTGTTATCATAATCAGCAGAATCAGAACCAAGAGACTCATGTTCGGAGCTAAAATGAAATTCCTGTTTAGGTCATAGTTTGCCCCAAACATTTTGAATCAACATTTGTTTTAAGTATAAAAGAAACAACACCAAGCTCTACTAGATGCTCTTGTAACAATTGTCCTGGGACAATGGCTCCCTCTTCTATGATTACGAGCTCTTCCTCTAGAAATTGTCTCACTTGCATTTGTAGCAGTGAGTAGTTTTAACATCCCTAGATCTACTCCATGGTGATGCCAATATTCATAGCACGCCTCCTCAAAATATACTTGCTAATTGTGTATCCATGTCAACTGTTGCTGGAGGAAGTTCAGGGGTCTTTTCTATATCTATCTCATCAGGATTTACCTAAAATAACCCATAAGTCATATTTAATTAAAGTGGGACTCATTCCATTCCCATTTTTTTTCGGAACCCGGTTAATTTACATAAAAAGTAGCACCCAGGCAAAAACTAGCCTTAATTCAATTTTTGAATAAAACTCTGAATCCGAGTTGTGCTGCAGTTTTCCCAGGTTCGCGAGTCGAGAACAAAAACAATGCGACTGAAACAAAGGAAATTCATTAAAGTTTGAAACCAAAGATGTAGTTAAAAAAGAATTTTTATTAATAAATTGAACAGATACAATGTATTTTACATCGGACGCAGAGACCATGGTGGTCTTCTTTGTCACCTACGATTCCACATCATCTTTGGTAGGTGGTCCACCTTGGGGATTAACGTGGCTTCTTCATGCCAATCTGTAAGCCTTGGGGCAACCCTGAAGGTGTGGAATGCCTCGCGTGGAGGTGCCTGGAACTCTGCGGCCGACTGTCCACCCGACTTCTCCACTTTCGCCTCCATGACCTTTCATCGAATATGCTCCTTCCCCAACCTCCCGGTGGATGTTATGCAATGCTTACAATATGCCTTAGCTTCACGGACTTTCTCTTTGTTCTTGGCATTTCTTTATCCCAGGTGTAGCGAGCAACCTCTGAATTAGCGAGCAACCTTGTCCCAAAGGCAGGGCGGAGTGTAGCGTGGACGGATCTGTGCGAAGCGGTATTTCTTCGACCTTGGAGGATGCATCGTGCCGCTGGGCGGTCTACGTGATGCGGCGGGATGCGTGGCGGTGTTATTAGGATCGCCTAAACCACACGGAGAGCAAGGAGAGTATGATTAACAATTACGGTGCCATTAGTCAAAACGAAGAAAAGAATGTTGAAATCAAATTACAACGGAGAACATTCATTCCATACAACTGCATCCAATGGCGTGGAAGTAGTGTCTTTTCATTCCCCGAAGTGAGAAAGGCCCATAAAGAATCAAAGTACAACCATTCTCATTAGAATATGGTTGCATCCAATCACACACGGAAGCATACAAATGCTTTTGTCAACGAGACAACCAGCATGCCTTTCTCACTCTGGCGGTCGAAAGGCCAGAAACCCAATGTACAAGCATTATCATAATAGATTGTACAAGCATTTTTCATCAACACGACAAGCATGCCTTTCGACTGAGTCGAAAGAAAGGCAAAACTCAAATATACAAGTATATTCATTACAAAATGGTCAATACATGTGTTCACGTTCGATTACAATATTCACACAATTTGACTATACAAAGCTTGGGGGTCACTCTTTTGTTCATCAAAATATTTGTCGTCCATAGCTTTCATGATCGCTTGCACTCTCTGGATCGGGTTCCGTGAGGCTCGGATAGTTCGTAAGCACATCGGGTGACAAGAATGGCAAAGAGGGATTCCGCCAAGGCAGGGACCCGAGTCCGAAGGACAACCACCTATCTGTCTCATATTCTTCGTGTCGATATGGCTTAGCAATGATTGTATTTTTTGCGTTATGATAGCACTTGTAGGCGGAGTCGTCTATGATCAGCGTGTTGTGTTTGCCATAGTCCTGGAATTGCTCATAAACCCCTCCCCAGCCTTTTCACCATTATAGGCTTCCCTTTGTGATGGCTAGATCGAGGTCCTTCACATGTTCGATTTTTTTCGTTTCCCCAAAGCGAACTTGAACTTCAAAACTGAAATGCCGAGAACACCAAGAACATTGACAATATTTTTCTTTGCCATACAAGACCATATGCCCACTTGAATCCCGTTCCGGGCACCATTCAATAATTTCCTTAGCTCTAGGCCCGGATACACTATTTTATGCTCTGTTTTCATTGGGATCTGCGAGGTGTTAATCTGGGGACGTCTTTGTTAAATGGTATCTGCAGCTAATACTCCATTGACGTCAAATATTACAAGCTTGGTGGGACCAGGCTGGATCGCTTGGAGTTTGGCTCGACCATATTTCCGGTTCATCGGGATCCAAATGGGATCATTATCTTTTCGTGTTCTTCGTGGCAGGAGTGTCTGTCTTCTCGGATTGTCTTTGTCCTTTTCATTCTCCTCCTCGCGACGCGTGAACCGCTACCCAATGACAATGATCCGATTCGTTGAGCTGGAATTCCCGAAATGATGACATCCGGCCGAAAAGGAATGAGTTTTTCACTCGCGAGTCGAGAATGAAAAGAAAAGGTATTGAAAGGAACGAGTTTTTCGACTCACGAAGTCGAGAAACACCGATAGAGCAAAGTAAACTCACCTCAATCTCGGGTTTTCAAGAAATACTGTCGGCAGACATCCTTGTCCAAACCTTCAACATCCTCATCTCCGCCGCCTTTGTCTCCCTCGCCCCTCGTCGCCTTTATCGCTTCCATTTGTCTTCCTCCCCTTGAAATGCTCATGAAGGCATCCGTGTATGACCGAATGGTTTCAACCATGTCCTTATTTCCAACCACGGATATAGGTTTCATTCCAAATAAAGATAGCCCCTCGAGAGAACAGGCCATTCATGTACCACTTTCGCATACAATTTGATCTTCCTCGACCAAGCTGGTTATGAAGTACTTGATAACTCTTGGCCGGATAGGAATTCTATGTATAGGACCGGTCGCACCATCTTTTGCCGACCTTGTCCATCGATGGAACATCCTCCATAAACCTGCCCCCCCTTCGAGGTTCCATCCGCTCTTGAGAGATCATGAACTTGTCGAGATAATGATGCTCGCTAGACCACCACTTATTCAGGTCTAATCACCGATCTTGAAATCAAAACCAAAACTATGTTGTAAAAGCTTGGTGCCTTCGGCAAGCCAAGTCCGCACTCATGATCAAGTTCAGATATGGAGTGCATGATCTTGTTGGTGAAGTTAATATCGGTTTGCCCATTGGGAGACAGGCGGTTGTTTGATTGCCCTAGCATGCAAAAGACAAGGAAACTGAAAGTATCCAGGTCGGTCATGTCCGGACACCGCCTTGTACCCTTTGCTCTATGTCGGCTTTGTCATAAAAAAGGGTGGGGTCTTGATCATATTGATGGCAAATAGTGCCACGGTCCAGTGCCGCCGGACCACCAAATCCCTTGTGTCCCAAAGTAACCAGAAATGGGGGAGCTATAATGCCTTTAAATGGGACCACCCGAATCCAAGCTTCCTTTTTTAATTGCCATAGCACGTTGGGGAAAGGAAGGGTTTTGACGTTACGCTTCAGCTTGGTGTTGATGTAGGGTTGACATAGACGGTTCAATTCCTTCATGTCTTCCTCATCAAGGGCAGCCTTTTCCTTGTAATAATCAAAATCATGGTATTCATTAGATGCAACGTTGCGCGGAACTCCGTGATGCCCTTCTTCCTGTTGTCGCCGGGACTGTGGCATAATCTTTTCGCGGCCCCGCATTTTAGAACTCCTGGTCTTCCTTAGTAGGATTGTTCCCTCAAGATTTTGCCTTGTAGGTCAAGAACGCTTTGTCCGTGAGGCCCTACAGATCCTCTTCTTGAACTGCTTGTCAAAACAACTTGGGGTCCGGCACGCTTGAAATTCTCCATTGCTAACGTCCTTCAGCCTGCCTCTTGTCCATTGAGCCCATATGTCGATCCATTTCTCCCGCACCGCCTCGATTGCTAAGAATGAGGTCATATTGGTCGAGAGAGACTCCTCGCCCTTTCCTTGGTGTTCTCTTCTTCTTCTCCTCTTCTTCCTCTCCCTCATCATCTTCCTCTTCCCTCCAAAGAGAACATATACGCATAGTTTCTCAAAGGTCTTCCACTTATCCGAGGGAGCCCTGTTTCCTTTAGGACGAGGACAACCTAATGCTTTCCTTCGTTGCCTAGCATGTATGATCCGGTGGGATGGGCTGCATTCGATCAATGTACCAATGTCGAGCATGAAAGTATCTACAAACACGGAATAAGCGGATAAATAGTAGCCGGGTTTTCTCGAGGCGCGAGTCGAAAAGTCCCTTGAATGTCTAATTTTCTTTTTACTTCTACGGGTTTTCGACTTCGTAGTCGAGAAAGCCTGCATCTTTGATTTTTCTGCAGTTACGGCTTTCTCGACTCGCGAGTCGAGAAACCCCGATGATAATCGGCAAATGTTAGGATGGCGGGGCTTTTCGACTCGAAAGTCGAAATGAAAGTCCTTGAATGTCTAATTTTCTTTTCTGCGGCTAAAGGGTTTTCTGATTTCATGAGTCGAGAAAGCTCGCATCCTTTGATTTTACGTGTTACCGGCTTTCTCGGCTTCGAAACCCGGTGATAATCGGCAAATGTTAGGATGGCGGGGCTTTCTCGACTTCATGAGTCGAGAATGGAAAGAATCGAGAGAGTTATTTACCTTCGTGGCTTTCAGCACCTGGCTATTGTGTTACGCGTTGGCTATCGGCCAATTTGGTTCTTGGCGTCTCCGCCCGAAGAACTTCACTCTGCGGCAGCATATCTATCCTTGATCCTTCGGCACCTCCTTCTCGTCACGCAATACCAGGCAGCCCCTCGAATCTTTGGCCAGTCTACAACCCGAGCCGGGACTTCTTTTCCCTTCGGATCTTCCTCGGACTTCCATTTGAACAACTCACTGTCGATCTGCTAAAGGTATGACATCCGCGGGCATTGGATCTGCAGCGGGGATGTAGCACCATCGGGTTGGAGAATCTCGCACGTGTCTTTGGATGGTTGAACAAGGCGGCATCTCCGTGCAAACGCTGGCCGTCTAATGTCGGCGGCTTATTGACTATTCCCCAGCGGGATAATACTGAGCTGGGCGCTCCATTTTACGTGCCCCTCTCGGCGAAATCCTGATCTGATCATACGGATCGAGGTTTGGGGACTCGACCATATCTTCGTCTCCTTCTTCATCCGATTCCTCCCGTGTGGTGTCATCATCCCCATCTTTGTTTTTGGTGGACTTTTTTGTGTATGAACCACAACTTCATTCCCCAACAGAGTGTTGTAGAGTCTCAAAGACGGTGAGAAGTGAAGCTCCCCGTGTTGAACAGTTTTTTCCGACACTCGGAAATCTCCATACCAAGCTCCACGGATGTTAGGGTTAAGGCCTCCTTCATCCCTTCCGCATCCTTCCACCCAAAGGTTTCGACACTTTAAAAGGCACCGGCCTTTTTTTTGGCCCTTAGCCTTGCTCATGGAAGAGTGAGAATAATTTGAAGCGCGCTAATTTTTTGGTGCGATAGAACTTTACTTCTGGCGGCAGTCCTCGACATGTAGTGTTAAATGCTTGAACCGCGCAGAGACGGAGAGCACAACACCGATTTTCTTGTACTTGTCTCCGGAGCTCTTCTTGTCCCTTTGGTGTAGAAAGCAGATCTTTCTCCTTCCCACTTGCCGATACCTCGACATACCACCAAGAATGCGCATTTGTTTCAAGAAGCTATCTCCGATCCCTCGATGACGAAAGAATGGAGTTGACGGTGATCACCGTGTGAGTCCGAGGTGAATCTTTGCAAGAAGAAAGGATGGATCAGTTAAAGGTATTCCGACAAAAGAAAAAAAACCTCGAGCTCACAGGGTGTTTGTCTTCTTCTTCTTCTTCGCCATTTGGTAGAAGCATCCCCTCCCGCCTCGCTTCTTGGGCCAGATGAAGTCATGTCTATATGCCCTCTCATCCTCTTCGCACCCTCCGTAAATTAAGTTTCCTCCAGCGGGTTGTGAGTTTTAGGGACTGCATGTAAAAAGATCGGGCGTGTTCTTTAGTTTGAACTTTTAAGGACATGCAATCATTTTATGAAAAAGCGGGCTAAAAGTGCGGCCACGGTCGGCTTTAGTCCCCAAACACTATTTCGAAATTTAATCACATCAAGGGACTAAGTGAGTGGAGCGTGTTTATCTTCCCCGCGGCATTGGGGACCTCCTCGGAGGGGAGCATCGATCGTTAGCGACTTCGAATGGCGTAGCGACGCAGTAAGCCGCTAACGGCTTTTGCATATGTGTTTTCCCCGACCCGGCGTCCTATTGCAAAGCAGTTGATTTGATCGATGAGCACGGAGCTAAGGTAGGAAGCGGAGAGGCTGCTGCAACACGGGAACTCTACATCACGCGCGCCATGGAGCGAGGATACGCGAATCGCAGATGATACAAGTATTAGATGCTAATACACTCTTGAAGAGACCGGCCGAAGAAGCAAAAAGACTCTAGGTGAGGCCGTGGGATCCCGTGGATACAAATGGCCCAAGGAATTACTGGCGTGAAGAGGTGAGTTTCGAGATGCCTATGTTATTTCGCTGTAGAACATGCCGTATGTGTTTAAATAATGGAACTTCGATAAGCTCGGCCGGATTCATTGTTTTTTGTCGAGCATTTTTCAACCGATAGATGATTTACTCTGGGTTGAGAGATGCTCGGCAAGGAAACAATGGATGGGGGTAAAACGATTCCTTTTTAGGTGTGTTTTTTTCATGGACCTGTTTACTTGGAATGTTGTACATAGATCAGGCTAGGACTAAGGCCCGGGGAGATGCGGTTCAAATGCATCCTCTTGTAGTTAGTGGAGGGGCCTCCACCTGTCCAGAACCACTCCTCTCGCAATATTAGGGAAGATGGTTGAAGGAGAGTGACTTCGGGCAAGGCTAGAGGCACTTGGGACTAAAAACAGGAGAATAGAAAGTGCGAGACTTGTAGAGAATGCAAGCCTTGGCTTCCTCTGTGGTTTCCACATTGTGGTTAGTTGTAGAGGCCTCCACCCGGTCAGAGCCCCTCCCTTCGCTAATATTCGGAAGATGGTTGAAGGAGGAGAGTGACTGGACCGGGTCGAGGCCACCATGCTACCGCATGGCTGTAAGGAATTGGTCGACTTGCGATTGGGAATGCGGAAGACGTTTGGTCTACAATAGCAAAATTCGAATGCCTTGGCCATCCGCAACTTCCGGTTAGTACACATGGAGTGCCGGTTAGGTAAGGCATTCCGACTCGAATGAGCGAGAATGCATCAAAGAAACTTTCTGTGGTTTCCACGTGGTTGGTTGTGAGGGCCTCCTGTCGAGGCCATCACCCATGTGTCCGGCGAAGAGGTTGAAGGCGATCAACGATTGGTAGAACTCCTAACATTTTCTGAGGAAAGTGGGACGGTGCTAAAATTTGGCTGAACGGTCAAAAACTTCCCTTCATAATGTCAGGAAGATAGAAGGAAGTGTTTAAGGCTCTGCGGAATGCCAACTAAATTAACACTAGAAACTGCGTTTCTCGACTCGCAGTCGGCGACCGACAACTCTACGTGGTTGGTCGCCGAGGCCTCCCACCCAATCGAGCCATCCTTCGCCCAATATTCGGCGAAGATGGTTGAAGGCGGTCTTTGATTGGGTAGAGGCCTTTGCGACCACACACCTGAGGAGAATTGGGTTGCTAACGGTTGGCTGCGAGCGGTGAAAACCACTTCCCGCAATGTAATAGAGGAAGATAGAAGGAGAGTGGTTAAGGCGTACTGAGCCTAGAGTGCACTAGAGCCTGCGTTTTTTTCGACTCACGAGTCGAGAAAGCGGCCGACACCTCGATGGTTAGTCATCGGAAGGCCTCCACCCGGTCGAGGGCAGTCCCTCTTAGCAATATTGATGAGCATGGTTGAAGGAGAATGGCTGGGGCCTGGGTGGAGGGCAGCCTCACAAAAAGGGCCATTGGCGGGTATCACATTCTCGACTCCTTTAGGTGAGAAGGCTGCCAGCAGGGTTCTAAAGAATGTGAAGACATTGGGTAGGCGGGTAAAAGCATGCTGATTGTACCACTTTGGAACCCTCAAAAGTACCTGCCCAGGTACTTTTAAAGCTGTACTTCATTTTTTTTCTTTCCATTAAAATCAATGCGAGAAAATTTTTGAATTGAGGGTCAATAGCATGTCAATCTATAGTACTAGAGGATAACAATACTACTAATGACTAAAATAAATGAATTAACTCTCAAACTTATTTTTTATTATGCATTTTTGTAGTTCAATGACCAGTCTTTGGGTACTTTTTCGGTAGTTTTGTACTACCTAAATAGGTACTTTAGATGGTACACCCTAGCATGCTTTCACCGGTGTGCATTCCCGAATCTGGACAAGGAATCCCTCAACCTGCCAAGTCCGGTGTACACTCCCTCTTCTCGCCAATGGTCGAGAGTTCTCACTCATGAGTCGAGAAGAAGGCCCGTGACTTCCGGATTTGTTGGCAAGCTGTATTCTCAACTCGCCCTCCTCTCCGCATGTCTCAGTGGATTTCTTTGTGAGTTAGAAATGGAGATTACGTGAAGCAATTCCTATTACGAAGTTCTTCTTTGGGAGAAAGACATTCCTAGTTATTTTCATTAATGCTCGCAATATCTTACTTCCTAACACCTCTCGATGATTTCTATCTCGGTTGCTTGCTACTACTCTAACCACTATTCTCACTTGTGCCCGCACAATGTATTCAATTCAACCACAAGCAAGAAAAAAGATAACAAAAAGCAGAGAAAACAATACAAAGATTAATGAGATTAATGAGAAACGAGAGAACGGTGGAGAACAAAGATGAGAGAAACGAGGAGAACAAAGATGGAAAAATGAGATTAAAAAAGGGTATGATATTACAAAAACATACCCGAAGATTTGTGGGATGAGGAGGAGGCTTCCCAGTTCGCTTCCATGTGGGTATAGTCGTTGGCAAAGCGTGAATAAGGATTTGTCGTCATAAATTGTATCGAGGGATTAATAAGAGCCTCTAACAAACGGAATATAAGTAAAAATGCACTAAAGGACTTCTGAGAAAACTAAAAGCAAAGACACTAAAAAGGGCCTCACTTTCTTCTCGGTGTGGTAACGCCATTTCGAACAATGAATCATGAGGAGAACTTTGTATTGGAAGCGTCCTGATCCGTCGACCAAGCTGATGTCATAAGATGGCCTTGGAATCGCTCGGTTCGATCGATCGCCTGATCCGTAGAAGCGCCTAAGGAAGCAGGGGAGGAGAGTGATCGGAGAAAGCGGGGGAGGAAGAATGGTTTGGGGAGAGGAAGAGGGTGCAAGATTGGGCCGCACCCTCGAACCTCGTAAAAAGTGCAATAATAAAACCATTGTCGCGTGTGGGCCATGCCCTCCATGGCGTGGCGATGGATTCTTGACATGGCCCGGTTTTAGCCTCAAGAGGCGCCACGTAGCCATGACAAAATATGAAAAGGGTAGGTTATATGTTTATATATGTTATCTTATGTATTTAATAAGGTTTCAATGGTTGTATTTAATATGGTTTCAATGGTTGTATTTAATATGGTTTCAATGGTTACAATGTTTACATATGGTTTAGAATGAGTGTGGTTGTATGCTTTTAATATGGTTATATGATTTTAGTTAATATGGTTGTATGATTTTAGTTAATATGGTTGTATGATTTAATATGATTATATTTAATATGTTTGTATGGTTTTATATGGTTCATATGGTCATATTTGTGGTGTTTGGGGCTATATGGTTTTAATGTGAGCTTTTTTCATTCGTGGGAGCATGTGAGATGAGTAAAATGGAGCCAGGGAATTCCAAAGGGAGGCCATTGCCCTAGGCTCCAATGGAGAAGATGGATTGCCTTTTGTTGCACCCTTGCAAACAGCATTGACCAGTTTGGCAAGAGGGCATAATAACTGCAGTTGATCCATTTGATAGTGTGAATGATGAGAGGTTTTGGGAGATGAAACATCTTGGAGTTGGCATTGTAAAGCTTCTTATCGAAGTTGATACTATCATGTCCCGGGGAGGCTCTAGTGATTGCATTGTGTGCTTTCGGAGGGGCTGCCGGAGTCCCAAAAAGCTCGGTTGAGATGGCCAATTAGATTTATTACACACAAGAATGGTGATACTCTGGGAATGCCCTCTTGAACTACACACACCCCAAGGCCCACCCAAGGCCATGTGGAAGATTTGGTGGTCGATGAGCATCCATTGATCACAAGGAAGAGACGCTTATGTCTTTCATAAAAGGCACCCAAAGGTGCCCAAGAGGCCTAGAAGTGACAAATATTTAGAAAGGATGGAAAGTATGGCACCAACCAAAGAAAACCTAGGAGGCAATTAGGGACAAGAGTGTTGCAACCTAGATTGCACGTGCATTACAATGTGGATGACCTCGTGGGAGATAAGGTCCCAATACATTGGACGACTTCAAAAGATAGGATTAATTTCATTTACTCCTTGTGTAGGAATTCCGGCTATGATGAAAAAACACAGGCCGGCTACTATATCAATTGAGGGGAATGAAGGTATGTATGAGAGCATTGAGATGGATTCTTGGGGTGAGCAAGTCTTCATTTTACGTGATATGGGAGCGAGGTTAGAAAAGGGCACACTTTGTTCCAACATGGTAATGCACTCACTTTGAAACCTAGAGCAAATACTCTAAAGGCCATTGGGTCTTGAGAGCTTTGTGAGATACATGTCTCAATCTATGCCCCACAAGTCGAAGGTGAGAAGGAAGCCACGGTGTGCAGTGGTGCAAAAAGTGTTGCCACAACACTATATCCAAAAAGGAGTGCCTTAAGGAGGTCAACTCCATCCTAGAAAACCATTGGAGGTAGGCCTCTTTCTCAATCACATTTCAGCAAGTTATGGAGCACTCACTTTCGGGACGTGAGTGTCCTACAACACATGCCATTCTCAAAGTGCAACACTTGCATTCAACTCAAGGATACACTTGCATCAACCTGCAATAGAGAAAGAAAAGAATAGCAATTAGGGAGCAATTTGCAGATCACCAAAGGGACCAAATATCATGTAGACGATTGTATTGGCGGTGGAGAACATTTTTACGAGATGCGGTAGGACAAATTTTTGTGTATAATTCATGATAAGATGGACCAACACAAGACTTTCTTGCCAAAGCTAGATCCCTTTACCCAAGCGTTGTCAAAAGCGCTTTTAGGATGAAAGTAAATTAAAGATTGTATTAACACATGGTCATGGAACTGGAACATATGGTCATTTTTGTGCTTGATCTATGGAGAGATGATCCAAACTTCCATGTGAGCTCTATTTTCAAGTGCACGAGAACACTAGAGAAAGGATCGATAGAAGGGAGGGAGGTATTCCCCTTCAGCACCCATTTTGAGGCTTTGATGGATGATCAACCGCTTTGTTACCAAAAGGCGATAAAAAGCTCACATCCAAGGTGTCTAGTGAATCAAGGAGGACTTGGGATGATTTCCCCTTACTTGAGAAATCAGCACGAGGAGCTATGTGTTCAGGTTGGACAAGCATTTGGAAAAGAAAACAAGAATAGATGGATGTTTGGGGCAATGTCATACTTGAGCCAGTGGGAGTATTCAAAGTTGTGAAAGTGGGATTCATGATGGTTGGGCATACGCATGATGATATAGATGGATTCTTTGGAACTTTCTCCACCAAGCTCAAGAGAGAAAACATGACCACTCTCCTGAACTAATGGATGTGTTTGAGAGCTGCATTGACCCCAACCCAATGGCTTTCTTGATGGATGAGGTTGCAGATTGGAAATCATTTGTAGAAGGATACTTGCTAGATGGCAAGGACGGGTTGACCAGGACACACAAAGCCACTTCAATTCAAGTTTTGGGTTAGGGATGGAATACCAATCATGCAATATAAGTGGAGACCAGGTGACAAGTTGTGGATGCCCGTACAAGGTATCGAAGTTGTGGCAAAGGGGTGCTTTGGTGAAGTTCTCATTCCTAAAGGGCAGCCAAAACCACTACCTCCCTTCAAGATACCAAAAGACTCTAGCCAACCGGTGAAGGGCATCAAGGATTACATAACGCACTTTGGGATGATGTTCGAAATGGAAAGCACACCTCCACTCTTAAGAAAATCAAATGGACTCCCTAATCAAGTCTTTGGAAGAAAGTTGTGACATGCTTAGAAACCTGAACAGCCATGTGGGGAGGGAGCTAAGAGGCGGGTTCTGCCAGAGTCAAGATGGGAGGGTTCTCAAGGTGCAAGCACGTCTAAGAATGCTCACTTGGGTCCCAACAAGGGTTCCAAGTGGTTTGTGGGAAGTAAGGCCTCAAAGCCGGAAGTGGTTTGATCTTCACGAGTGGGATCCCTTTGAGGACATCAAGGAAGGATACTTTGTGCTAGTAAGGCCCGATGATGAGGACTGTCCAATATGGTTAGGGGTGGCACTCTCGATGTGACCACCACTATGCCCGATGGAGAGGAGTTGCGTCCTGGATTCCAAATTCAATATTGGGAGCCCATTGGGAGGCACAAGAAGGGCAACTTGAAGGAGCAATACACTGACTGCTGGGAGAAGAAGTGGAGGGCAAATTATGCTGACCCTCAAAGGAGGGAATTGGTGGAGTGTGTGGTATGGTCATATCCAAGTTCTCACATTGCAAAAGACAACACACACAAGATCCCAAGAAAGGAGATGGACAAGGCCATGAGCAACCTCCATGCTATATCATTGTATGAGGGTGCATAATATTGAGAAGTTTGAAAACTTTCTCAACTAGTGGTTTGTAAAATTTATGAGGAAAACAAGTAACCCAATTCTATGTGTGTCATGTGTAATTCTATTCAAGCAATCAATTCAGAAATTTCTTTTATGGTGTGTGAGTCCCATTTTCAGTCCGAGTCCCAAAATTCAAGATTTGTCCCACTTTAATTAAATACGACTTCCATAAAATTTGGTAAACTAAGATCTGAAATAATAGTTAAAAGATGCCGCAAAATGAAGACATATATAGACCTGCATTGGAAGGCCAGCATGAGTCTCGAAGCTACGAACAAGTCTTAGATTTTCTCGTATATAAACTAAGCGCTCCACCTGTTTCACCTTCAATCGATTCCTGCGTTTCGTGTGTGCCAATGCATGCGCGTTCCAATTTCTTTCAGCAGCTCCTGACGAGCAATCCTATAGCACAAATTGGCAACAGCATGCAACTTAAAAGAATAAGAACATCCATGATAAATAACATCCAAACAACGACAGCAAGTCGCTGCTCTTTGAGAAATGCGTGGGCGGGAGACGTTTCAGAAAGGAGTAAAGAATGTTCTGAAGTGCATGCAACTCCTTTGTCACGCCATCAAAACCGTTGATCAAAGGCAAGTACTAGTAAAGTCTAGAGGTGTTAGCACTCAATTCAATCATTCCTAGAGCGTGACGGACCAATGCGCCTTTTGATAATAATACATATTATGAAAGTGGCTATTAATTTGTTTATTGTTTACATAAGTCTAGGTGGAGTCCATAATAAGGACCCTGCCTGTTGTCTGCCTCCACTGAAGGGCGTGACGATGGCGAGCACCTTGATCTATGGATGAAGGCAGGCATTTCTTTTTTTGAGTAAAACTGTAAAAAAAAAACAAAAGTAAAAAGCAAAAAACAAAAAATTGAACTTTTGTTGCCTGCCCTTTTGACCGACAACTTTAGTAGCGTTATGGAGTTCAAGAGAGATGTAGTGTTAGTGTTTCGACGATTCCTAGGATTAGGTAGTGACCCTCGCCTGGCATGCCACGGTTTAATCGTGCCATGCCAAGGGTGGATAACAAGGTTTAAAATGAAACGCACTTATTTAAGAAGTGCGTTTGAAAGATTCCTTTATAAAAATTGGAAACTTGAAAAAAATGGACAAAATAGGGAGCAAAATAGATTGTTCAGCAAATAGCATTCGAAATACCCCAAAAAAAGCAACATTTTTGAAGCCTTTTCATTTTTTAAGAAGGGCAAAAAAAAAAAAAGCTTGTTTTGAGGAGAAAGACATTACATTTAAGAACTCATTAAGTATTTGTTGTTGAAAATAGAAGGAAATATAGTTTTGTGTTTTTGCAAGCTTAATATAAGTACTAAGAAAATCAAACATAGAAAAAGAGAAAGAGTCTGAAATCATGAATCAAAAAAAAAAAAAGAATTGTTCTAATTAAGCATTGTTGAAGAGACAAAGTTTTCAGTTGAGAAATCTTCATCAAAAATATATTAAAATTGTAAAACACATAGATTACAATGAAAGATAGTTTAAAATGTCGTCAGTATAAATTTATACGGAGGTGGCTCTTCCAGTCCACAGGACTCTCTCTCCCCTTAGGATCGGCCTCTTGCGAGGTTATAATAGCGTAGACGCCCCCTTCGATTCCAATGGTACAGTGCAATAAGTGTTTCCGGCTCAGCACCAGGGCTCCTGATCGACGAACTCCACCTCCTCATTTCTTCTTCCCGTAAGTGGAGGCCGGATTTCAGATATGTGCCTTTACATCGCCAAAGACCATTTTTTTGCTCCCACCTCGTTTTTCATCGTGAAAGGATTCACAAGAGCTTATCCCGGTCACGATGAAACTTATTTTGTCCGGTCTATGTCGACGGAGACAACATTGCGCCCTAAGGGAAACCGGCCTGGTGTAATCGAGCTGAAAATGCGTCTAAGATCCAAATCCCTGTGGAGAAAACCATCAGACAAATTATTTATAAGTCGCGCGTGGCTTCGATAATGGGACACCACACCGCCCTTTGTCATTTGTGGGTCTCTTAATTTTTGCAAAACCGCCGAACCTAAACGCATTGCGGTGGAGGAGTCTTTTCATTTCAAGGTATTAAAGTGAACCATGGTTTTTGGCGTCTGTGGGTAGAAACCCTATGTGAAAGTGCTCAAACAACTTACTAAAAGCGCCTGACCACCACCATGACCCTTAACGCTTGTTTTAAGCCCCCAAACAAAGACAACAATGAAATATTAGTAAAATAAAAACAAGGAAAATAAGTTAGCTCAGTAGTGTGGATGTGATAAATTTATACCGGGGAGTTTGCCTTATGATATAAATTTATACTGGGGAGCTGTTTTAGCAGATAAATTTATACCAAGGGTCGCAGTCGTATAAATTTATACGAGACATTGCCTTGTTATATATAAATTTAAACCTTAGGGCGGTTGTGGTATAAATTTATACCGTGGAGTTACTAAAAGAAAAGCTGTTAAATGTTAAGCTTACCAAATGCAAATTTTCAAAGATTAAGACATTACATACCCCATAGGTTTAAGCGACATTGTTTGTAGGTCCGAATGGAAAATAATGACCCTCCGTTAGCCGGATAAGGTGACTTCCTTTAGGCCTTCCAAAAGAGTGGACTTGCACGTGCGTGAAAGCCTCCTCGTCAAAAGCTACCGCCCTTAATTTTGAAACCATAGGGAATATCCGCAGAATGCATAATGTGAAGTTCTCGCTTCTCCAAAAGTGTCCCCTCTGCATGGATCACCCTCAACAACTCGTACATGCAAAATTCGACCAAACGTTGTAAATCTTCTTTCATAAGAAGTGTCAAAGCTGCTAGTGGCGACCTCCTTTCCCTCGCTCGATTGCCTTAAGTCGCGCCTCTCTTGGCCTTGGCCCTAACCAGGTTTAAAATCCAAATGGAAGCCCTTTTTCTTGTTCAGAAGAATATTGTGAGAAAAAGGCACAAACACGTAACATATTTTTAGCAAAACTTACCCAACCACTAAAGTTACAAATGCTTTCTAATAATACTATCAAGGGTACAACTTGGGTAGAGAAGCTTGCACTCCTCCCGCCCCTCAAGGTTTAGCCGCCCATTAACTCTACCGGGGTAACAATGTCTTTTCTCTGACTGCGAAAGAGAAACATGTTGTAAGACCAAAATGTAGAAGAAAGACGGCATTGCAAAATGTGGCTTTACGCCTTAGCTTCCTTGGCCATTTCGTCTAATGTAAATTCTTTTGGCCACGACTTTTTCCAAAAGGCTAACAAAATTTTTTTTTTTTTAATCCTCAGAATCCCTGTGGTACAATGCTCATATTTTTTTTGCTTTTTAATTCTCCACCCTTTTTGGTTTTTTTCAAGGAGTCGGTTTGCTCTTTAAGCTCACCATCTTGAACATACAAAAATTCTTTTCTTGAAGATCCCACACCGCAAAATGGACAAACGCATTAGTTTAGTGTTGCTTAGCGTGGAAGAATATAAGCGATGCCCGGACACGGTATAAATTTATATAGCGACTAGTCAGCGGTGATAAATTTATACCGATACTGTCGCTTGATAAATTTAATGCGGGCTCCGCGCGGTATAAATTATACTGCGTCCACCGATTATAAATTTTTATCTGGCGACCCAGGGCGCGGTAAATTTATCGCGACTAGGCATCTGTGATAATTTATACCGGGCCCCGCACGGCGATAAATTTATACCGCGCCTGGGCCATATAAATTTATACCGCGGCCCGGCTTAAGATAAATTTATACCGCTTAAGGCACTTTGTATTATACGCAAACACTACAAATCATAGAAAGAAAGCAGCTTCTTACTTGACCATCTCCTCAATGCGACTGAAAGTGGTTATCAGATGTTTTTACCGCCATAATGGGCTTCTTATCATAGTCATAGCCGAGTAGCAAAGATTGTCCTTGAGGGCTTCTCGGCTCCCGCAGTTTTGTTCTTTTGCTTTTAAAATCCTCTCCAACATTTGTTTAAATTCCACGTACTCACGGTGCATGAAACGGATCTTGTTTATTAAACTCATTTTTTGTCCCCAAGTCATTGTCGAGATTATGACTCACGGCAATGACTTTTGCTTCTTCAATTACACCAACGATATATGTGCTTTCACGCTCTTCCCACACGTTCTACGGCTTTCCTCTTTTGCTAGTTCTTTCCTTTGCCTTGTAACTATGTGT
>JAJEKV010000651.1:0-125987 GCA_021234155.1 Isoetes taiwanensis
AATATGCCACGTGGGCCCAACATGCCACCTAAGTCTAACATTCCCAGGTGGCTCAAACATGCCACCTAGGGTTCAAAACATGCCATGCAGCTCACTTAGGCTCCAACATGCCAAGGTGGTCTCAAACACTGGCCCAACGGCCTCTAGGCCCAACACATGCCAAGGTGTCTCAAACATGCCACCTAGGCTAAAATGCCAAGGTGGCTCCAATTACGCCACCTAGGCTCCAACATGCTCAAACATACACTGGCTCTTGCAATATGCCACCTCACGTCTAACTTGCTAAGGTGGCTCCCAAATATGCCACGCGGCTTCAACATGCCAAGGTGGTTTCCAAGCATGCCACGCTAGGTTCCAACATGCCACCTAGGCTCCACATGCCAAGGTGGCTCAAACATTACTGCAGTTTCCAACATGCCACCTAGGCCCAAATATGCCAAGTGGGTGGCTCAAACATGCCACCTAGGTCTAACGTACCAACATGCCAAGGTGGTCAAACACAATGGCTCCAACATGCCACATAGGGCCTGCAACATGCCATGTGTGTGGGCCCAAATTGGCAGGAGCCAAAACATGCCACCCAGGCTCAAAATACGCCAAGCAGGGTCTAACATGTGCCAAATCTAAGGTGGCTCAAACATGCCACCTAGGTTCCAACATGCCACCTAGGCTCAAACATGCCAAGGTGGTTCCACATGCCACCTAATTCAAACACATGCCAAGGTGGCTCAAACATTACTATTGGTTCCAACATGCCACCCACCCACATGCCAAGGTGGCTCAAACATGCCACCTAGGCTCCACATGACAAGGTGGCTCAAAACACGCCACATGAGCCCAACATGCCACCTAGGCCCAGCAACATGCCAAGGTGGCTCAAACATGCCACGCGGAGCTCCAACATGCCACCTAGGCTCCAACATGCCACACGTGGGCTCCAAATATGCCAAGGTGGCTCAAACATGCCACCTAGGCTCGCAACATGCCAAGGTGGCTCCAACATGCCACTCGTGCCCAAATGCCATCTAGGCCCAACATGCCATCTAGGCTCCAACATGCCATCTAGGTTCCAACATGCCAAGGTGGCTCGTGCATGCCACCTAGCTCAAGTATGCCACCCAGGGCACCCCAAGTGGTGACATGGCATGCCAAGTAAGCAAGTCAAGTTTTGACTAGGCCAAAATGAAAAATGTCCATCTTTGGTCTTTTCATTGGGTGATATTGACAAATTTTAGTTGACATGGCTAGATGATGGTGACATGGATAATGATGACTAGGACTTAATATGATAACCTTTGAAATTTTATAGAGGAGTTTGGCAAGGGATAGAATAGAGAGGCCGCACTCCCGTGAGATGGACCCTCATAAAGGTTGTTCGAGGCAGCCTTTCCTATCGCTTCCTCTCCGAGGAAAATGCCAACCCCGAGCTCAATTTTCCTATCCGACCGCTGAATCCGGCTATTCAAGCAACCTCGCTTTCGAAAGCAGCTCAAAAATCCAAGATCCGTCCGAGAACTCGATCAAACCGCAGGAAGCCCAACGGCCACCCATGTAGAAACCTGGTTTTGTGGTCATTGCTCGCAAGATAAAGGTTCTAATGGAGATTTGACTTTGCCACATCGGGTCTAAAAATGTGGTAAATTACCCTTAAGAACCAAGTTATATGGTCATTTTTGGCAACAAAAGAAACACGCAACAAGTATATGGGGTAGTATTCCCCGCAGCCTAACCTCCTTAGCCAATTGACTACAAACGGTCGACATGAGCTATTTGGTGCTTTGAGATGCTGGGGGTCTTCCACGTAAAACTTGATCCCCTAAGGTAAAGTGACATTTTGAGTCCATTGAGCTCTCACGCTTTGAAGTGAGAGAGTTGCCCGCCCGCGGGCCTCGTGAGAGGACTTTTGGGGCTAACCGCATAGTTTTAATCTGCCTTTCTTGCATCAACACCTCCCTCTATGATGACCGGGTGCAAGATTCTCCGGGTCAACTGACTAGGATATTTATCCTCAAAACGTAAACCCCGTAGTTGCTAGGTTATTGAAAGGTTTGCTATGGGGATTGAGTTTGGGCTTGGCTGCACTTCAATATAGTTGAGAAGTGGGAAAACATGAAGTAATAGGAAGCCATGGAATGGGGTTTGAAGTTATCCCTCCTCCCGTGGCAAGTTTGAAGTCAGTTCTTTCCGAGTAAAAATTGTTTGGGATCATTCGATGCCAATAGGGATTGAAACTCAAGTATTTTGGGATTGCTATGGCCAATGTGTGTTCAGCTGCGGTGCACCTAGTTAGTCCAAGAAAATCCACCACGCTTGGCCCCAAACCCTACAACAACCCGCAACACACCGTTTACGCTTTCGAGGCCAAAACGCGGTCGCTTTTGGATAGCTGTGTGCACCTTGCTAAACAGGCGCAAGCCATGGCAATAAAATAACAAAGTTTGGATCTATTGGCCATCCCTTAATGATCCCAAATAAGGCGCCTTTTGAGTTCTAATTGCCACATCGGGAGGAGGATAACTTCAAACCCCATTCCATCGGGCCTTATTGCTTCATGTTTTCAATCGCACTTTTTCAACCATGTCCCAAGTGCAACCACTAAAACTCAACCCCCATAACGCAAACCTTTCAATAACCTAGCAACACACATGGTTTACGTTTCAGAGGCTATATCCTAGTCAGATTCGACCAGGATCTTGCACAATGTCATCACGTAGAGGGAGGGTGTTGACGCAAGAAGATGGACCTTTAAACCTTCCTGAGGAGGCGCCACCAAAGGTCCTCTCCCAAAGAACCCCTCGCCACTCGACAAAGTAACCTCCCATCCTGAACTCGCGTGAATTGACTCTGCCAATGGACTCAAAATGTTGACATTACCCTGGAGACCAAGTTTTGTGGGCAGAAGACTACCCCTTTTCCAAGAAGCGCCAAAGTAGCTCATGTCCAACATGTTCGTAGTCAATTGGTCTAAAAGGTGGCTGCAGAATACTGCCATTTAGAGGGTTCGTGTTTTTTTGGTTGCAAAAAATGACCGTGTAACTTGGTCCCTAGGGTAATTTCGCCGTTCCGGATGGCATGGCGAAGTCGAATATCCATTCCCGAGCCTTTGTAATCGCCCTCAACATGCCAAGGTGGTTCAAGAATGCCACCACCCAGGCACTAACATGCCAAGGTGGCTCAAAGATGCCAAGGTGGTTCAAACATGCCAAGGTGGCTCCAACATGCCAATGCGGCCCAAATACGCCAAGGTGGCTCAAACATGCCACTAGGCTCAAACATGCCACCTAGGCTCAAACATGCCAAGGGCAACATGCCATGTGGGCCCAACATGCCACCCAGGTCGGACATGCCAAGGTGGCTCAAGCATGACACCTAGGGCACCAACATGCCACCTACACCCAAACATGCCAAGGTGGCTCAACATGTCAAGGTGGCTCAAAATGTGCCACGCTGGTTCCAACATGCCACCCAGGGGCTCCAACATGCCAAGGTCGCCAAACATGCCACATGGGTTTTCCTCAACATGCCACCTAGATCAAACATACCAGTGGCTCAAACATGCCACTAGGCTCAAACATGCCACGCTGACTCTCCAACATGCCACCTAGGCTCCAACATGCCAAGGTGGCCTCAAACATACCACCTAGGCCCCAACATTGCCAAGGTGGCTCAAGCATGTCATGTGAGCTCCAACATGCCACTTAGGCTCCAAAGATGCCAGTGGCTCAAGCATGCCATCTAGGCAACCAACATGCCACCCAAGCTCAAACATGCCAAGGTGGCTCAAACATGCCATGTGCTCCAACATGCCACCTAGGCTCCAACATGCCAAGGTGGCTCAAACATGCCACGGGCTCAAACATGACATCTAGGTGTAAAATTACCCTAAAACCAAGTTACATGGTCATTTTTGGCAACAAAAGAAACACCTAACCCCCGCATATGGCAAAGATTCCGCAGCCACCCCTAGGTCCATTGATTATTTAACGCAGTTGAATGAGTTTTGACGCTTGAGACGGTGGCTTCACCCACGCAAACTTAGTCCCCTGCTCACGTTCTTGATTCATCGGCAGAAGCCACGCCCGGATGGGAGACTTGCCCGCTGAAGGGGTTGGGGAGCCCGGAGAGGACTTGGGGTGAATCGCTCGAAGGTTTTGGACATTTCCGCATCAACACCCCTACGCACGACATTATGTAAGAGCATCAGCCCAATCGACCAGGATATGGCCTCCAAACGAACGGCGTGCTGTTAGGTTATTGAAGCGGTTTGTTGAGGTGTCGAAGTAGCCGGGCCAGTACTTTGGGATGAGCGAGAAGCCGCAGTTTAAAAAAAACCTGGTTAATTGAATTGATTTGGGATTTGGATTTGTCCTCTTCAGTTGTGGCATTAGAAGTCAATGCCTTTGCAAAGAGAACACTGTTTGGTTGGGCCAGATCCAACTTCTATTTTTAGCGTTATGGCTTCCGCATGCATGTTTAGCAGGCACCTCCTCAAACGTAAACCCTACAACAACCCTAGCAACACACGGGTTTACATTTTGAGGCCAAAACGTGGTCGCTTTCTTGGATAACTAGGTGTCACCTTTCTAAACATGCATGCAAAGCCATGGCAACTGAAATAAAATAGTTTGGATCTATTAGCCATCTCGAATGATCCCAAATAATTTTGCTACTGCAGAAGGCACACTTGACTTCTAATTGCCACACTAGGAGGAGGATAAATCCAAACCCCATTCCGCCGGGCCTCGAACTTCAAAAGTTTTCAACCGGCAGCCTTCTAAGACCATGTCCCATGTGCAACCGACTAAAACTCGACCTCCATAACGTAAGCCCTTCAATAACCTAGCAACACACATGATTTATGTTTCGGAGGCTATATCCTAGTCATATTCGACCAGGATCTTACACAATGTCATCATGTAGAGGGAGGGTGTTGATGCCAGTAAGATAGACCCTTAAAACCTTCCAAGCAAAGCCAGCTCACCCCCAAAGGTCCTCTCCCAAGGCTCGGCCACGAACGGGCAGCTCTCCCACCCCCCTAACTATGAACCGACCGCCAATGGTCTCAAAACATCGATATTACCATCCGACCAAGTTTCGGTGGCAGAAGACCACCCTTCTAAGAAGTTTAAAGTAGCTCATGTCCAACACGCTCGAACGACAAAACACTTGGGTTTCTACACACGGCCGACCGCAGATTTTACTGCGGTTGATAAGTTCTCCTGACGTATCTTGGTTTTTGAACATGCTCAAGCAAAGGTTACTTGAAAGGGCGGATCCAATGGTCGGATAAGGAAACCGAGCTCCAGGAGGGGGGGCATTGGCATTTGCCCTCCCGGAGGAGCGGTAGCGGTGAAAGGCCGCCCAAGCAACCTTCTCGAGGTCCGCCTCTGGGTCTAGACTCTCCCTTCTGGTGAGGAAGTCACGCAAAGTCCTAGCCTGGTTCGATTTGGGGAAGGGTGTCGGCACTTTCAGTTCTTCAAGATCTCTATTCTATCCCTTGCCAAACTCCTCTACCAAAAATTTCAAAGCTTATCATATTTTTGCATAAAGTCCTAGTCATCATTTTTGGGGTCCATCTCCTAGGGCTTGGCCTTTCCCCTCCGTGAGGTAGCTTCAGAAAGTCCCGGGCTTGTTCGACTTGGGAAGGCAGCCATCTCTTTAAATTTTGAACTTTTTCTATTATACCGCTTGCCAAACCGCTCTATCAAAAATTCCAAAATTGTCATATTTTTGTATAGAGTCCTAGTCATCATGTCCATGTTACCACCATCTTGCCATGCCATCCAAAATTTGCCAACATCACCCAATGAAAAGACCAAAGATGGACTATCAAATCATGGCCACTTGGGCAAGGGGAGTGTTTGGGGTCCGGGTTCGAACTCCTCGCAAGACAGCCTCTGTGAGGACCCTTGGATCTAACAGAGAACGGGGGACTATGTCACGCTGGATTTGCAAGAAAAGAACAAGAAGAAGAAAACGGAACGTAAAAAGAACAATGAGAGGAAAATGATATGCTTCCTTGATATCACCGATGAACATACATGAGCTCTCTAATTGGAGAGAAGACTGAAAAGAGACAAGACTCAAAACTCATCTAGCCCTCATATGCTAGCTCTACTCATATATATAGTACAATGGCCCTCGCCCAATATAGACACTCCGGACTGATTCGTGCCGACTCCCGGAAGGAGGCCCGATTTGCAAGAATGTTGGCGGTGCCTCTTGAAATGCCTAGAATCACACTGACACACACGGGCGGTGACGGTCATCACTTGTCCGAGCGGGCGCCTTCTTGTTTGGACGCAGCTTTGATCAAGGCGGGTTCCGCCGCTTGGTCTTCTCACGAGCCTTTGATGGCTGACCCATGCCTCGCTCAGGATCCTTGAGCTTGACCTGGTCCGGTCAGATGCATGAATAGTCCTCCAACCAGAGGCATGTGACTAACACTCCCCCACCAAATGACACTCACCAAGAAAAGGAGGAAGTAAGCTTCCGGGCGGGAAACCAGCCAATGGAAAGTGATCCTCACCTGAATGAGGCATAGCGCCATTATGGTAATGAGCAATGAGGTCCCGGGCGGTTTGAAGAGCTGCCGGGGTGTTGAGCCCTAGGGCGTGATGGGCCTCAATGAGGAAGTGAGAGCGCACCATGTCTTCCGTGGCACTCCATGAGAAGGCATGAGAAGGCAAAGTTTGAAGACCAAGGCAACCGACACCGGCATTCGGATTGCAAAGGAAAGATTGACGCCTATTTAAAGAGCTGACCAGATGCATTTGAGAGCAGCACGTAAAACCCCGCTTTGACGCAGAATCAAGGATCCGGTGAGGTGGCGCATTTCGCAAGAAGGTGTCAAGACCATTAAGAGCATCGCCAGTGCTTTTGCCACCCACGCCATTACCGATGTAAATCCAATTTCAAGAGTGTCCAAAGTGGCATTATCCTCCCAATTGAGCTGCTCGACAAATCGGGATCCCACCGAGATCCCGGAGATCCGAGGCGAGTCGCACCCGCCGCGGCTATCAATGACCCTGGCCCAAAAGGGAAGACGCCAATCAGAAGAAAGGAACCGTGGGCGGAGGGGCTCCTAAGGAAGCATATGGAGAGGGAATCATGCCGTGCAGCGTGGGTTGCAGAGCCATGTCCCCGGAATGCTTGAACAAGATTTTGATCAAGAGCACGACACCAATGGTCCCATTCTCAAGTAGAGAGTAATTGATAGACAGGAGGATTGACCCAACCCGTGGAATGGTCTTGCTTTCCGAAGGCCACGGAGTTGATTGTAGCCTCCTGCGTCGCATATATATATCTGAGCAAACTCAAGATCATCAGTGGTGCTTCAGATTTTTGTTTACCTGTTCCAACGCTTCAACCCGCCAGAGGGTAAGGCCGAGCCAATTCGTGCATGTACTCTTGTTCAAAAGTCCGAGACCGAAAGCAGATCTGGAAATATTTGTTGGTTGGTGATAATAACCAAGCAAAGATTTGAGTTGCCTTGAAAAACACGATGGGCCTCATCCCGAATTTATCCCGAGATCCGCCGTAGAAGTCATGAAAAACATAAGCCATGGGCTGAACAACTCGGAAGATGACTAATTCGTGGTCTTCAACCGTGAGCTGATCAAAGACTAAGAGTGCACAAAATAAACCCTTGTCTTCTATAGAAAGATCCGCCGATTCGAAGGAAGTCCATACTTTGAGTGGTCGTTGATGAACATTGTCATTGGCCGCTGTACCATTTCAAAAGAAAGAGGTGCCATCGGGCCACCACATAGTCAAGATAGCCGGAAGGAGTAGAGAAGTCCACCGGGATGTTGGTGGCAATGTCAAGATATCCCTCCCCGTTTGGTTTGGGCCTCCTCGCCAGATTGAACCGCTGGTCGGAGCCGATGTTCAAGATCACGGATCCGATGCTCTTTTTCTAACAAAAGACGGACCGATCACGGACCCGCTTTTCCGTGAAGCGTGGCATGTGAAGAGGATTGCCCCGGTATGGAGGGCTAAGCGTGGCAATCTCCGTCATCGATGACCTTTTGTTTCGGAGCCCAAAAAGCCGAAGTCCGGAGGGACGCTAACCGATTGGTGAGCGTGGAAAGCCGAAGCTTCAAAGGGAGGTGAGTCGAAGCCACGCCAAAGTGAGATTTTTGAACTTGAGTGTCAGAATTGTCACAAAGCTCGAGTACAAGGTGTCTAGCTTAGCAATGTGTTTTTCCTTGTCACTCGAAGGGTATCTTTGGACTTGTTCGTTCCAATAAGTCCTGAATTTCAGTTTGGAGTCGCCACCGGGCCGATCTGTAAGTAGTATGGTCTGATCCCGAGCATCGTGAGATCTATACGGGCCCGTAATAGAGCCGCGTGCTTTTCTTGAAGTTGGGCTTCCGGTGGTTTGAACATGGGCAGTGGCAGCTTGAAGGTTTCTTTGAACAAAGATCGGAAGCCTCGGGGACCTTTGAACACCGCCATGAGAGCCTCCCGGGGCGCATGGAGCCGCAAGGCGCCGCTTGAACATCTTGCCGGAATTTGTACAGAGCCGCCGAGGATGGGGAGGCGCAGGCCCCGTTGCTGCCTTGTCCTGAGATTGTTGAGAGGCATGACGGAATTGGAAGGCGTGGGCCTCGTGAGGAAGAAGAGGAGACAAAGGATATGCGTGGTCCGGGATGTTGAACAGACGAGGGGAGTGAAGGTCTGCCTTTGTTGAGTTGGATCACCGGGAATGCGCAGAGCCGAGTGGAGATATGGGAAGTGGAAGGGCTCTCAAGAACTGGAAGATAATGACTAATGAGGGCCTGAAGATGGCCACCCACGGAAATTTCAGAGACAGATGAGGGGGTAGCCCGAATGCGGTCTACTTCTTGAAGAAGACGGTAGAATAAAAGCTGAGGCCAATCGACATGCAGAGTGGAGTGAATGGCAGTGATGACCATATTATAAAACGGCTTATTGATGTGGGTGTTCTTAATGGAATGCCCAAGCAATTTTCGCCACAGAAACTTCACAAAAGTCTCATGAGGTTTGGCAATATTTGTGAGGCGATGCTGGTTGGCTTGATAAGCAATAGCCAAACCGAAAGTGACGCCCATGTCCCGTAGAAGCAGCCCCCAAGAGACGTAAGGTTTTTGCAAAGGGATGTGGAATACCTCAGAAATCAAATGCCGAAGTAAGTAAAATGGTGGTGCCATCGACCAATCGTAGCAAATCCTTCCCGGGCTGTTGACGCATGTGTGTGATGAACCGCCGCGAATTAAGTTTGGATTTGGGGCCGGAGCTCCATTTGTGAAAATTGTAGAAAGCTTTTGGCGTTCCGCCACTTCCGATTCGGACCAACAAGGGCCTCTCGAAAAGGTGGGCGCCGAGAAAGACACGACCAAAAAGAGTTGCATCCCTTGGAGCGAAGCTTGAAGTGTAGAAAGTTTGGGGCAGCCATGGCTTAAAAAGCTGCCGGAATAGAAGGAACTGCTTTGAAGAAGGCTGAGAGCAGAGAACAAAAGACTAAGGCGCAGAGAGACGAAAAAGGTTTAGGAAAAAAGGTGGGTGGGAAGGGGCATGATAAGGGCTTAAGCCGCAACCGCTGATGGTGCTGTGTGTCGAAAGATGCCAAGGAGGCGATTTGAGAGGCAAAATGTGGCTAAGTCCCCAAACAACAAATGGAGAAGAAATGAACGGTGGAGATGAGGCGCGGAGAGAATGATGGGATGTGACATGTGGGCAAAGGACACACATTAATGTCCGACGGGCGTGAAAAGAAGAAATGGCATTCAATGTCGGGCAACTCGAAGTGGGATATCATTAAAAGGAATGTGTCAAGGTACCATGGCTAGATATGCGGCGGGGAGAAAAAGATTCTCATTTTAGAAACAAATTTTGCATTGCAAACACGCTGGCGATTTATGTGATTGGTCCACGTCGACAAGGAGTTCCTCGGTTGGCTATATAAGACTAACCGGGAGTAAACGGAAGGCATCCGATGGCGCCAAAGATGGCCGCCGGCTGGTTTGAACGAGGACCGCACTATGCCCACTTACCGCCGAGTGGATTACCCGCAAGATGAATTGTCCGGACCTTGGCGCCGCCACAATCGTGGCGTGAGAATGGACGACGGCTGGTGTCGGGATGGCTGAACATCCGGACCCCAAGACCAACGGGATGGAGGTGGTTCTCGCACCTTCGGCTGGGATCCCGAAGCGTAACCTCTACCACATCTCGCGCGATCACCTCCGCCTCCAAACCCGAGTAGAGGGTTTTTCTTCTTAGGACTTAGTAGATAGGGCTCGGGCCCGCTTTTGTATATAGGGCAGTGCCCATAGCGAAATAGCCGGGCGCGCCCACATTTTAAAAAAAAATTCCACCTATAATATAAATATGCTGGTTTAGTCACTATCATTTGTGTGCGTGTCCGAACAAAGACTCGCTTGTGGATGTGCACTTTCATTTGTATGAAATGTTTTGAGGCGAAAAAGCCATTAACCAGTGTAGGTAATGGAGTGCCATCTAAACCGGCCTTGAAAACGCCGGGGGTAAAACCACTTGAACAATTTGATAAGGGCCAAGCCAACTAAACTTAAGTTTACCCGGAAAAGTTTTGTACCGAGAATCATAAAGAAGAACCAAATCTCCTTGGATTTGAATGTTTTGTCTTCACCGCTTGTCATGTAAGGATTTTTGCAACCTGTTGTCCATGAAGAACACCTAATATAAGCATCTCTTCTAAGTTCCTCCAACTGCTCCAATTGATAAACCCTTTCTTTGAGTGCAAAGAAAGCGGATTATGGGCGTGAGAGCTTGAAAACGGAGTGTTGGAAGTATGTATTCAAACGGCATGAGAGCTTCTTGACCATAAACCAATTTGAAAGGGGTGTGACCAGAGCTATTTTGAAACAAGTATTGTAAGCCCAAAGAACAGTAGGGAAGCTTGTTTTGCCGGTCCAGTAGAAGCGCGCCACAAATTTTCTTGAGAATTGTGACGAGTTTTGTTGGTGCTTTCAGCCAAACCATTCCCTCGAGGATAGTAAGGTGTGCTCTTGTGATGATGTATCGAGGAGATAATCCGTCCGACTCCTTGATGGTGTGATTGATAAAATGAACACCACGATCACACCTACCAGCCCGTGGGGCAAACCGAATCGCGTGATGATTTGTTGATAGATGACTTTGGTTGCGGCCGGCCGCAGTTGTTGTCACGGAAGTGCGCAAGCTTCCGCCCATTTGGTAGCGTGAAGTCGGTGAGAACTGAATGTAGCGCACGGGTGTGTCGCGGGGAGGATCGATGGGTCCCACAAAATCCATTCCCCATTTGCTGAAGGGAAGTGGCGCGGCAACCGGGCGCCAAAGGAAGAGCGCCATGGGCCGTGGTCGCCCCACACGCCGGCAAGCATCACACGTCTTGGCGTGGGCGTGGAGCGCCTTTGAAGAGCGTGGGCCAAAAATAACCAAGAAGAAGGATTTTGCGTGTCGTGGTGTCTCCATGAAAATGACCACCACCCACCGAGCCCTTCATGGGCTTCTCGAACAATATCCTGGGACCTCATGAGGGAGAACATGGCGTCGGAAAGGATTGTATCCTTACCCTTTTTGTAAAGATGGCCCGCAACCATGGTGTAGTCCGGACCTCGAGGAGAAATTGATGGCGACGGGATTGTCGCTATTGGAGAGAGCGTGGGGCCCCCTCGGTGGAAGAGCGCTGTGGAGGAGATATCGGCCGAAAGTCATGAAACCAATGAGGTGTTGCCGTGACCAGAAAGAGTTGAGCATCAGGAAAGGCGTCTGAGACTCCAGTGGAGGGATCATCTGTGTGGATGCGTGAAAGATAATCCGGGACAACATGAGATTTGCCGGCCTTGTGAACACAAGGTGCAAATTCTTGCAGAAGGAGGACCCAACGAGCAATGCGGCCCGTGGGCGTGGATTTGTTGATCAAGTAAAGAAGTGCCTGGTGGTCAACAAAGAATTTGATTTGACTGCCCAAAAGATAGTGACGGAAGTGTTGGACGCAGAAAATTAAACCCAAGGCTTCTCGCTCTGTGGCAGAGTAGTTGCGTTCAGCAGAATTGAGTTTCCGGCTGGCGTAGCGGTTTGGTTTGTCAGTGTGCGCATCATATTCTTGAGAAAGAACAGCTCCAATAGCAAAGGCCGAGACATCGACATGGACATGAAAGGGCTTGTCCCATTGAGGAGGAACAAGAACCGGGGCCTGAGTAAGCAAGAGCTTCAACTGTTGGAAAGCAGCATCCGCTTAGGAATTCCAAGCCAAGGTGGATTCATCACCCGTGAGTTTATGAATGGGATCTGCAATGGCTGCGAGTCCAGGAATGAAGGTGGAGTAATAATTGACCTTACCCAAGAAAGAGCGTGTTTCCTTTATATTGGCTGGTGCTTGAGCCTTGAGCACACAGCTGATTTTGGCAGGATCCGTGGTGATACCTGCTTTGCTGACCACATGTCCCAACAGAACACCTGAAGTGACGCAAAAGGTGCATTTCTCGGGATTGAGACTAATGCCGGACTCATCACATTTCTGAAAGACAAGTTCCAATTTATCCAAATGGTCAGCCATGGAAATCAGAGGCGAGAAGTCATCTTGAAAAATTTGCAAGAAGGGATTTTCCTTCATAAAATCATGAAAACCGAGAGCATGATACGCTGAAACGTGGATGGAGAGTTTGATAATCCAAAAGGAACCACCTTGTAGGCAAAAAGTACCCCGGGGGTGGTGAAGGTAGTCTTGAGTTGATCAGATTCTTTGATTGAGATCTGATTGTAGCCGAAAAAACCATCCATGAAGGAGTACATCTCATGTCCAAAGAACCTCTTCCGTAACCCCGGTGCGTGAAGGGAAGGGGAAAATGATCACGCCCGTGGCTCTGATTGAGTTTTTTTGGGTAGTCCACACAAACGCCGGATCTTACCATTGTGTTTGAGTGCAATGACGATGGGGCTCACCCACTCGTAATGTTTGACCTCATAGATCAAACCCGGGCAGCAAAGGAGTTTGTCAATTTCTGCCTTGACGCGATCACGGTAATTGGGGTTGAGCCGGTACTATCGTTGCTAGACTGGGCGTGCATCAGACTTGGTAGGAATGGTGAGTTCCCCTAAGGTTTTGTTGATCCCCCGAAGATCTCTGTAGCTCCAGGCGAAAATGTGTTTGAACTTTTTGAAAAGCGTGGACGGCCCCTATTACGATAGGGTGTGGGAAGATTGGCAAAGCAATCCGGACAGGCTGATTGTTGCCTACGTCCACAATCTCTACGTCAGGAGTCTGAATATGGGGGATAACTTCCATGTCCTGGACAATATGAGCAGGAGGTTGAAGCATAACAGGATGCGTGGCGCTCTGCGTGGTGAAAAAGAGAGGTTGCTGAGTTTCCTCAAGCAGAGGTTGCTTCATGACAGCGTGTACTTCCACAGGAGCTGCAGGAGGTTCAGCGTCTGAAAAGTGATTAACACGTTGGATTCGATTGCAAGGAGCCAGGTAAGGGTCAAGCAAAGCAGCCAATACCGGTCCCGATCAAGAGTCATTTCTCCCCAAGGATCAGCATACTCGGGGTAGGATGACAGAGGCAGACTCGCAGGTGGAGCCTGAACTTGATAAATATTCTGGGCGTCCTCAGAGTCGGTGTCGGAGAGAGAGGGTTCAGCATTGTCGACGGAAATGATTTTGCCTGTTTTCAAGTCCATGGTGGCATTGAGGTGACCATCAGTGATGACTAACTGATCCGTGGCCCAGTAATGAATGCTCTTGGCTCCCGGCGGAGAAAAGGTCCGCCGACCAACATTTCATAATCACCGGATCTTCTCAACCTTCCAAACACCAAATTCCAAGGGGAATCTGGAGATCACCTATGTTGATGTGAAGAAGAGGCGTGGCGTTTTGAGGTCTCGTGATATGGCCATTGGCCAATTTGATGTCATATGGGGCACGATAGAGTTGTTTGATGCCCATTTGTTTGCGGAGTTTATCCGTGATGAGATTGACCGCGCTACCTCCGTCAATTTGAACATGATTGACTTGTTGATTGCCCACCGTGGCATGGACCGTGGGAGTAGAGGTAGCAACAGCCCCAACCAAAACAGTCGGGAGTGGTAACTGGTCCTTGAGAGCGGTGACGAGTTTCAAATTTTGTAGCCAAGCTTAAAGGAATTTTGATTTTGGCTAGCTCCTCTTGGAGTTCCAGAGGCACATGAGAAAAAGGATCGGCTGGATCCACAGGTGCGGGAGTGCGTGGTAAGGAAGCAGCAACTTCTTTGAGTAGGTCAACCTCCGCAGCGATATTGGGATATGTCTGAGAGCGTGGAGGTTGAGACATGGAAGGTGCGTCTTGTCGTTGTTGAGCTCTCGTGGTGGCATGGACATTAGCCAACGCGGCGACCTTCAGCGGCTTGCATGAGGTTCAAAATGCTTTGGCGAACTTTAGGCATGACATTCGCATGAGTTTCTCAAGTCCGGTGCAAAATGGACCTTTTGTCTTCTCGCATGAGGAATGGCGTCGATTGTAAAGGCGGGTTGCGTGCCATTAGGAATAATGGTTAGGGGGCGTGGACACGGTGCGGCGTGAAACCAAACCAACCCAATTTGATATTTGGATTTGGAGGATTAAGAGCCCGAAAAATTTCTTCCCGTGCTTGTTGATCCATCCGAGGTTGATTGGCGTGGAGCTGGTTGATAGCGTGATTGCCGAGGGCGGGCGCGAGGTGGCTTCCCAAGAACCGGGACGCGGGCCTTGTTTGCCATTAGCAATCCGAGTTGGTAAGCCGTGAGGCGGACTGATGTGGTCTGATTGGTGCCGTGAAGTCGCACCGAACTTGGGGAGTTGAGGACACGCCGTGGTGGTATGACCCCATTCTTGACAAAGTGATAACAGACCGAAGCCGAAGGATCAAAAAGGAGAACGTGTGTTGGGTCCCCGTTGTTGCTCCACATGTGCGATAGAGTTGATTGGGTTGCGCCAAAGTGGTGGCCGCGATATGGCGATTGGTGTTGAGGTGTTGTTTGCACTTGATAAACCATCTTGTTGCGGAAAGGTGTAGGATGAGTGCGAAAGTGCATTCTTCCGTGGCATGATTGCACATGTTGCGGCGTTTACAATGAGTATGGCCATTGATGGAGTTGCACTCATTAGCCAAGTGGCCTTGATATTTGCAGATATGGCACCAGATCGGCTAGGCGGCTGGATTGGCGTGTTGAGGTTGAAAGCTGATGCGGGGAACCATGACGGTGGAATGAAAGGAGCTCCGAAGAGCCACGCCTACGGGAGGAAACATTGACTGAAAGTGATTGACAAGATCGATAGCTTTGCTCCAAAGTCTTCTTGGCGCAGTATTGATCATGAGTCGATAGCTGGAGGAAGTCCTTGGAGAAACCAGACCAAGATCCGGCTGTGTGTGGGGTACTCCTTGAGTTTCTTCGAGCGAGAATGTGAAGACGGTCCGCAAAATCGGGCGGAACTGTGGGCTCTTGTTGAAGGTCATTGAGTTGCTTGAGATGAAGTTGATCATCATCCGTGGTCCCATAGTGAGAAAGAAAAGCAGTTTTCATTTCGGACCAATCTTGTTTCCAGTGGCTTTTGTTGGACATGAGCCATTGATGAGGGGAGCCACGCAATGTGGTGGAAAAGATGTGGAATTTCAGTTGAGGTTGCGCATGACCATTCAGGACAGCCAGAGCCTCAAATTCTTCCATGTGGGCCTGAGCACTTTGGTCTAAAGGTTTGCCTTCGTGGTTGCCAAAGGTGGGATAAGTCAGCTTAAGGGTCCGAAAGGTAGAGGTAAAAGTCTTTGGGCTGGACCAGGAACATGATAGTGAGGATATTGAGGTGGAGTTGGAGGGGTATGGTCTTTGGAAAGACCTTTGAAGGGGTGGCTGAGGTGGGGGCACTTGGAGGTGCGATCATTGGGTTTGAGGTCTGTAAGATTGTAAACAGGAAGAGCGGTGGGAAAGGTAGGGAAGGGAAAATCCTGGGGAGGAGCAAAAGAGACATGTGGATATCCCTGTCACCCGTAGGAGATGATGGTTGTGAAGGCAGAGGCGTATGGCCAGAAGAGTGATGGATGAAGGCATGTTCTGGGGTATGAAAGTAAGGTTGAGCAGGTGGAGCCGGATAGGGCTCCTGATAGTGAGGAGACGGAGGTTTGTGAGCAATGTTTGCACGCTTTGAGGTGGAGAATTTGGCCGAGACATGACACGAGGGGTGGGTGGCGCCGCCCGAGCCCTAGACCGAATGTGGCCTCCCTCAATGTCATAAGCAGATCCATACATGTCACGAACAGCTTCCCGTCGATGATGGCGCTCCAATCGAGACGCCGTCTGGGAAAGAAGTTCTTCTGGCGTGAAGTTTCGGACAGACATGGCGACAGAAGAAGGGAAAAACGAATCAGACCCGGCAGCGGCGCGGTGTTTGGGGGTGCGGGTTGGGGAACTCTGCAAGGCGACCCTCGTGAGGACCCTTGGATCTACCAGAGAACCAGGGGGACTATGTCACGCGGGATTTGCAAGAAAAGAACAAGAAGAAGAAAACGGAACAGAAAAGAACAATGAGAGGAAAATGATATGCTTCCTTGATATCACTGATGAACATACATGAGCTCTCGCAATTGAGAGAAGACTGAAAAGAGACAAGACTCAAAACTCATCTAGCCCTCATATGCTAGCTCTACTCATATATATAGTACAATGGCCTCTGGCCCAATATAGACACTCGGACTGATCTCGGTGCCGACTCCTGGAAGGAGGCCTGATTTGCAGTAATGTTGGCGGTGCCTCTTGAAATGCCTAGAATCACGCTGACGCTGACACGGGCGGTGACGGGTCATCACTTGTCTGAGCGGCGCCTCTTGTTGACGGATGCAGGCTTTGACTGCGTGGTCTGCTGCTTGGTCTTCTGCTGAGCCTTTGATGGCTGACCCATGCATGTCTGTGGATCCTTGAGCTTGACCTGGTCCGTCGTATGCATGAATAGTCCTGAACCAGGAGGCACAGGACTAACAGGGAGTAGTCCATATAACATGAGCCCTACGTTTTGCATCGAGACGGAGACAAACACGTCCGAGAGTTTGCATAAGATCATCATCATGTCCATGTCACCCATATCTTGCCATGTCACCAACACCTCACCCCATGAAAATAAAAGTTGCACATTTTTTTATTTTTGCCCTAGTCAAAGGTTGGCCTTGCTTACTTGGCATGGCATGACACCAATGGCATGCCACATCATCATGTGCATGCCAACTTTTGCAAATTTCAATTTCATTTGCATCCCAATAAAAAGAGTATATTTGTTCAACACACTCATTCCATTAGAAAAAAAAATCCTATTAGAGCATAAGACAATCCAAAATTGGCATGTCTAGTCAACCATAAATCACTAACATTCTCTTCCAAACTTGGAAGAACAGTCTTTTCCAAACCTGGAAGCATCACAAGGGTCGATGTGAACTATGTATATATCCAACCTAATGTGGTGCCTATAATAGCTAGCTCTAATGTATAGGTATGATTTGGTATCATGTGTAATACACTGGTTGTTTGTTTCCTACAACTATATTAGACTGTAAAGATAAAAAATGGCAAGTGTGGAGATGGTTTCTAAATCAACTCCATGAGTTTGCCCACATTCGATTTGTTGTAGCCGTGCAGGACTGCTACGGGTATTCATACACCGGGCATCAATTGGCTCATTTACCCACCATAAAGCAAATACTTACGTTGCAAATCTTCTCTTAAATAACCCACCATATGTTCATCCTCCATAAAATTCGTACAGAGAACTTTCGAGAGGCCTTGTTCTAGAATGTATTCAACAATCCTGCATTGCTATACACAGAACCTTCGAGTAGTCTTGAGTGGAAGTTAAGAATGCTAATGCTCTCCTTCTCCCAATAGGATTACATGTTCCATATTCAATTTAGGGAGTGTTTGTGGGAAACAACTATATTAGGGTAGGTCCACATGGGCCACTTTACCTGTGGCCCAAGCCACATTTTTTGGGGACAAAATCATTGTCATTCACACGTTGAAGCCCCAATATGACCGACAGCCTGCTAGTTCACGAAACGAAGGAACCTGAAATAGCCCCTTCTCCCTTTGAAAACTACTGTCAAATGATCGTCACGAGGTTCCATGAGGACAAAAGTTTGCTGGGGCAAACGTTTTGCCTAATCTTGACATCTGAGAATTGCCCAAGAAATTTTGAGCATGGAGACATTGTTCCTGACGCAAATTTGGCCAATTTCGCGAGAAATTTGCCCCATGCGAACGTACCCTTAGATTTGTGAAAACTTTCCACATCTATATTATATTGTTACAAGAAATTTATCGCGGCACATTTCTCTTGTTCCAACCCTATGAGTCGGACTTATAGTATGCTTCAGACCTTGTTTAGTAAATTTATGACAATTCAAGTTTCAATAGGCATCCTTCAATTAATTGAACCTAGGATTTGAAATAGATGCTATTGCACATTACTTGTTTGGATTGGTAGTTTTCTATTTGTTGTTGATGGACCTCTAGATTGCATATATCTTACCAATTTTTTTTTCGGTATCCACGTGGATACTTCCTATTATTCTTGACCCAACGCCCTTGGAAGTGTCACAATGGTCCCGTGTGTTTATATTTGTTAAAAGTCAGGAGACATTTCGCTCTTATCTTTATACTTGAGTTGAGCTGTATCTTCGAACCCTGCTTAATTCTTGTCGACATGAGCATGAGCTGCCAATTGCCAGGATTGAGAACACACCTAATTCTAGACGTATGATCTTGATGTACCATTCTTGATGCGAGCAAAATGAAGCAGTGGGGAAGATTTGGCAAAGGGTCAATCCATTGTGCACATTTCCATCAGAAACAATCCGACCTTCTAGATGCTGGAAGCTTTTGGATGCCAAGAACAAACAAATACCTCTGCCGGAGTTTTCTGCGGCGGATAAGAGATTGTGCCAGAGTACAGAGCGCCAAATAACTCTGCCAGAATTTCCTATGGCAAATCATAGCATCTTCCTTTGATCCGACCTCATATTTTCAATGGAGCTAATGGGGATTGCTTGCATCTACAACACATTCAGCAATGTTCTGTCGATTGGCAACTGGCCCTCTTGCTATTTCTCATGACCTCTGTTTATACACGAACTTTTTCCCTTTTCCAGCTGTGGCGATGTCAGGATGATCTGCCTTTGGAACAGCTAAGATGGAGCTTCAGCCAAATGCCATCACTGCGGACCTCCTAATTAGCAAGTCGAACCAGATTCTTTAGCTTGCTCAATCAGATGATTGTTGCGCTTCCAGTGTTCCAAAAAGAGGTCTTTGGACAAATTAATTGATAATGATCCTTGCTTCTTAATTCACTCTTCATATTTGAATAACTTAAAAACTTAAAGAACAGAAGACTACAGCAGATGTTCCGAGTCTTAAAGGTTGTTACATGAGCTTTTCTTCAAGCGGCAAACGTTTTATAGTGCCCTGTCTTGGGAAGGGTTAATGAATGTAGTAGATACTGCCCATCGCCATATCGCCTCCGCATGGGAAGATATCGCTCATATCCCTCTGCTGCAACACAATTAGATAAACGCATTTGATGTCGCTTTTCCATGGTGGTGCAATCTATCTAGCTCTTGAGAAATGCTACAGTAGAAAACAGATGGACCTCGAACTTCCCTTATGATGCGTTGATAGCTACATATGTGGCACACTCCGCTGCATTTATATTGCGGCGCAGAACCAAGGATAAAAAAGAAAAAAAGAAAAAAAAGAATTGAAACACAATTACATTTATGATAAACGTGCATCTCTTCAACCGCCGAGATGGGCCAAGTTGAATGGCCTGGATTTCGATCCAGGTCCTCTCATCCTATTGGTCGATGTTCCCGCCTTTTCCACTGCCTTCATTATGGACTTAGCGCTCAGTTTGCTCTCTCTTCCGATCTGGCTATGGCGTTCAGTTTTGCTTTCTCAGTTCTGGTCTGGCTATGGCACTCCATTTTGCCTTCATTTTGCTTTCTCAGTTCTGATCCGGCTATGGCGGTCAATTTTTGCCTTCGTTTTGGTTCCGATCTAGCTATGGCATTCCTACATGCCCTTTTTAGATTATTTTTTTCCCATGTAAGGTTGACAAGCCACGGCATATGTTAGTCCTGTACGTCCAAATACAGGACTATTCATGCACACGACGGACCAGGTCAAGAACAAGGATCCACAGTCAGGCACAGGTCAGTCGTCCAAGGGCCCGCAGAAGACCAAGCCGCCGTAGACCACGCAGTCAAAGGCCGTGCCCGGGACCAAGAGGAGGCGCACAGAGAAATGACGCACTGTCACCATCTGCGCCATTTCAGGGTCTCAAGAGGCACCGCCAACGTTCCTGCAAATCAGGCCTCCTTCTAGGAGTCGGCACCGAAATCAGTCAGAGTGTCTATATTGGGCCAAAGGCCATTGTACTATATATATGAGTAGAGCTAGCCTTCACATGCTAGATGAGTTTTTGGTCTTATCTCACTTCTGCTTCCTCTCGATTGCGAGAGCTCATGTATCACAATTGATATCAAAGAGTTTTGTTCTCTTCATTGTGTTCTTCATTGTTCTTCTTGTTTTTCTCTTTTCCCTTCCTTAGTTAACCCAGACCCCAAACACTGTCGCCGCTGCCGGGTCTGATTTTCTTTTCCTTCTTTCCTTCATCATGTCTGCCCGAGCTTTTACCCCAAAGGAGCTTCTTAGCCAGATGGCGTCTCGTTTGGAGCGCCATCAACGTCGCGAAGTTGCTCGAGATATGTATGACACTGGCTATGATATTGAGGGAGGCCATATTCTCTCACGAGCTCAATCGGCGCCACCTACTCCTCGTGAAAACTCTCGTCCTGGCTCTCCTCTCGCATGTAAAAACACTGTTCACAACCTCAGTCACCATATCATACACCTGTTCAGCCCCCTCCCGTTTATTTCCACACTCCAGAGTGCCTACATTCATATATCCTCTGGCCATACTCCTCTGCCTTCACAACCATCATCCCCCCCTGGAGGAATGGGTTATCCCCATGTTTCTTTTGGCCCTCCCTAGGTTCAGACATATCCTCAATCCCCTTCTTTTCAACAGACTCTTCCAGTTTACACACTTACCGATCTCAAACCTCATGACCACGGACCCCCAGGTCCTCCACCACAGGAACCTCCTTTTGCACATCTTCAAGGTCTTTCTGCTCCTTTGCCACCCCATACGGAATCCATGGAAGTTTCGCCCCATTATGTTCCTCCTTATACATCGCCTCTCTATGCACAAGGCCAGTCACAATCTTCTTTTCAGACTCTCAAACTGACATATCCCACTTTTGGCAGTACTAAGGGTAAACCATTGGATCAAAGTGCTCAAGCCCACATGGAAGAATTTGAGGCTCTGACTGTCCTAAATGGTCACGCTCAACCTCAACTGAAGTTCGATATCTTTTCCACCACGCTGCATGGATCCCCTCATCAATGGCTCATGGCAAACAAAAGCCATTGGAAACAAAACTGGACTGAAATGAAGACTGCTTTCCTTTCTCATTATGGGACCACTGATGATGATCAACTTCTTCTCAAGTAACTCAATGATCTTCAGCAAGAGCCCACGGAGTCAACCCGGGATTTTGCGGATCGTCTTCACATCCTCCTCAGCAAACTTCAAGAGTACCCCACGCAAAGCCAGATCCTCGCCTGGTTTCTCCAGGGACTTCCTCCGGCTATTCGTCTCATGACTGAATACCTGCGCCCCAAGACTTTGGAGCAGGCCATCAAACTTATCAATCATTCAGTTAATGTTTCCTCTCGTGGCGTGGCCCTCCAGGAGCTGCCCTTCATTCCTCCTGTCATGGTTCCTCAGACTGCTGTTCAGCCTCACCACTCAAATCCTCAACGCAGTCAAATTTGGTGCCACCTCTGCAAATATCAAGGCCATTTGGCCAATGAGTGCAACTCCACCAATGGCCCTCCTCATTGTAAACGCTGCAACATGTGCAATCATGCCACGGAAGAGTGCACTCGTACTCATCCGACACCCTTCCGGCAAAAGATGGTTTATCAAGTCCAGACCACGCCTCAGCAACAGACGTCATATCAACCTCAGCAGTTTCAAGCACAACCTCCTCAACAGTATCAACAATCTCAGCAGCCATGGGAACAAAGCAACCGCCCTCCTTTTGATCCTGCTAAAGCTCAGTGCTATCACTGTTTGGAATGGGGTCATACCACTACGGCATGCCCTCAACTTCCTCAAGTTCAAGTCCAACTTCCAGGCACGAATCAAACCACGTCAGTACGCCTCACAACCTATCAACTTTGGATAGCAAATGGCAAATAGGGCCCTCGTCCTGTTCTTCGAAAAACACCACGCGTGCCTCCGGTATCAACCCGCTCCTGCAGCAACTCCTCAGATGGATCAACAAGGCCAAGAAGAAATTTATCAGGCTCTCAATCCTCCGGTTCAACCGTCCAATTGGGTTGGTTTGGTTTCACGCCAGACCAAGGCTTCACGCCCCTTGACCATCATTCCTCATGATACGCGCCCTGCTTTTGCTGTCGACACGATCCCTCACGAAGAGGAAAAAAAGGTTCACTTTGCAACAGACTTGGATAAACTCATGCCTCATGTCATGCCCAACCAGACAAAGTATCCTCAACCTCATGTAGGCTGCAAAAGGCCGCACACTTGCAAATGTGCATGCCACCACCAAGGCTCAACAGCGTCATGACAAACATCTGAGAACCAAAACTTTTCAAGAAGGTGATTTGGTTTTACTTTATGATTCTCGTTACAAAAATTTTCCAGGGAAGTTAAAGTTCAGATGGCTTGGTCCTTATCAAATTGTTCAAGTGGTACAACCCAGCGTTTTCAAGCTGGCAGAATTAGATGGCACTCCATTACCTACACTGGTTAATGGCTTTCGCCTCAAACAATTTCATACAGCAGATACAGATAGTCATACACCTGATGCAGAACAAGAATCTGAATCCACAGATAGTGACTAAAGCGGCATATTTATATTATAGGAGGAAAATTTACAAAATGTGGGCAGAGCCCATCTACTTCCGCTATGGGCAGAGCCCTATTTACAAAATGGGCAGAGCCCTATTTACAAAATCCTAAGTTTAAAAACCCTCTACTCCGGGTTGGGAGCAGAGGTTATACGGAGGATGTGGTAGTCGTAGATTACGCTTTCGGGATCCCAGTAGCGGATGCAGCACCACCTCCATGGCATTTGTCAGCGGGTCGGGATGCTCAGCCATCCCACTGCACCACCCGTCCATAGGAATGCCACAGTTACGGCATTTCCAGAGGTCAAGATCATTCATCTTGCATGTAATCCACTCCTGGCAGTTCGTCGGCATAGTGCGGTTTGTTTTTCACGGTGGCCATGCTCACGATGCGGTGTCTCGGCCGACCTTTGCTTTCGTCTTATATAGCCAAACCGACCGGCACCACCGGCGCGGGATAATCGGTCAATCGCCAGCGTGGTTTGCAATGCAAGGCTCTTTCTAAATCCAGAATCTTTTCTCCCGCCGCATATCTAGCCATGGTACCTTCTGACACTTCCTTTTTATGATATCCCACTTCGAGTTGCCAGCATTAAATGATTCCTTTCACGCCCATCGGACATTAATATTTGTCCCTTCGCCAGCTGTCACATCCGATCGTTTATTCACGTCTCATCTCCACCGTTCATCGCTTCTCCCTTAACTGCTTGGGGACTTAGCCAAATTTTTGCCTCTCAATCGACTCCTTCGCATCTGTCGCCACCTGGCACCATCAACGGTTGCTGTCTCATTCTCATCACGCCCCTTTGCAAACACTTTTGCGCCCTAAAACCTTTTCGTCTATCTTTGTTTTCATCTTCTGCTCTCCGCCCTCCGGCTTCTCAAGACAATTCTTCTAGTTCCCTTCCAACGCTCTTCGCCATGGCTGCTCCACCCAAATTCCCTCAACTTCAAGCTTCTGCTCCACGGGATCCGGCTCTTTTTGAGTCAGTAACCTTCTCAACACCCACCTTCGCTGAAGCCCTAAGCGGTCCGTCGGAAGCCGTGGCGCGTAACGCCATGGGCTTTATGCATTCTCCACACAGGAACTCCCTGCACCAAATCCGGAGCAACTGAAGCAGTTTGTCGCTCATATGATCAACAGCCCGGAAGGATACGCCTCCACGGTCGATGGCACCACCATTTTACTTACTCCGGTTCTGCTTTCTGAGGTATTCCAAATTCCTCTTGCAAGACCTTCTTTATCGTGGACTGCCTTACAGGACCAGGATGTCACTCAGTATGGCGCAGCTCCTTGGGCAAAAGTATGCTAGTGGGTATCAAATAAACGCGATGCAGCACCCAGCACCCAGCACTTTCTAGCACTTTCTAGCACTTTTTTTTTTTTGTTTTTCATAATCGGCCATGCAATTCGATCATACATGCAAAATTTCAGGGCCTAATTTGGGATATTGAGTGAGCAATTAGAGAAAACCCATTTCTGCAGCAATTTTGGTAAAACAGAACAAAATTTCTTAATTCAGCCCAAATTAAGCTAAATCAGATGGGGCTTTTCAGATTTTCATAATCAGCCATGCACCCATATCCTACGTGCAAAATTTCAGAACCTAATTTGGGATATTGTGTGAGCAATTAGAGAAAAACCATTTCTGCAGCAGTTTTGGTACAGTGAAGAATTTTTTAATTCAGCCCAAATTAAGCTAAATCAGCTGAGGCTTTTTTAGATTTTCATAATCGGCCATGCACCCATATCCTACGTGCAAAATTTCAGAACCTAATTTGGGATATTGAGTGAAAAATTAAAGAAAAACCATTCTTGCACGGTTTTTGTAAAAGCGTTGAGAAATCTCTTAAGTCAGCCCAATTTAAGCAAAATTAGATGGGGCTTTTAAGCTGAATATGGTCGAAATGACAATCCTACCTTGGTGGATAAGTTTTATGAAAAGATATGATGGATTGAGCAACTAATTGGAGATTCACATGCCAATTTGGAGTTTGGGTCATTTTTGCGCACTAGTCAGACTCCAATCTAATGAAATCGATGCTAATCTAATGAAATCGATGCTAATTTGATGGAAAATTCGAGCAATGTGGAATGATTCTTGGCTGAAGAATCCTCTTAACAAATGAAGAGTGTAAAAAAATGAACCCACCAGCACCCACGAGCACCCAAAAAAAAGCAGGAAGCAGGGGTGCTAAAAGCATGCGTCTGGATGCATGCTTTTGATACCCACCAGCATACTTTTACCCCCTTATCAAGCCAACATGCATAGACTCACAAACATTGCCAAGACCCACGACACTTTTGTAAAGTTTCTGTGGCGAAAATTCTATGGGTATTCCATCAAGAATACCCATATCAATAAACAGTTTTATAACATTGTCATTACGGCCGTCTATTCCACTCATCCTATTGATTGGCCCCAAATTTTGTTTCTCAGACTTCTCCATGAAATTGATCGCGTCCGTGCAGCACCTTCTCCTGGCTTTGACACTTCTGTGGGTGCTCACCTTCAGGCCATCATCCGTCATTATATTCCTGTCACCCGCCCAGGTCCCCTTCCACTTCTCGTGCATCCACTCATCAATCCTTTCATTCCCTTCCTCACAACCAGCAGGCTGAAACTTCACGCCCTCTTTCTCCTGGTCATGTTCAAAACAACGCCACGCATGTTACTGTCTCTTCTTCCTCCACGGAATCCATGCCTAACACTTCTCATCAAAATTCTCAGACGTCGCAGACTCATCACCAACAGGGCCCTGCACCTCCACCTTCTCGCCAAGCCCTGTATCAATACCAGCAAGATGTCCAAGCTGTTGTTCTCAAGCTTCAGGACTCACAAGAAGTCTTCATGATTGGTGTTCAAGCCTACATGGAGGCCAAGGAAGCAGTTCACAGGGATCTTCAAGCTGCCAACACGCAAGTTCAATCCCTGGAAGAGAAACTTCAACAGAAGCACAAGGCTCTTTTACAGGCCCGTGAAGATCTCAAGAATGCACAAGATCAGACAAGCCTGCTTGCTGACCAATAGGCTCAGTTACAATCCACAATTCAAGAATTGCTTGAGCAGAACAAAGCCAAGGATAAACTCCTTGCTGACAAGGATAAAGCCATTGCAGATCTTAACACCATGTACACTGAGATCTCTACAACATTCAACTTCAAGAGCTCAAGGAGCGCAACGAGCAGCTCCCCACTCTCTAAGACTAGCTGACCACGCTACAAAATCAGGTCATATCTCTTCAGACTCAGCTAACAGAAGCACAAAAACAAAAATTAATTGATGATACAGAGATTGCCACACTGCGACTGCATACTCCTGGGCAATCCTCTTCACAGGGCACGCACTCTCACAGACGGTTCCGTGATCAATCACGTCTCCTGCTCGAAAAGGATAATCAGATCTGTGACCTGGAACATCAACTCCAGCATGCTGTTCAATCTGCAGAAGACGCCCAAAATAAGCAAGAGGGGTATCTTGATGTTGCTGTCCGCATTCCGCTTACTTTCTGCACTCCGTCCAGTTATCTGGATTATGTGGTTGCTCGATGCCACCTTTTTCTTCAGGTGGTACGCGGCAGATGGACAGGTTAATGCACAGCCTCTCCGCAACACAGACTTTTTAAGGATTTGGCCAGACCTTTCCATTGAAGATAAAGGCCTGCTCTCCTTTTAGTTTACGAGCAGATCCACTGTGAGGACACGGATTTGTTCATCTTCAGAGTTGTGCAGTCCATGGCTTATATTTTTCATGATTTCTACCTCGCTGACACTCAGGACAACTTCCGTGATGAAGCACATCGCATTTTTGAAGGCAATCCTCATGCCCACTGGTTATTATTGGAAAACAATCAGTATTTACAGGATCCTGCTCAGTCCAACACTCTCTGCACTGAGTACATGCCTGAGCTTGCTCAGCATTTACCTCTATGGCAAGCTGAAACGCTGGTGCAGATAAGGAAAAATTTAGCACATCCTGAAGATCTTCCCTTTGCACAGATTTACATGCAACACCTCGGTGGCTATAATTCCCTGAGTGCTCTTCTGGACAGCAAGACCATACCCATGGGTTGGGTTAATCCTCCGGTCTATACTCAGCTATCTGCTTCAGACTGGGATCAGTGGTGCTGTGCTCTGGATAAAGATCTTGTTCGAGAATTCAGGGAGCAGGCTCAGCAGCCCACGCCCACGGGTTTGGCTCAATCTCCTTATGCTTCATTAGGGGCACCTGCACGCCTAAGGTTTCTTCCCTCAGACTGGCGTCTTCCGTTTTGGACAAAGGTCTTGGAAGGCCATGCTGGGTGGACTCCTCCTCAGATTTCGACGGATCTCCGATGGGATCCGCGTTTTGTTCGACGCTCCAATTGGATGGTGCCACCTTGGACCACACCGAAAATTGGATATATCTTGCCAATGAGCGTGGTTGGCAAACGCCCGCTCATGCTGTCCATGGCCTTGATGCCTTCTTAGAGAATGCCGCCACCTCACCGGATCCCTCAGTTCACCGTCAAGCAGGCTTCTGTGCTGCTCTCAAATGCCTCCTGTTAAGCTCGCTCAATCGGCAGCGTCCTGCCAGCGTCAGTGCCTTCGGCCTCCAGACCTGCCTTCTCATGGAATGCCAGTTCGTCCCTTCTGTGGCACATGCTGCCCTTGAAGACATGGTACGCTCCGGATTTCTCATTGACGCTCATCCTGCAATTGGGCTCAACACTCCTGAAGCTCTTCAGGCACGCCAAGATCTCATTGGCAACTATCATAATGGCCCGCGTCCTCATACTCGTGAGGATGAATTTCAGACTGCTGAGTTTCCGCCATCAAAAACACTTCCCCCTTTTCTTCACCCTGAGTGTCGTTTGGTGGGGGGGAGTGTTAGTCCTGTACGTCCAAATACAGGACTATTCATGCACACGACGGACCAGGTCAAGAACAAGGATCCACAGTCAGGCACAGGTCAATCGTCCAAGGGCCCGCAGAAGACCAAGCCACCGCAGACCACGCAGTCAAAGGCCGTGCTCGGGACCAAGAGGAGGCGCACAGAGAAATGATGCACTGTCACCATCTGTGCCATTTCAGGGTCTCAAGAGGCACCGCCAACGTTCCTGCAAATCAGGCCTCCTTCTAGGAGTCGGCACCGAAATCAGTCAGAGTGTCTATATTGGGCCAAAGGCCATTGCACTATATATATATGAGTAGAGCTAGCCTTCACGGGCTAGATGAGTTTTTGGTCTTATCTCACTTCTGCTTCCTCTCGATTGCGAGAGCTCATGTATCACAATTGATATCAAAGAGTTTTATTCTCTTCATTGTGTTCTTCATTGTTCTTCTTGTTTTTCTCTTTTTCCTTCCTTAGTTTCTTTTGCAAATCTCGCGTGACACAGCTACCGGATTCTCCTGTTTGATCCATGGGTCCTCACAGAGGGCTGTCTTGCAGGAGTTCCCGAACCCAGACCCCAAGCAGCATCTGCTTCCTTGGTGCCCGGGCGGCTACGGCTATGGAGGATTCATCATTCTTCTACAGCTCTGCAGATCAATGCCTTGCACTCTTCGATCAGTTTGCAGACTACTGTCTCTCATTTTCTCGTTACCTTTTCGAAGAACAGAGTATTTTCGCTAAGTTCTGTAAGCACTGCAATTTTTTTTTTCTTTTTTTTCTTTTTTAATTTTCGTGCATTCAGCTTGAGATTTTTCTTAAAATCCGGCAGTCGCACTTACGTTTCCAGGTTTTGAGGTGGAGTTTTATATGTAACAGCATGAGCAGAACGTTACTGAAGCAAGACAATAGGTTATGGCTCATATCCGGCCTTGAAATAAATGCTTCTCTGCTACAAGTTTTCGAGTTGTTATAGTGTCGATCTGCACCTACTGGTTGAGTTTCATTTCTCTGTAAGAAGATGATGCTGCTGCTATTCATGTCATCAGCTTGTTCTCAAGCATGCTCTACTTGCGAAGAATATATGCCCTGAATATATGATTTAAACAGCAAATTGTTGTAAAATCATTGTAGATGAATGCCTTGAAGGTATATGATCCTTATTGCATGTAGAGGAATAAGCTTTGAAAGGATTTGGTGAGATGGTGTTGATGCTAAGGCTGGTAGCTGGTGCTAATGGTTGATTACCAGAATGGATCTAATCCAAGAGCTCTATGAAATCCCTTGTAAAAATTCTCCTTAATTTGGTTGTAAAACGAACTCTGCCTTTCAGTTACTATAAAAATGTAAATCTGTGGAAATGTAAATCTGTGTTTTAAGGCAAATTTGAGTTCTGGAAATTATGAAACAATGAGCTTGCTCCGTTGGATATTGTGGTGTCTTTTTCCCTTTATTAAGATAATTTTTTATAAGTGTAAATTAAAATTATCAATAGCAAAAAACAAAGGTTATTTGTGTGTTATATTAATAGTTTTTGTATTTAAAAGTATGCCACATGGCAGCATTTTATTAGTTAAAAAGGCATATTAGAAATTTACCTTGATTTTTGTATGTGTTATAATAGTGCTTTTCACATGATCTCGTGATTTTTGTACGTGTTATACTAGTGTTTTTCGTATGTCCTTATTTTAGAAAAACAATAGCTAGATTTCAATAACACATGTAGTATGCGTGATTTTTTTAATTATGCAAAAACAACACTTGAAACAACGTGTCTATATTTAGAAAAAGAACACTTTGAAAACATTATTTTTTCATTTTCTACGCGTTCAAAACATTATTTTTTCATTTTTCCTACGCGTTCTTTTCTTTATAGTCCTTTATTTCTAGTGTTGTAATTTAGTTTTTCAGGTGTAGTAAAGTTAAAGCCTACGCGTGCTATTTTAAAGATAAACAACGCATGGTTCCACAAAAAACATTAGCCTAAAGACACATTGGAAACATCATCTTTCTTTTTCTATGTGTACTAATAGTGCTTTTTTACATGTCTTTATTTTAGAAAAACAATACATTAAAAACAATAGCTAGATTTAAGTAACAGGTGGTACTTGGTTAAATGACATGTAATTTTTTAAAAAAACCATCTTACTTTGACGTTGTAATTTAAGTTTACACGTGTAGTACTATCCAGGGATAGGTTCTATACGTATTAAATTATTTTTTCAGATGTATAAAGTCCAAAAATATGTATTTTTAGGTTAAATACGTATTTTTCGTATTTTTAACCTACCGGCCGGAAAAAAAATTTTCGCGTAAGCGAAACCTTCAGTTTCGCTTACGCGAAAATTCAATTTTTTTTTTTTTTAATATTTTCGCATAAGCGAAACTGAAGGTTTCGCTTACGCGAAAATATATATATACAAGTTTTTTAATAGATCCTACGGTGCACGTTCTAGTGGGTGCATGTTCTAGTTTGTCTATGTTCTAGGTCTCTAAGAGTTATGATGATTCTCCCTTAGATTTTATAAGATTCCTTTAGATTCCATTTTCAGGGATTTTTCAAAAGCTACTATTCTTAGCAATTTCATGCTTGTTGTCTGGTTAAAGCTAATTTTAGAACTTAAATTGTCTTAAATTGTATGAGATTCCATTAGATTCTCTCAGATTCTCTTACATTTTGTGATGTTCCTTTAGATTCTATGAAAATTCCATTAGATTTCTTTATCCTTAGATTCTCTAAGATTGCCTTACGTTCCATTAGATTTTATGAGATTCCTTAAGATTTCCCTAGGTCTTATGAGGTTCCCTCAGATTTCATGAAGATTGCATCCTATATTATTTCAGAGTGAGCTGCTCACCCATGAGAGAAAAAGGATGAAATGTTCAAAGATCTCTAGAGAACACATCACAAGAATGGTATACTTCTAGATCTTCATATTTTACACCCGGATCTAACACAATGGTAATAATTCACTACATCTCCATTTTCATAGCTATCATAGTCATATACAGTGCACCAAGAGGTTGTACAGATGGAACTGAATCTATGCTTGTTTTATTTGCTTCCTTCCAACATTGGATCTTCCCATTCGGCATAATTAAGACTTGAGAATTTGTTATTACTTAGTGGGTGTGGGTTCACTGTAAGTGCGTTTTATTCACAAAATTGGTATTGTTTTTTTATAAACATGCTCGTAGTTTAGACCATGAAATGAAATGCAAAATGGAAGGGACTCTATGATAAATGTGGCCTTGGCCTAAAAAACAACTTGGTGTAATGGGGACGTACAAAATTGAATCCCCTTTTTCACAATTGAACAAATAAAGGCAATTATCTATGGCATGTTACAGGAGTAAGCATATGTGTCATTGGTCTTTGATGACAGTGGGTCTCTCTAGCACATGCAGTGGCACAATTAATGACACAATTAATGAATTCGTAAAAGCATTTAAAGGAACTGATGCTTTTCAAAATACTTCTTCCAAGATATGACCTATGAAAGCATAGAGAAGACTAGCTAAAGATGCTAGTGATGATGAAAATGAGAATATAACCAACATAAATGACAAATAAACATCACAAAAACTGTGCAAAACAAAGCTATATGGTACATGTTGCCATCAAAAGCAAAATGTTGTGCATGTTCTGAAAGCATGGCATTCCATGAACAAAATAGCTCACTAAAAAAGCCAGCAAGTTGAATGGGCAGAGAAATGTAGTAATGTGCAACATTCAACAAATGAATCAAAATGAAAATGGTTGTTTTTGTAATTCTAACACTTAAGACGCCAGAACAACTTGTTTTAAGTGCTTTGACGTGCAAAATTTGATTACTATGCAACTCTTTTATCATATGACAAAAGCTCTGTGCTTTATTCATGAAACATTGTATCATTGAATATGCCAGGATTATTGTTGTAAGAAATAAGAGACTGAATCACAGAAAAAGGTATGTCCTCGAATCCATACCCATTTTTCTCTGGCTGCATGGTTAAATGGTTTTCTTTAGCTGGCAGACCCTTACTCTCGACACTAACTTTTTACCATATCATTAAGATCCCATAGAGCCTATAACTTTAATGCAACACTCATCGTTGAATCAAGATGGTAACATGATAGTCTCCATCACTTTCAATCGGCAAAGATAACTTGTCCAACCCTGCAATAACAGAAACAAATACAATAAATGGCCATAATTCCCACACCCCAGAATTCTATAATTTAACTCTATCTCTATATCACTTTTTCCTTTTGTAGGTGGATTTATTTCTAATGACTAGTCAGCATTAATTTTCTACCATTTCTCTGGGTGGGCAGGTCTGTGCTAACCATTCGGCATCACTCTCTTATTTTGCTTGCATGGCCAACACACATAATAAGATCCATAGAGCAGAATCATGACTAGGCACCTATGCACATGTTTTCGGCATTAATTTCTTAACTTGCTTCCATGGTCAACACATACAATTAAGATCCTATAGAACAAAATCATATTAAGGCACAGCGTAACAACTTGTCTGTAAAAAATTGCCCACCTGTTTCTCTTTATAACAATGTCACCAGAATACGATTCTTCATGATCAAAAGAAGCAATAACATGTTTTACACGTGCAAGTTCTGCATGTGTATGCAAGATGGATGAACGCTTATTTTCAGAAAACTTATAAAAAGGTTAAAGGCCTGACCTTGCATCTTTAGCCATATCTTTCAAAATCTCCTAAGCTTTCCAATTTGACATGCCAAATGTTCCCTGTCCTATCCAAGCCCGGATTAAGATCAATCTCTAGCTGGAAATACGTCAATATGATTTGCAAAAAGATAAGGTATCTTCATAGGAAAACGGGATATGCAGGTGGCTCAATGACAACAATGTCTAGGGATGAAGGGAACCGCCATGCTATTATGTAACCAACCACCATCAAAGCTTAGATGCTTCACTTTAAATTATCCAATGCAATCTAACAAACTACCTAATGCACAAGTGTTCAATGAAGGAAACCTGCAATACTAATTTCCCTTTACTTTATGGTGCTCAAAACAATAGAGAACTTACGAGATGGTTTGATGTCATCTGGACTATATAAACAGAGAACAACATTGTTGTACAACAACATCAGAGGCCTCAGTCCTGCACAAAACAACATAGAATCAATTAAGCTACTGGTACTTATGCGCATTAGTTCTCATCAAAATAGAATAATTGTCTACTCCACAGCGATAATTGTCTTTGGAGGAGATTTGTGAGGTCCCCAAACCGAAATATCTACTTTAACTCCATCTCTATATATGTAATAGGCAAGCTACCTATCTCCATCCATGGCGAACCAACCTACCTACGGTCCAATACCGGGCTATACATATCCAGAAGATAGATCTCAGGCCTCCTGTTGGTGGAGGTCGGAAGCCCATACCCCGGTATTTGCCCTCCTATTGCGTAAAATGGAAAGCCCCCGCTAGAACCCTTTCGCGAAACGAGTGGTTGTGTTGGCCGCCGAAATCACGGATGCAGAGTCCCAATTTCTATCTCAAGCACCAGATTGCTCCCGAATCATTTGTAATGGATGTCGAAACTACCCCACAACTCTGTACTGCTACCGAATCCCCTGCAACTGACGTCAAAATCGTCCCACGACCCGACTGAGGTGCTAGAGTGGCTCAAAGAGGATACTAAGAGCTCAGATTGAAGCCTACGGCATGCCGCATCCATCAAAACCTATGATAATCCCATCGCCGTTGTGCAAAAGCTCCCTGAAGCACGGCCATGGCCGTCTGCGAGAAACGGCCAATAGGTATGCCACAAATTTTCTTTGCAAGAAGCTTGGCTCCAAAGAATGTAATCAAGACTGGGGAAGCATGTCGCAAAAAAAAAAAAACCAAGCCATCTGGCGGGCCCAATATGCCACGTGGCAATTTAGAAGGCCTAGATGGCCCCAATTATCAGTGTTAGGCAGCCCTCTATAATAATATATATAAGTTAGATATATATATATATTTTTTTTCTCCCGATTTTTTTTTTTTGAAGGTTTCGCTTACGCGAAATTTTTTCGACGCCGGAAAATTTTTTGGACGTATTTTTGACGTATTAAACGTCAAATTTATGCCGTATCAAACGAAAAATACGTATTACGTATAAAACGTATACAGTATTGAACCTATCCCTGGTACTGTCTAAACCAACGCGTGTTATCTTGATGAACAACAATGTATGGCTCGTGAAAAAAACCACAGTCAAGAAAAAACCACACGTTGACAAAATTTTGCGAAAAACAATAGTGAAAAAAAGGACACATTGACAAAAAAAAAAAAGGGTGCCAAAAAAACCACAGTGGAAATTTTCTGCCAAAAAACCACTGTCTCTTTGTGCAAATCCGGATAAACGGGCCACGTGGACGTTTGGGGCCATTTTGGTGTTGTTTTTGGCATAAAACAACACTTCCATACAAGTAAAAAACAACTGTGGACCAAAAATTGGGGTTAATGTGTTTTCTAGGGGCCCAACGTGGAACCCATGCGCATCGTAACTCCTGATAGAAGTCGCAAGTGGTGCATGGAAATAGCTCAGGCCAAACCACATGTGACAGGAGATCGCCGGAAGGACTTATGTCTGTTTTTGAGGAATGGAAAGGGGCCAGAAGACTTTGAACAGATGGGTATAATAGTCACTATGTGGGAAGGCACAAAAAATAACGTCCAGGATGCAATCATATGCAGCGTGGAGGATACACAACAGCTACAATTTGTGGAGTATGTTTTGCGCTGGCAAAACTATGATCCTTCTATCATGACTGCAAGCAAAGCGAATACGCCTGCTAGTGGCAAGAGGGTACCTACTAGTGCCAAAGGATATGGCTGGAACCTGCCATCTTATGATTCGTTGAGCCTGTCAGGGATAAAGTGCAATAGGGATATACTTGTTGGCTTCAGCATGTGTAGGAAGGGCCTTTCGGCTGATAAAAAGCCTCCTTACATTGCATTGAAGGCTACAAAGGACAACAAGATGCCTTCCCGGATGGACACGAACTGGTTGCGGGCAGTTGCCAAGAAAAACACTGTGGTCCCATTGGCTGTTGCAGGTGAACCATCGACTCCAAAAGAATCCTTAAGGTCATCTCCGCCTGTGCAGAATATAAATCCAGGCGGATCTGCCGTTGTCGATCCTTCTGGTCAAAATATGCTTATGCCACTTCCAGTAAGGGATTCGGATACACATGAGGCACCTCTTCCTAGAAAGATAAGTACCTTCAAGATTAAACTTCGAAACTTAAACACTGAAGAGACAGGGCAGCCCTCTACTTCGCCTACTCCCACCTCGTCCACCAATCCTATAGCTACGACTTCCATGTTGACTTGGCCATCTGCTTCACGTATGCCAGATGAATTAAAATTCAATCTGGATGAAGAAAAGAAGCTAGCTGAACAGACCGTCTCCAAGCTAGAGGAATTTAAAAGATTTTATCATATGGGAGTGAATTGGTTCCAAAAGATCAGCATTTTTTATTGTGAGACAGTCCCTACTAATTTAACTCATAGGGTTCAATCTAATGACCATGTACATACATTAATCAAGAGCTTCAAAAGATGCCCAATGGAGGTTCTTACGCCTGCCGATGTTGTGCCATTTGACCCAGTGACAAGGTAAGGTTTATCGCATTTTTTCACTATTAGACCGCCTGTTTATATTGCCTATTAATTGATACATCAATGCAGGAAGTTCATCACTTAGTCCCGCCCTGAGGAGCCCTTGAACAAAAAATTTTATATTATTTCTGGTAATCATAGTATTTTTGCTGCACAAATTCTTTGTTCTATGATGGGAAATCTCGAACAACGGCTTGAATTTGCTAAAGCTTATGCAAAACGAAGAAGTCGGGTGCTAAATGGAAATCTATCCAATAAGGAGTACATTCAGTTGTCCATACAGTGCAACGACATTATAGCGGATACAGTATATAAGGAGCCACTAATTGAAAAGCTCCAGCAATTAAGGAATCAGCATAAGGCTTATGGATGCCCTCCACAAGGCCCAACAGGCACTGCAGTATCGTCCGTTTGGAAAGTAAATTCGTATTTTCAGCTATAGAAGATCGCCATCGCGATCCTGACTAGCTGTTGTTTACAGGATTTTGTCGATGTAGCTACAACGATCTTGAAGGTTAAAGAACTCAAGGATGAAAAGTAATTCCTCTTCATGCATGAGGAATCATGGTGTAAGCTTGTTACTGTTGTTAACAAGTGGGTAGCATGCAAGCTGGCTGATGATCACGGGAAACTGCCAGATAAGCCATCTAAAGAGTTCTTCAACAAGACTTTCCTAAGATACCTTCGAGGAATGAATAATGCCGAGGTCAGCCAATTGATGGATGAAATTCTTGAAGGCAAAGTTTTTTTTGAAAGTGCAGTCCGGTTATACAGGGCGCTTTGATTGCCGACAGAGGGTGCTGGACATCAGAACGCTATCACTGATGCATCGCGAAGTGTTGTCCTACGTCAAATGTATATCAGAAAAACAATATAGGAGTTTTGAGGAGTTAACTATATCTTTTCCAGAACTTTCTGAACAACGATTGCTGGATATAGCTGACACAGATTTTGATTATGTGAAAGCCAATTACAATAAAGACTCAGTGCAAGGCAATCTCCCCAGTGCTTTTTTGGAAGCCATTATCGCGATCATAAAGCTAGAAGAGGCAAGGGAACTGAAAGAGAAGAGGAACACCGTGCACCATGTTACCAAGTCAGGTATTCCTGTTTCTGCACCGGTGTGTGAGAATGCTACTATGATTTTTATTGACATGCGTAGTTTTACGACGCTATGGGAAGTTAAGAAATACATAGATCTATTTAGCAGGATTGCAGGCATGACAAAAGCCAAAGTTTATCATATCGTCATGTTCCTTAGATCTGCCACATTTGCCTAACTGCATCTACAGTCAAAGTCAGATTCAAGGTAGTTCTCACGTTTCCCTTGGGGCTTATGAAGAACAAGCTGGGAGAGCAAACAAAATATCAAGGAATTTCAGTATTACGTGACCCATGTCACGATAAACAGAAGTGAGCCCCGTGTGTTGCCTGTGAAGCCGAAACTTGAGCTACGGCTGACTCAGGTGACCAATGCACCAAAAAGCACGCCCCTTCCGAAATATCCATTAACTGGTGACGAGGAAGTAGATATGAAAACAAAGAAAAAATATTTGGAGTATTTTATAGGTAAACCCAATTTCTCTTGGGCAGCAATGGATGGTGACTTTGTCCATAAGAGCGAGGCAAAGACATTGTATATTTACGCAATGGTGAAGGAGTTAGTTCCACTGGACGGTTGTGTCCTTGATTTTTTCTCGGCCGACATAGCTTCGAGAGTTGCTCTGATGCAAGGAAAACGCAGTGTTTCCTTTGAATATGACGATAAGGTATGCCATTTCCGCAGATCTTTCTTTGAAACTTTAGAGAAGACGACACAGCCTGCAAAAGAAGAGGAAGAAAAAAAATGCAATGCCAGATAAGCCAAGCAGTTCAGATATGCCAGAGATCAAAATAACTCAGGAGACTGATCTTAGCAAGATGGATCAAATATTGGATGCTCTGGATCAGAAAAGTTTCGAAGAGAGGTTACAAGAAACCAGGGCACTGCTAGAACAAACAGAAAAAGCAACTGCTGAGCTCGATCCACAGTTCAAAAAACTGGAGGCGCTGAACAAAAATTTTGACAAGATACTGCCAGTGATAACAGGTTCTGTAGAAAAACCACTTCATAATTTCAAATACATTGGAATGTCTGGTGGCGTATCTGGAAGTGATAAACTAGATGACGATCATTCACCAAAGAGACAAAAGTTGGTTCGCTCTACAGAATACTCTATGGCATTGGCAGATGAATTGTTGGATAGTTCGCAGATCTCAGGGCGTGTGCAAGAGATAGCTGTCGCAATGGATGTGGATATCCCGAATACTACAGGATATACAGAAATGGATACATCACAGACCATTGCAGCAGGAAATGAACACGTTAGAAGAATAGCGGCGGAGCTTGGCGTAGATGTAGAGTCTGTGCAAGAAACTTAGTGAAAATGTCAATTCATAATTATTTTTTTGTAATTATACTTTTCGGAAAATACATGCGTTATGTTATGTGCCAATTTTGATGACATCATTAATGCTCCCAAAGATCGCCATGGCGAAAGTTTGGACAAGAAAGCAAGGCAAAATATAAAGAATTCACTGCTTACAGTTAACTAATATCAATCTAAATAAAAGGCAAATCTTGTCGGAATAATCGCGGCCGCGATCTTTTTCTGACACCTAGAGGCTATAAGTATACATATGATTTTTGGCGATTATAATTTCTTTAAGCTGATTTACTAATTATTAACGCTTCATTCTACTTGCGTACAACCATTTTCTAGTTTGCCTGAGATGATCGCGACCTATTTCGTTGTCAAACGAGAAAATGAAATTTCTCTAATTAATTAAATCTTGCTTTTGAGCAAGCATCAACCAGGCTTCGAAACTAGAAATCGCCATGACAAGTAAAAACACGTGTTTATATTTAAGGGTACCGAAAATACATGAATTTATAGTGTGGTTATCTGGAAATCTTTAGAAAATTTTATAAAAAGGACGAAAAAATGCCGATTCTTTTCTTCTTTTTTTTTTTTTTTTATAATCGGAAAGTTTTTAAAATGGTAGGATATTTTGTGGTCGAACCCCAATTTGAACCCCCGCATCAACCCTGTTTAGAGAATTCAAATCCGTGTATTGTGTACAATCTGATTCCTTAGGAACTCGAGTAAGTATTGGAGTAATCAAGGCTTCTATGCTTGCCATTCTGTTTGCTGAAAAAGGCGATGGCAGGGCGAGGAAAGAGAATATCTTTTGACTACTGCAGACAACATAGCCGTTCCGGCAGAGCAAACCCTAAAGAGAGAGAATCGAACAGAAGAAGAAGAAGAAGAAGAAGAAAGAAATATCAACTAGTGTGAGCAAAAGGAAAATAAGGTATGTGTTGAATTTTTGCAAATGTTGGTGGATGATCATGAGCTAAGATATAAAGAAATTGTTAAGATGGTGTAAGGGATTGGAAATGTGATTTAAGACATAAGGGCATTTATTACATGATAATTATTGTCCTTAAGGACTATAAGTTAGAGGTGAGAGGACGATGGGACTTAAAGGTGGTACATTGTTTTGTTATACTCTAGAATTGACACAATAATTTAATATGTGTGGGTCGTGGACCTTATGACCCAAAGAATTAAATGGAGACGAAGTGCATCTTCAATGTTGACCCAATATTTAATGATATGGTAAGGATTGCATGATGGACCTTTCACCAAGGATGCATTTAAAGCTTGGAATAGTTGGTCTAAAGAGGTGAGGACTTTAAAGGCGAATTTAATTTTGACGACTCAATATTCTGTTTTGGCTATTGAATATTGGTATTGTATATTAAACGTGGATATTGAGTATTGGTAACCTAACGGAAGATGCTTTGTGATGTCTTATTTTGGAACCCCTAGCCGCAAATCTGGCCGTGAAAGCTTGGTTTCAGCGTGGTTATGTATGGACGCTCCATACCCAGCTAGTTTTACTCCTATAGAAGCGGCTTGGAATGCTGCCGTTACAATAGGACATGCATCAATCCTCTGTTCAGCTTGTGAGCCATGAAATAAAGGTGAATCGGTTGATCTATGCCACGAAATGGCAGTCCAAGAAATGTCAGGCGAATGCATATACAATGCAAAGCGCATTTGTGAAGGCTAGAAGCCACTGTTGGGAATGCGCCATAGTGGAATGCACCATCAAATATTCGAAGACCAAGTATTGATTCTCAGGGAGGCGCCTATCAGGTCAGAGTTCTTGATATTTTTTGGATGAAAAAATATGTGTTGGTATGAATCCAGATGCAAAATGAAGTAGAGGTTGCTAGTATAACTGGAATCAGTTCTGGCTTGCAACATAAGAAACAGATTTAGAGCTTTCTACGGCTGAAGTTTAGTTTCTTCAAGGGATGTTTTGTTTAAATGCATAGGCAAGCTTAACTTAGAACAGAAAATCTGATGAATAGAGTATATTCTTAGCCTAGTTTGGCTGCTTGTTGTTTAATGGTACTGTGGCAAGGCCATTGTCATTATCTGTGTACCAGTTTGTCAATTTCTGATTTTTAAGTATGCTAGTAATAGAGCATATGGAAAGCTGAAAACGGGGAATATTACAAAAGGTTTAAGACATCTCCATGGCATGGCTGCTGTACGGTATTTGGCGGTTAAAACCAAGTGTATGTTTCTGATTAATGATGATTCTTTTAGATTAATACATGATAAGAACTGATCTACTAGCGGTTGTGGTAAGCAACCATAGTCAGCTTGAAAATATTATAAATAAGATGGTTTCTTTTGAGCTAACATAATACATGGCTTAAAATCTGCCAGAAACTTTGCCAAAAGTAGGTGAAGGGCGATAAGCCAAGATGTTCTTCAGCTTACCTGACGCCCCTTTCCTTATTACCATTTTCATGCTAATATTGGTCTGTTTGGGTGCAGGTAACCAGGACATCTTCTCCTATTCTTTTGTCAAGGTTTAGGTGTAGCACGCATTGGGCTACAAAAAGATGAAGTAGAATGCTGAATGTCTACTTCAATTGAAGAAATTCTATGGCGCTGCCTAAACAAAGCTTGGTGAGATTATTCCAAATAACTTTCTAAGGATTTATTACGATTGTGGAAATGTAAAACAGATATGTGCAAGGTGTTTGAAGTCACAAATAGTGAATTTTGATTTATGACATTAAAACAGAAATAAGATGGATCTTTGATATGAAAATAAACTTGCTATATTTTATAATTGAGTATGTAAACAGTGATACGAAAAAATGTAAAAGGTTTTGGTTTTGAAAGAATGTGTATTTGATGCATTATGAATGAAAAGATGACTTTTCAATGTAAACAAAGAAAAGAAATAAAGTTGGAAATACAGCTGAGTATTTGTTGAGAATGGAAATTTGTATTGTACATAATAGGAGTATAGTGGATTGCAACACGGAGAATACATAAGCTTTAGGTATGAGATATGAAATTGTAGTTGTTAATGGGCCATAATATCATAGCGAATTAAGAAAAATAGTGGAAAACGTATGATGTACTCAAGGTGATGGCAATTTAAGGAAGTCCCTTAGCTATGGCCTGGGGTAAAAGCCAGGAAGGATATTTTGGGTTTGGTTTGCATCTTGAATGGAGCATTGTAATTGTAAATTGTACATTATATTGTGTAAATCTAGATGTGAACTGTAAAGAAGAAGAAGAAGAAGAAGAAGAAGAAGAAGAAGAAGAAGAAGAAGAAGAAGAAGAAGAAGAAGAAGAAGAAGAAGAAGAAGAAGAAGAAGAGGAGATTTTAACGTCACGCCACAAGGCAGCGTCCTATCGGACATGTGCATGAGCGGATAGGTTTTATAAAAGAAAGCCACAAAAGGAAACACACAGGGAAGGAGGGAAAAAAAAAGGCACGCGGATAGAGGGAAGAAAAGAGTGGGAAAAAAGAAAGGGAGACGCACGCGAACTTGAAAATGGAAAGAAAGCGTACGCACAAAAAAAGTCTAAAAATATGAGGGAAGAAAAGAGTGGAAAAAAAGAAAGAGACGCACGCGAACTTGGAAAAGGGAGAAAAAGCGGACGCACAAAAGAATCCAAAAATTATGATATAATCCCAAAGTTATCGAATGATGGTTTACATTGACTTTGCAATGATAATTTTAATTGTTATCTGAGTGTGGCTTTGAGAGCTTAATCATTCTGCAATTGTAAACTTTTGATATAAATTCCAAGTGTTATGAATTCAAAGTGTAATTTAATTCGTTATCGGTTTTTTGCAACACTTATTTCGGACCATTGATCTCTAGAATATTCTGTGTTTTATGCCAGATCAAAGGCCATTACATTTTTCATTAACAATTCCCCTGTCACTTCCAATGGTCCAAACCGAAAAACCTCCAAAAATGAAAAAAAAAAAACAATGGTTTGTGTGCATTCTCCTCCGGCCTTCTCTGTCTACTCCGACCTTTTGATCCTAGCTCCAAACACCCACTTGCCGCGCAAATCCATGAAGCTTCACTCGTTCCAAGAAGAGGGCTAAGCACGAATCCATGAATCTGGGTGTCCAGAATGGGACATATACTATAAAAACAATCTCGCCGCCTTCTCGCAAACCATGTCTTGCCTCGCTTCAACCAGAGCACCTCAACTCAAATTGGTTTCGGGCAAATTTTAGAAATTTTGAGCTTAATAAATGTTTTAGTTCCCACATCCGCTTTCCCATTACACCACATTCAGCAAGAGATCGCCCATCCACCGCGACAAGAACAAATGAGGAGGAGAATCGAACCAAATTAAGGTCCTCAGACTGCCCAATGCATGGAATGCCAAATTGGATGGGGGAAAAGAACTTCCTGCATCTGCTCAAAACCTGCAGGGGTTTCTAGACTCAAAAACAACGGCATGCCCATGTATGCATCAGATCCCTTCCTAAATAATCACAGCAACGCCAAAATAATCACATTCTAGACCCGATTTTGGAATCCTATTTGACTGCCCAACAAGCAACTCAAATCACTCAAGAAATACAGTCTGACTACGGTTTTGCATACAATACACCCCAGAAATTTAGACAAAACCATGCCGGAAATACTGTCCTCAAATACCAAACGAAATAAGTAGAAGTTTATGGTGTGCATTTTCAACTTGATTCTGGACTTGATTCTGGAATGCATTCTGGAAATTGAACATTGCATTAAAAAAAAACTTTGGTGCATTCAATTTTAGTGCACTTTCAGGGTTTTAAAGGGGACACGTGCCATCACATGATTGCATATGGGAGCAGAAAGCCTGCTAAGCAAACTTTCCGATACCGAAAAAGCTTTGGAGTACTGGCTTCCATTATCTCCTTAAGAGAAAGTCAGAATAAGTTGTGGTTGGTACTAGACTAGCGCCTTTTAGGTCTAAATCAGAACTAAATTGTACTGTGACCCAGCCTCCGCAGGCTGGTCGATTATTCTTGGCTTGATTTAGATGCTCGTTTCTAGAGTCATGCAGAAACTCGCCATAACGTTTTTGAAGTGCGTTCTTCCATTGCCCAAACTGTTTCCTTGAATTTGGAATTTGTTTGAGCTCGGAAGAAAATGGTCCTCAAAGCACCTTCTTTGTTGCGGTTATGCAAGCAGAGTGCTATCGACAATTTGAAGTATTTTGGGGATGTGGGTCAAACAGATGCGGATCTTTTGCGAGATATTTTGCCCCATTGCACTAGTCAGCAGCTCATGCGAATCGAGACGTGCACTGAGGTATGCTTCTTGGCATTTCATTCAGGATTGAGGTTATGACTGGGAAAATTGGCCCAATCAGGAGTATCCAAATTGAATTTGTTATAATATATAGAATAAGAAATCTGTGTGAAAACAGCTTCAGAACTATTGAATTGGGACCTAAATGCTTGATCAAATAGATGCAATACAAATAGGTCATAAATGGAGGTGGGTTGTTAGATAAGGTTATAAGACCTTTGCCCTTTTTTACTTAAATTAAATAAATACCGGATCTATAGCCCAAAGGTACTTTTGATTCCTAAAAATTGCCAATTCCTGAGCAGGGAAGAGATTTAACTCCAATCACAAATGATCTCTGGAAAAAATGTTATGTGCGTGAGTTTGGAGAGGAAAGCATGAACAAGGTAATTACGAGGATGACAGAAAGAAATGTGACATTCAGGTGGAAACAACTATATGAGGTAAAGTTTGGGTGATTTTGGAAAGTTCACATTTTACTGATCCTTCTTGTTACTTAAATGCTACTCTTTTCCTGCCAGACGAAGCTTAAATGCAAGCAAAAAATGCAGGATAAAGGAGTGGCACTTATGCGGCAATTGTGGGAGAAGGCAGAAAATGGTAGTCTTGATACCATCCTTGCTAATTCATATGCTTGCTTGGTTAAGTTACAATGCAAGTAATCACATAATTGGACAGTGTTAAAAGGAACGAGTTAAATGGATTTTTGTCATACATAGAAAAGAAACTGTATATATAAAGCATGAAAAAGGAGGAAACTAGTTGTCTTTTAGCAACATTAGTTGCTATATAAGATATTCGAAGGTTACTTTGCATTTCTTTTGTAATGAATCACTTCATGTTGGATTTTGACAATAAGATAGGTCTCAGACTGGCTTTTAATGGGATGTTCTCAGTGATTCTCCTATCAGTGATTTTCTTTTAATTCTGTATGCTCAAAATGCTTTATTTTTGGAACAGGGAGCTTTTGTGTTTAGGCTGAAGTTCCCTTTTTTGGCAGAAAAACAGAGCCGACAAATTCAGGTCTGTGCCAAAGTGCCACCTGCAGGAAAAAGGCGCAACTTTTCTAGTGGAGGCATGTTCGTTTTCTCCACAAAAATTTATTAATAGTTGGTTTGAGTTAATTTTGTAGGTAGTTAATACTTATTCCTGATTGATGGATGATCTGTTTCTGAAAAAGGTGGACCTGCTGGTAAATTTGCAAATGTCAAAGGACGGCTTATGAAGAAAGCTAGGGTCGAGTATGCAACGAGGTAAGCATATTGAGCTGCCTCCCTGTTCTGTAAGTATGCTACTTAGCAACTAGACCAGGCAGTATAGAAATCTATGTTATTGAATATGGCTTTGATTAATGCATTGAACTTTGAGCTGTGCTAAACAGTAACGAGGCCAAGATGATGACATCTATTAGGACAAAGCAGACAGTGGTTTCCTGCAGTACCAAACATTCTGTTGTCTCCCAGAGACTTTCTAGGTATGTGATAACAAGTGCCCTGTTGACAATTTAGTCAAGGAAAAGGTTGAGAGGCAAATTAAGCTCGAATAATGGCCAAATTCTACTTTGGAAATTAACTCTCAAATACAGGCGATGTCTTACTGATACGAAATCATATTCCCTTATCACCCTTTTTTTTTCCTTGAAACTTGTGTCGATAAATATTAAGAAACCATTAACTGAAAATGTTGCACTCTTTCATTTACTTAATGTGCCAAATGAATGTCTATTTCCTCTTCTACTGTCTCTTATAAACATGGTTTTGCAACTCTGTCAATGTAGATTAGTGGCAGTAGCAGGTTTGCATCATATCTTATTTCGGCCTTATGGTTATATTACATGCATTACATGTTTCTATTGGTTGGGGAGAGTACTGAGACGCATTTGTTAATGTGCTTCCTTACAGAGTTGATGGCGCTGAAAGATGTTTAGGAGTTGGTAGCAGCAAACCACTGCGAAAAAGTGAACAGTCCCATTTGGTTAAGAAATAATTTATGAGCAACAACAATTAATAGTTCGCTAATCTTGTATGTATTTTTTTAAATTTATATTCTGGATAAAGAATTTGGGGAATACTTGCAAATTTTAGTAAGTTCGGAATTTGTGTCCTTTTCTTTACTGCTGATATTTTTTTTTACTATATTACTCATGAATGCGAGTGGTTGAAACCCTTCCATAGGTTTGTTGGCATCCAAACACAAGTAGTAATAGTATAATGCTTTGATTGCAAGTCTTGATCATTACAAAGGACTTGGTCAAGAATGGCAGTTATTTATGCAAATAATAGTGGGAATTCAGGGTTTTCCAGAAAGCAACGGTTAGAGGATGAGAAAAGTTTTAAGATGCTGTTATGGCTATGGTCCGATTGGAAGAACTATGAATGAAGGTCCAAACTTGCGTGCATAATATCCTTAACCAAAGACAGACTTTGACCTCGTCTTAATCGTGGAGATGGAACTTAGGTGGAAGAACTATGAATGAAGGTCCAAACATGCGTGCATAATATCCTTAAACAAAGACAGACTTTGATCTCGTCCTAATCTTGGAGATGAACTTAGGTGGATCCTACACTAAGGTGAACAAGAATGCAACAAGGACAACCAAGTGGAGACGTGATCCGAAAGGGGATGTGCACTTCAAGCTTTGAATATTCCCTCGCGCAAAAGATAATAAAACTGTAGACCCAAGAATGCAAGGACGTAGATAGATGGATAACTAGCATCTTTCTAACAAAAGAAATAAGTTTGAGAAGAAGGATAGAAGTCATATTCATAGAGATCACTGCTAGATAATGGCTAATTGCATTGTGTCTTTCCTTTAAAAAAAAAAAAAAGTGTGCGGTCTTGAGTGATCATTGCAAAACAATGGTAATGACTAAGAGAGAGAGAGAGACGGTGGATGTCGATGGCAATGGCTGTTGATGCGTGAGATGATGGAGAAATCTCATGGCTTTGGTGGAAGCGACAACGACAGTCCATGTGGTTGGAGAATATGTGCCCAGCCTAGACACACAAGTTTCAGCCTATACATATATGCAGCTAGAAAACGTTTGGATTCAAATAAGGGCGTTAGGGTTGAGAGCTCGGACTTTATATCTGTGTGATGGTATGGTATGGTTGAGGCTGGAATTAGTTGGAATGCAAGAGGGTTTAAGTCCTTAAAAAGATCTAGGGTTATACAGTAGCTGTAGCTGGGAGCCTTGCTTTTTTAGCACAAAGCAATCAAGGTATAAATTACTGGTTATTCTATTTTATTCGGCTAAAATTTAAGCTTGGCCATTAAGGTTTGACAATTTTTAATAGAACAAAAAACTAAAGATTAGCTAAATATAAATGAGCCTTTAGAGTTTCCGAAATTAGAAGCATCCAAGACATTGATATATTTTTTTTTAATAAAACTTGTGAATTCTTTAGGGATAAATGTTTGATGTGATGTGTAGGTTTAGAGGGTCAAGCTGAGGTAGCACAATGTGCATTTAGAATTGTTGCATCGAGTGCTAGTTCTATAAATAAGATGCTAAAAGAACTAGCGAACCCCAAACCGGGTTCTTGGCGATGTATGGTGTGACGGCGAGAGCATTGATTCTTGCCCTCTCGGGTTCGCCAGCGAACCCCCGATTGCCACGTTGTTCGATTTCCGCCGTTTGTTGTCCCAGCACTTTATCGATTGCTTGCCACGTCTCCCCAAGTGTGTGTGTCTGAACCGTCCTTCGTGGTTCTGACATCGGACCTGCAGCAAAAGTACCCATCACAACGGACCTGTCCGTCGCCGGAGTCCCCCTTCGAGCTTCGCCATAGCTGAGCTTCAACTCCTTGTGGCTCCACACAGGGTGTGGCGATGGCACTTGGGTAAGGATAAACGGAATCAGCCAGGTCGAGCTTCGAGTCAGCGGTGGATCGCTTGGGTCTATGAAGTCTCACGAAGTTCAAGCACACGCTTATCGATCCGACAAGGCTCCATAGGCCTTTCTGCTTCTAAGATTTAATACGAATTCGGAAACACTCTCGAAACAGAGTGTTTGGATATCTAATCTGTTTGTATGCTTTAAGCTTCCACAGGATCTTGCGAAAAACCAGAAGAATCGGGAAACCGAGATCATTAACTGATTGAGGAGGCCCCGAAGGATAAGGAGTTGATCCGATAAGTTACGAAAAGTTAAAAGGCCTTAAATGGCTCCAGTTTCGAAGGGCCCAGATTACAATAACAATTAGCAATAGACTCGATCGGAACTATGCTCTAGAGTATCAGTTTTCCCCCCTTTTATTTCTCAGTAAATCGCCATAGATAATCTTAGGTTCAATTGCCGGATCAAAGCCCTGTCAAAGGGTTTAAGGTAAAACTAACTATTTTTGTGCAAGTTTTTTTCAGAAAATCTTTCAATCCCCATATGCATTGAGCCAGATGGGTTGCTTTAACCCTAAGCAGGCAGCTTAATCAATGCTTTCTGCCATCTCATGCCGCCGCCATCTGCCAAGTAACCCGGTTTGGGGTTGGCTTGGCGAAACCGGTATCAACGCCATCGCAAAGGCGTCCCGCCCCCATGACGTTTCCCCCCGCCACGTCATTTGCCGGGTTCGGGCCTGGCGAATTTTTGGGGTTCGGCTTAGGCTTAACCAGCTTGGTCCCGACAAGTTAGTTTAGGAGCCAATAAAGTGGGGCCCCCCGAACCCGGTTCCCTATCCAACCGTTGAATCCTCCATTCAAGGGCCCTTCTTCGAGAAGGTCCAAAGGATTCCAAGATCGGTCCGGGGGAAGTAGTCAAACCGCAGAGCGTCCTGAGGGCGACCGTGTAGAAACTAGAGTGTTTTGTCGTTTGGGAATCGCGGAGGCTCTGGAATGGCAATTCGACTTCGCCAAGTCATCTGGAATCGCAAAATTATCCTAGGAAGCAAGTTACAAGATTAGTTTTGCAAAAGAAGGAAACACTCACGCCCTATACGGCAGTATCCGGCATCCACATCCTAGGCCAATTGACTATGAATGAGCTGCTTTGGCGCTTCTTAGAGGAGGGGTGGTCTTTTGGCCACGGAACTTGGTCCCCAAGGCGACGTCTTGAGTCCATTGGCAGAGCCAAATCATGGTTCCGAAGAGGGAAGGTTGCCCGTCCGTCCCCAGGGCTTTGGGGAGAGGACTTTTTGGGCAAGCAGCTTCCGGGGGGATTTTAGGGTTCGTGCTCTGGCGTCAACACCCCCCCTTCACGTCAAGACACAGAGCAAGGTCCCGTGACGAATCGACACGGAGGCGCCTGAAATGTAAACCCCGTGGGCTGCCGGGTTGAAGGCGCTTTTGGGGTCAAGTTTTGGTCTATTGCAGTTGGGACGTGGCCGAGAAGCTGCAGTTGAGAATGCGGAGTAAGGGGAACTGACGGAACAGAGTTTGGGCCTGTCCTCCTCCCGATGTGGCAATTAGAAGTCGGGGGTGCTTTTGCAGTGGCAAGACATTCATAAATTCGTAATTAATGCATTGTACGAAATTAAATTCTGATTTTGTGCCAGCTGGATTCCCAATTCATCACCAGCACACAACCCAATTTTCGAAATTTTCGGAGACGGTCTAGATCAAAGGGTTAGCATTAGAACGGTCGGGGCAGCCCGTTGTGGGGAAGGCCAGGACCTTGCACGGCTGCCTCACAAGAGGGGAGAGTCCGGACCCCAGGAGGCGGGATCCAAAAAAGTTCCCGAAGTAGCCTTTCCTGGCAGCGCTCCCACGTTGGGCAGTACGCTAATGACCACCCTCCCGGAGCCCGGTTCCCCTATCCGACCGTTAAACCCTCCATTCAAGGCCTTTCTTCGGGAAGGTCCAAAAGATTCCAAGATCGGTCCGGGGGAACTTGTCAAACAGGGAGCGTCCTGAGGGCGATCGTGTAGAAACTGGAGTGTTTTGTCGTTCGGGCACTGTGGAGGCTCCGAAATAGAATTCGACTTCGTTAAGTCATCCGGAATGGCAAAATTACCCTAGGGAGCAAGTTACAAGGTCAGCTTCGCAAAAAAAAAAAAAACACTCACGCTCTACACGGCAGTATCCGGCATCCACATTCTAGACCAATTGACTACGAGTGTGCTGGACATGAGCTACTTTGGCGCTTCTTGAAAGAGGGGTGGTCTTCTGGCCATGGAACTTGGTCCACAGGGCAATATCAACGTTCTGAGTCCATTGGCAGAGCCAAATCACGGTTCCGGAGAGTGGAGGTTGCCCGTCCGTCCCCAGGGCCTTGGGGAGAGGACTTTTAGGGCAAGCGGCTTCCGGGGGGATTTTAGGGTGCGTGCTCTGGCGTCAACACCCCCCATCCACGTCAAGACACGGTGCAAGTTCCCGGCCAAATCTGACAAGGAGAGGGCCTCCAAAACGTAAACCCTGTGAGTTGCTAGGTTCTAGAAAGGTTTGCGTTTTGGGGGCCACGGCAGCAACCAGGGCACGTCAGATGCCACAGACGTTGTTTAACGACGTCAGACACACGTGGCATGCCACGTAGTCCTGCCAGCTTGGCAATATCAGTAGGCTAGAAAGCAGTTGTGACACGTCACCTCTGTTGAATGTCGTTCAACTACGCTTGGCACACATGTCAAGCCACGCAGGCATGCCACCCTAGTGAGCCGGTACGCCGCGGCCGCAACCAGGGCACGTCAGATGCCATAGACGTCGTTGAACGACGTCATTCACACGTGGCATGAAACGACATTAACATCGTTGAAAGACGTTGACGTTGTTTAAAGATGTAATAATGTCATTGAAAGATGTCTGGACGTCGTTTAAGGTCGACGATCCCTTGTAGTGATTTACTAGCACTCAACAACTCCCCAATAGTTGAAAAGTCATCGATATTAGCTATATTAAGGATAACTTATAACTTACTTAATACATTCTTATACATGTTAGCTACAACTCCCCTTGGCTCAAATAAAATTGCCATCCTTTCCATTTTATTCCATAGAAATTTCCAAACCTACCTCTCAAGTTTATAAAGATTCCAAAAATACCCTCTAAATGAAGACATTTAAATACATATAGTAATATAATTTTTATGGCTCCCTAAATTCAAACGTTGTCTCCACAAACATTAAAGATTCGGAGGGAAAATTCATAAGCTATGCTCATTTGAGTTGCTTTTATAACACTTTTGGAAAGACGGTAACTGGAAATTGATGATGATGATGATGATGATGATGATGATGATGATGATGATGATGATGATGATGATGATGATGATGATTGGATGATTTGATGATGTTGATGATGATGATTGATGATGATGATGGATGATGATGATTGGTTTTAATGTTATATTGATACAGGGGTGTGTTGATACATGGTGTGAACTCAGCTTCTAACACCAGAGTTTTATATCTTACAAAGTTCTAGAATACAGAGGTGCCTGTATCACAGCCACATGCAATAAAGGAGTGATGAAAAAAACCCTTTTTGGAAAAAAAAACCACCCCTTTCCTTCACGTATACCTCTGTTTGCTATATGACACCTGCTCTTTGCTAGTGCCATCGGTGATGTCAATCCTCATTTTAGATTTTTTGTATCTTTTCTTATGTTCTTCAAGGTTTTGCTTTATAGTACCACTGTCCACTTTGCCCAACTATTGTCTCTCATCCCCTTATTTATCTGCTTATGTTCCTCAGTCCACACATCTGACTGTCCTTCTTATGTTTTCATATGCTGGCTACCTATTCCACACATGCTTTTCATCTTTAATCTCATCTAGTTAATGATTCTACTACTAATAGTAGATTGCACTCTCATCTATAAGTTTCATTAATGGCACTTCTTTATTTGATTAGTCACAAAAAGTTATTGCCATTTGAGCCAAATATCCTATTTCTTGGTGTATTTGTTAAGTATTTGCGAACTTGAAGGGATCTTTAGAGATTTCCCTAGCTTTTATCAAATATTAAAATAGCAATATGTAACGGACCCATGGGAGACCGCTCGAGTAGATCTTGGTGTGGCGTTCCCGAAACACCGACATAACTGGGTAGAAGCGGCCACTCATAAACGTCTGGACGGTTTTGCCCAGTTGGTTAAGGGCATGACGGTTAGAAACATTACATTTGGTATCAGAGCAGGGCTCGAGTTCGAGTCTCCATGAGGGCAAGTATGACGGGAATACCGATTGGATGGTAGGTCATGACTTGGTCTCGGACATCATGGTATGGTGTGGTCTATGTTGTGATGCTCGAGGACGCAGCATAGTTCTAGTGGGGAGATTGTAACGGACCCATGGAAGACCACTCGAGTAGATCTTGGTGTCGCGTTCCCGAGACACTGGCATAAATGGGTAGAAGCAGCTACTCATAAACGCCTAGACGGTTTTGCCCAGTTGGTTAAGGGCATGTTGGTGGAACATTACACAATAGAGTTACTTTCAAGGTCCCTTTCCATCCTTAAACAACACTCTCAAAGCAGTAGTACAATATCCTTTCTGAACCCTACTTGCCTGCACGTTTTTCATGTAACTTTATCCATTGTGATCATTTTCTTTGAAATCATGGACTGCATAATATTTCTCAAACATACTCCCTATCATGATGGTCTGACAATATTGTGCAGCTGACTTGTCATCAAGTTATAAATAGGAATAATTTTATACATGCACCACTCCCTTGAAAAACCTTCATTGCCGTTCAACATTTCTGTCGCTACTCCAACTAAATCATGAGCTTTCATGAGTAATTTATATCATCACCAACATCTTCAGAGAAAATATCCATCTTTATATTAAAAAATAGCACGAACTTACATCTTCTAAGAGTACAAAGACTTTCCTAGATGCAACAAATCACGCACCTCTAAGTCTATTGACCGAGATGTAAACATTTATAGTCTCTAAAAGAATTGTTGGCACTCCTTAAACAATGAGCTTGTATGCTTTATGCCATGAAGATTTGAGTCCCAAAAATATTCACAATGTGCTTGCTTATGTTCCCCATCAAACCAAGTGTTATATGAGAAAAAAACCTACGCTTTCGAACGGTACAACGATGCGGCTTGTACTAGCAATTATATCAATTATATGGTAGCTTCTTGAAGGTCTATTCCATTGCCTTGAAGAGATCGTGCTGCTTGTCATCTCCTCAAATATCACTAATTTATCATATCTCTTTGCGCTTTGGGCACATAATAATAATAAAAAAAGGGACAATACGGGAGCATGGTCTGATTTTGTGAGATTTTTACCAAACTGAAGTAAATAATACTTCACAGTTGGGGCAAGAAGATTATCTATAGATCATGTTTCAGACATTAGGCTTCCTGCAAACAAAATGCAAAAAAATCATTTTTAGATTTTCTTAATATAGTATTAAATCAATCGATCCATCCATCCTCCATTTATCTATCTATCTTATTGCAATAACCCCAGGACTGTGGAAGTCATGTTGAGAGATTATATCAATTTAGTTTTTTTTTTTTTAATTAGAATTTTGTTGGAGTAGCCAATTGGCTTGGCCAAACTGCCATATTTTGACTTGTTTAGATAGATCCAGCAGCAAGTAATAGGTCAAATTGCTTGCATTCTGGAAAATGAAACAACTGGGCAGAGGTGAACCAGACAAAGCTATTTGGTCTATAATGATTTCACACTGAGTTTTGTAATGGAATCTGAACTTATTTTAGTAGATAATAGATAATAAGTTAGTTTTATTCCATCAATATGATCAGAGCTATTCTTTACAGAGTTTTTATGAATTATAGTATTCAACACTTAACAAGTAACTAGAAGCGACAATTCATCCAGATGTAATGTGAGCTATTGTGGCTCCATTTATGACATCTTCTTTTGTATTTCAGTCTTCCCCATCTCGACAGATTCCTAAAACAGTTACAGAGCATGGTAATGGCTAGAGAATTGTTATACTCAAGAAGGCAACTAGGAAGAAGCAATTTTTAGCAGTCATGGGTGAGTTAAAAAATAGTCATAAATAATAATAATAATAATAATAATAATAATAATAATAATAATAATAATAATAATAATAATAATAATAATAATAATAATAATAATAATAATAATAATAATAATAATATAATTTATAATAATAAAAAGGTTATGAGGCCATTTGTACATCCAACTATCTATGTATTTTCAACAATAATTGACAATGTTTCTGACTTCCAACATGAAAGGCACTAACTTTGTAGCTTCTAGTTGTAATAAAGAGAAGATTGTTAGTCTGATCGACCTTATGCATTTGTATAATATCACTATAACTCATACAAGTTAAGAAGACATGATTCTCATCTTCAATCTGCCTGCCTTCACATAAACAACTTATCTGATCTTCTTGCAAAATGTGTTCCCACCTTCCAGTTTCTATTCTCAGCCTTCTTGTTCACACATTTAATAATCTTATTCTGCATAAACTATCATTGGACATACTTCCCTTTGATAAAGCCCCATCTTCGATCCCTTCTATTGCCACATTTTCTCAATTACATTTGTCCGTACAATGTCCGAATTCCTTCCATGGTATCGGCCAATCACATTCTTCCATCTCCCATTTGCTTGCCCAACACTTAACATCATTGTACCACCTTTTTCACACGCAGGTTTATGTTGCTACATATGAGAGTCTATCTGAATTTAGCACCTTAAGTCTATTTACATACACTAATGACCTGATATAGAGCTTACGTCTCTAGGGAAAGCATCTCCATTCTCGCTAGAAGCATTGCGTATGGTACTTGTTTCTTAATGCCCATCTTCTCTTGCAAGTAAAGCTTAAGCACCCTTCTACTTAATTCCATGTCTCGCCCGATATTGTAGGTCCCCAAATAGGACATCCATATAAGACAATGGTTTGAACCAGCATGTGGAATAATATTTTTTTAAATTCAACATGTCCATACTGTAAAAAGCTCTTTTCCCTCCTGATATCCTTTTGGAAATATATGTTTTCCAGCTGTAATTAGCACTAATATCTAGACCCAAATATTTGTACTACTAGGTCTAGCTGATCATGATCATAATAAAAATCTTTTGTTGTAATCGTCCCAAAAATCATGCATTTTGACTTCAATAGATTTAGCTTCATACCTTTATCTTGACAAAAGAGAGCTAATTCGATTAGATGTTCTTCGAAGCCTTTTGAATTGTCCGCAAGCATTCTTCTAGAGAGTCTATATACAAGCCAAAAAGGGTGGGGGGTAAGAGACATCTTTGTTTCACACCAATTGTGCTCTTTATCTCTTCTAGAATTTGGACTGACAGTTTAGCAATCACCTCATCATACGATTGTGCTACAGCTCCATCGCAACAATTATGCTACATTTGCCTTTTTTTTCCCTTTTGTTTTCTTTCTTTAGAAGCGAGGCTTTGTATTTTAGCGTAAAGACCATAAAACGTAGGCAAAATTTGACAAGTTATGTGAATGGTTTGTGGTTGTCATGGCTCGGAATGTGTGATTCTTGGAGTTGTGGCTTATCCAAAAGCCCGTGTATCTTTGGTAATGCCCACTGGGCATAGGCTAGTTGTCTCCATCAATTTTATGCCATTTATTTAATGCTGGTATTCTTGTTATATTCTAACGGTATCCTTGTCTCTTGCAAATGAGAAGACATGTAATAACAAGTCTCACACATGTACGAATCATAGGCCTAATAGAATGGTAAGGGAAACTATGGCGGTTCTATCATGCAGTAGCAGGAGAAGGAATCTAGAATATAAAATTATATATCTTTTCTTGCAGATTTCTTGCTGATTTTGCTGATGGTGCTAAGCAATAGCCATGGAGCCCCTTTTAATATAAATACTCGATGTCCATTCCAAGATTGAAATGTTAGGGCAGGCCACATTTCTCCATATTATCACCCCTTATTACATCCTATAACTTTCTGTCCCACCTGGCGAGGGCTAGTGCCACTGGCGGCCGCTAGTGCTCGCCCGGTGATTGAACAAAAGGGGTGCACGCGTGCGAAATGTGGACTGCCTTAACATTTTGAGGGGAAATGTTCGCTGGCTGGCCATTACGCGAGGTGGCCTTACCCCGCGTAATGGCCAGCCAGCGAACATTACCCCTAACAAAGATACGATTAAATGCCGCATCTTACTCATGGTTTAGAAAGATACTTATGATTATTATTACTTATGAGAAATGGCCATTTTTGTGACATGCATCTACACGTGGGGGTCTATTTTAAGCTTTTTGTTGGTTTGTGAGAGATGGTGCTTGAAGATGGCGGTGGCACCATTTGGTGTTTCATTTTAGGAATGGTGGCAAGGTAATTATGCAACATTCCATGTGTGGGTTTGATAATTCAACAACATTACATGTATCCTGTTCGTTTTATCTTTTGAATGTCAAATGCAATGTTGCTTTATGTTTTTTTATGTGGTAAGTACATCGTATAAATTTTCTTCATAATCCTAGATGTTCTAAGCAAGTTTTAATCTAAGAGGTTTTTATCCTTGATGTTGCACTGCTCTAGCACTTGAGCTTTGTAAACCTGCAATTTCTTTACAATAAGGATTAACCATTTCTCACAAATCTTTCACAAAACATGCTTAACTTTATCCTTGCACGCTTCCTTTTTCTAAAGTTACCTTGCTCTTTCTTTGCGTAAGATGCCACGATTTGGAAATATTATTTTTAAAGGAAACTGCAAGCTTGTTGAAGAGAGTTCTATTTATAAAGCTGAAGAGTGCATACAAGATCTCAAAGCAATATTGTACCATATATTTTCAGTAACAGACACCGCATGAAGTTGGGCTTTTTCAATATTGAACCATATTTCTACAATTTTCTAATACTGACATCGCAAAAATGCCACCTGATGTTAAGATTTCGTCATAAACTTTGGCCTCTTTGCTTAACATGTCATTTTAACTGCACAGGCATGTGCATTATCCATAACATCACACCAAGTGAGCAATCTATAACGATATGATGCTTGAAGTCTTTTGTAGCTTCACGGGCAAAACAACAATCTGTTGTCTAATCCATAAGGACCATACTATAAGATTTATACATGACAATTTCTCACAACCTTTGGTCATTCCATCAAGGAGAAGTTATATCACAATTCGTTGCATTGCAAGCACTTTGTCCCTAAAATAAAACAAAATAAGAACAAAAAATGTATAGCACTGCAAATAATTAGGCCTGTTATATACCTTCGTTTGTTGCTTTTCCATTAGAATTTGAGTTATTGCGGGTCTACCTGAAACGCATAGGCATAGGGGCTTTATATATATAAGTAAAAAATTAAACCTTGCCGTTGAAGGAAACTTGGACTCAACATATGAATGTAGGCAACTAGGTAAGCTTTCATTTTCCACAAAACCATCTACTTTTTATTCCTTTCTTGACTTGATATCTTTCTTGATGTAATTACCATCCTATCCAAGACCAGATTCTGAATGCCAAACCCAAGCTCCTTTACTGCCACCTCCTATAACCTCAAATAATGCATGAAATGCGCATCAAGAACAAATTGTGTACAATGCAAATTTACAGACAACGCACATGCTCAATAGACTCTTGACTATGATCAATTTGACAGCTTCCTTTACATAGAAAGAATACATGCTTTATCTGCCACCCCCAGTGCATTATCTATTATCATTTGAGATGAAAAAGTGGGGGAAAACTACCTGTAAGCGGTAGAGCGATACTTGGCCCATAATGGAGTAGAGAAAGCCAGCAATGCTCATAAACTACTCTTAGAAGATGCAAGAGGCACAGAACTAGGATCAGAAATAGAATTTAAGTGATTGTCAACTTTCAAACAGCGGTGACAACTATAAACCCTGGAATCCAAAGTACATATGGCCTGACATGCACCATTATAACTAATGAAATTGGTGGTGTCAAGTGAAGAAGCCTGCCAAGGTGATTTAACATTGCTTTGAACAAGAAACCCCAATTTCTAAACACATTTTACAGGCCATTCCTAAACTATGCGTGTGACTATAAGTGAATGGAACTTCTGCAGGCCTGATGTCAAGGACAAGCTTGCAGCAAGGCGCAGCGGTCTTGTAAAATCACTGGGTCTACATTTTCTTTTCTACCTAACCCAAAAACTGTTTTTGAAAGCTCTACAGACTAATGGAGTCAATCAAGCATTGCTGTACTGACCGGCTCATAATTTGTAATAGCATAAACCCATCCAAGTCCAACTGCCTCGTACAGCTTTTTTTAAATGCCTACAAAAAGTGAAAATCGTTGTAAGCATCAATTAAAGCTACAGAAAAGTAAAAAACATAGTTTAAAATTTAAAAACGATATTTATCCTATATTAAGTAAGAAAGGACCTGGAATAGAAAGGAAAAATAGTGGAGAAACTAGGATCACAAAGTTAATGCTTGATGGTAAAATATTGTGTCCAAAGGTTTTGTCAGCCAGAATAACAATGCAGCACCAGCAATCCACTAACATAATTACATCCCTTGATTACATTGGCTTTGTTCCAAACAAATACAAACAAACATAGAGGCATTGTCATGGCTTTGACGGTATCCAAGGTGTCATGTCACAGTTTTCAAAAGAGATAGGCTATTAATTTTCGACAGGCATAAAAACTGTTCCTGTACGAGTTCAAAAGTGAGGGTGCAACCACGAACTTCTTTTGGAATCGTGAGTCTGATAAATGGATTACGTTATCCTAACTTCCAGAAACGTAAATCACATAATTTAGACAATGAACAGACTCAAATCAGCGCTAGAATCTATGTCTGTCATGGGAAAATGAAACATTCATACAGTTGACAAAGATGATTCTCTCTGGTCTGAAGAAGGGTAAGCTACAGATGAATTACATAGAGGAAAACAATAAAAGGAAGAAATCGTGGTGAGGCTGCCACCTAAAAGAACTCCCCACCAACTTACACGATGATTATGTCTTCTGACTCAAATATCATCGTAAAGTGCAACAAATGGTGGTTGTATCTTTATAAAACATGTCTTCAAGAGATGTATCAGTTATGAGCGCTCAGAACAAGAGAAACATCAAAATAGAAAACAATGAGATACAAATGATCCCAACTGCTCCAGATGCCAGTCGGCAATTTACATTCCTTTTCTAGCACAGCTTCATAAACATACCTCTACATTAGTGATAATTGTACCATCATCAAGAATTGCATGAATCTTCCCCATTGCCTGTCCACATATAAATAAAACTTGGTGTCATAACATTGTACTGAAGTGATGAAAGAGCAAATGCATAGACAATCGACTTAAATTTGAAGCTAAATCCTCATCAAGAAGTTATATGAGAGGAGGATTTTTTTTCCAATATAAAAAATCCTTTAATATGAATTTTACTACACAACTTTGAATATAAAGAATACGATGGTTGTCAATGATGCACAATTGAACTGCTTATTCTTACAAAAAGCTTTCAAGTTTTGTACATGCACCCATTCTTTATGTTGCTGACAAAGTGGTTCACTACTCTTGTCTTCAAAACAGAAATAAATAGAGTTGTCATGCTTTTGCAACGGACCAAACACATGTCACACAACTCGAGGAAATAGAAAAAAGCAAAATTTCTAGCATCATTCACTTACCATCATATATCACTACCAGTATAATCTATCTCTGTATGCCAATCTTATACTTGTAAAGTACAAGGAAATTACAAACCATCTCATAAGTAATCCCACCATTCTCTGCAGGATCGTACTCAGCTGCACTGATGTCTATAAATTTGATTGTTCCATAGGACTTGTTCTTCTCAGAAAGCATATTTACCTGCGCAATTTTAAGATCATGGCCACAGTTGCCATTGCATATTCATGCAGAACTACTTGCAAACAACAAACCTCACGCATGCACAATGGGCACTCTCCATCATAAAGCATCTTTACATTCCATTTTTGCGATATGCCTTTGGAGCCCATTCCACCTAATTCAGGCTCCAAATTAGGTGCTTTTAGGCCTGTCGCTTTTATGACATAAGAAGATATACCTGTGCAAGGGGAACCAGAATTATAGTTAATTCATAGACAGATGTGTAGTGATCATAATTAAATTCTGTTATATCCGAGAGAGTGGAATCGGTTTCTTGTGTCGTTCAGGAGTTCAATGCTCAAGATGAAGAATCAAATGTGAAGTTGTGCAAGCATCGGAGCAACGTTGTTTTTTGTAACCAACTCTGATAGGAATTCCGTACCATACAACAATCTGACTCTATATGACAGCATTCTGTTGTTTTTATTAAACATTTGGTCAGTTTTATATAAGAAAAAGAAATTTACCGTGATTTCGAAAAATCAATGAGCCAGGGGATTTCCGAAGCCAAGTGGAGGATGGAGCCCGAGCTGCAGCTGAAGGTGGTAAGCATAGCTTACACAAACGCATTGCCGCCATAGCAAAGACAACCAAATTTGGTATAAGACTGCCACGTCATTTGCGCCGCGGCCTCACATTTTAGGCATATTTCTTACTTCCTCAGTGGCTATGATTGTAGGCATTGCGTATTGGCTTGGCTTTATGTTCTGTGTGGGTGGAAAGGGGTAGGTGTTATTGTTTTGGGTTGCCCCTAAGGGGACAAACCCTTGTTTAAGTGGGTTTGTGGCATATCCTAGGTATCCTAGGTATATGCTGGAATATACCTAAAATATCTTTGGTATTTGCCTCCAAACTGTTATCCCACAAAATGGCGGTCACCTGCGCTAGTTAGGGCTTTTCTATGGGGATCTGTGGCAGTCTTAGGATCGAACACATACAAATGTGGTAACTAGGCCTGGATGGGATGGTACAGATTATGCCATCGATTTTGCCTTAAAGCTATAGCTATATGTATTCAAACGGAGACACAGTGAGTTGGGAGCCTTCCTTGCCTTTCTGTTTGTAAGCATAATGAAGAATTTCTAACAATTTCGTACATGAATGAGCATATGAAATCTGGCGAGACAACAATGGATTTGCTTCGAGGCCATGTTGATGCATGCCATTACACGAGAATGGCTAAATCAAGGCACGCTAAGGATTCGACTTCTTCATCGCCATGTCTACCGTTTTGGTTTTTTCTCACATTAATTGAAAGTCCTAATGTCACGAACTCTTACCTTTTGCATTTATTTTGGAACACCTAACCAAAGCATTTCAAATGCCCGGGCCATATGAGTATCGGTGTTGTGAAAGAGGTGAAAATGAAAAGAGGCACGTAATTTTTCTTCGGCAATAAACATAACAATAAGTAAATGCATGGTCTTTTTCACGGAAATATGGGGCGATTGGTACATTATGCGAAACTCACCAAATTTTAGTGACACCCTTGGTGCTAAAATTATTGTACACCATGAAAAATGTATGACTAGGGATGAAGTATCGCCTTTTGCAAAGACATGAGAAGCAGAGGAGAGACTGGACGGAGGAGCCGGACAATCAAGTTGCGGTAACGGTTAGGCGTCGAGATTGAAAGGATATCAAACAAATCCAAAGATTACGGCATTTGCCAACCAAATATTACGAGAGGCATTTTTGCCTCTGCTTAGGGAACATCTTGCTCCTTTAGACTTTAGTAGCTTCCGTGATTTCATATGGACTTCTCTTAATGCCACTCATGTTGGTCCTTTATTTGTTTAAAAATATCGAGCAATGCTTTCTATCTGTAAAAATTCTTACGATTATCAACCTATATCGATCGTATACTTCGCCATACTCGTATTGGCATCCCGCTCATTGGCTTTGACATCATGGCATTTTTTCTATAAGATCTCCCCTTCCAGCTTGTACATTTCGCAAGAATCACGCAAGTTTTTGGCTATATTTTCTATCTTGTTATACAATCAATTGATCTTGTGGTATCATGTTCAAATGAAGCTCTTGCAATGAGATTCTTGAGTACAAAGTGGATCATTGTGCTCTTGTTTGGCCTCCACTATTATGTTGTTTTGCATTTCACAAAATCATGGCAAGAAAAAGATGCCTCGAACAAGTTGGAAGATGTATGGAATCCTACCGATTTTTGGCATTCTTTACTTTCTAACAAGGTTAGAAAGGAGCAAGAAGGAGTATGTTTTTTTTTGAAGGACGACAAACTTTATTGAAACTCCAAGTCAAAAAGCAAAATACAAATGCGAGTAGGGAATAAAGTCTCGGGAGGATAATCATGATCCACCGAAGTAGAACCACCCGACCTATGCATAAGACAACACACTCAAATAGGACTCAAATATCAATTGTCACTTGGCGAGGAGCAAGAAGAGCAATGGTAAGCCTTAACAATTCTAGCTTGTGCGCCTTGGAGGACAACTGCGGGAGGAATATCCAAACCTCGAAGATAGACGGTCTTACGCACTTCGGATGGACCATAACAACCATCCCGATGCTAAATGAAATGCTTGGCTCAGAACTTATTCCAAGTATCCGGATAGGCGGCCCGGAAAGCACTGGCGACTTGTCAATGTCACATGAAAAGAGAAAGCACCCAAGACCAAACAAAATGGAGATGAACACATAAAAAGAAACAATGCTCAATGGTCTACCGTCCCCTTGCTTGCATTAAAGAAAAAATCGACACTCGAGGATCAAATCGTGGACAAAACGCGTTCACACGAGGACATCGTGAAGAATACGCCACCAAAGCACAACCACCTTAGGATGGAGAAGTTTATCCCAAGCCCAAGTCCACATACGTCTCCAATTAGGAGGTGAAAGCTGAAGGGACCACCTAGTGGATGGCGGAAGGATATCACTATTGACAAGCAGCCTATACATAGAATTCACAAGCCTATGCTCATGAATACTCTGGTGGGAAACCCACATGCACCCTTCAATAGCCTCTGGAGCAAGAAGGAGTATGTTGCTGCAGATGGCAATGAAACTACTGACAAGAAAAACTAAGGCTTATTTGATTGTATATTTAGGAGTGTAGTCATACTAGAGATAAGTGGGAGTTCGCCCATGATGAGCCATGCATGGTCCTTGAGGATATTTACTTTAGTTTTGTTCATGGTATGGCATCGCCTTGAGAGACATTCTGGCAATAGGCAAAATTGCATCAAAATCTGCATTATATTATGTTTATGAATATGTAGAGCTGCCATATTAATGTACTTGGAATTCTTATGGAAAATAATGGGTAACAAGGAAGCGAACTCTTCGTTTGTTTTGTAAGTACAACTTGTTATTGCAGTTATTCCGCGGGCTAAAAAGCTTGGCGCATGTTCAAATGACGCGACATGATGCATCTCAGGGTTTTGCAAGAAAAGTCTTGGCCCATTCTTTAGGCGATGTTCATCGATTGCCTCTAATGCCAAACCAATATGTTGTGCCCTTGCTACCTTTAATGCATGAAGCAGTATGTAGCCAGTTGTCATGAACCTTTTGTAAAGCATATTTTGTTAGAAACGACAATATGCATAGGACATGGCATATATAGTGCTCAAGGAGTGGTTGATTGTTGGGCCAAGCTCGTTGTTGGGTGGTCAGTAAGCATGGAACCCATCGAAAGGAATCACCATTGTGATTGTTCACATTTTACGATTAGCATCGAAGCTTGAGGTAATTATATCTCATAGCAAACAATGGGTTTGAATCAATCACTGTCTTAGGTGACCATCTCATTCGGTTGTTTGCACACTGATCAGTGTTTGTTTGAAGCAAATAAAAGCTTCAATAAAATTGCAGAACCAAATGCATTTACATGGGCCGCAATTATTTCAGCCAATGCTAACCTTCACCGAGGAGATGAAGCTAAACAAAGTTTAAAATGAAACGCACTAATTTGCTCAAAACGCACTTCAAAAGGAATCTTTGAAAGATTCCCTAAAATCCCCCAAAAAATGTCCCTTTTTGTGGTATATTTGTGACAAGTGTGACAATTTGAAAATTTTAGGCATCATTTTGGAGGGGGGTGTGAACTTAGCTTCCATTCAAAATTGTTTGACATCCCTTTTTAGCCCCTAGTTTGGTTTTGCTTGAAATAGTAATATTTTCAAAAACTAAACAAAATAGACATTGAAAAAAGCAAACAAGCACACTAAAAGTGCCAAAAGGTATTTTATTCAAAGTTTTCCAAATCGATTACAAAACTATGAACAAAACTATAAAAAATGCAACACATTTTGACATTGTCTCATTGAAGCAAACATTTTACATGAAAGTATGCCTCATTGAACAAACTTACACTTTGAAGGAGTTGGAGTCGAAGGCGGCTCTTCTTAAATCTTATATACTTGCTCTTATTTGCTCATCCGTCTTGCTATAGACTTATGTATACGGATGACAATCGCGTGGACATAACGTCTTCAAAATAAATTTCGGTGGTATAGATTTTTACCACAATAGGTAGTCTTTGTCTTGGGATATGACATGCCGAGAGTTCGCATGGTATAAATTTATACATAAGTGGACTTGGCGGTATAAATTTATACCGCCAAAGAGGACTCGGCGGTATAAATTTATCTTGCTCTCTCTCGATTCAACTAGAGCTCTCCGCGGTATAAATTTATACCGGTGAGCTCCTCGCTATACCACGAGCTCTCTGGGTATAAATTTATACCGCAGCGTGACTCTCTGATATAAATTTATACCAGAAAACCTTCGGACAACCAATTTATACACACATATGTGTATATATATATAATATATACACATAATTACATATATATATCCGACAAGAAAAGAGAACTCTTGCGGTATAAATCTATACGGAGAAACGGTATAAATTTATACCGAATTGCATATATATATAAAACTTATATATATATATATATATATGTATACAAGTGGTTGTACTATGAAGGACCGCATGAAGTCGACCCGGCATAAAGTGATATATCAAAGTGTGTGCAGTTCGTATAATATCTAGTCTGAAATTCAAAAATTAAGATATGAAATTCTAAAGTTGAGACTAGCTGGGAAATGTAACGTTTGGGACTAAATTCTGTAAAATTCCATCTAATCCCTATAGATTGCCAAAGATTCCAAGACGATTCCTTTAGATTTCCTAGGATTTTGCAAAGATTCCCCTAGAATCTCCAATATTCTACAGGGATTCACGCGAATTTTCTTAAGATTCCCATAGTTCTATAAGGGTTCCCCAAAATTATAATAAGATTTCCCTAGATTCTCAAAGATTATCCCAAGAATATAATAAGATTCCCTTAGATTCTTAAAGATTATCCCAAGATTCCCCTAGATTCTCCAAGGTTCTATGTACATTCTCTTGGAGTCCTTTAGATTCCATGAAGATTCCTCTAAATTCTCCAATCATCAAGATTCTCCTGGATTCTCAAATATTTTGTGAAGATCCCTTTAGATTATCCTAGTTTGCAAAGAATCTCTCGAGATTCTCTAGATTTTATAAGATTCTCTGAAGATTCCACTAGATTCTCGCAGATTATTCAAAGATTTCACGAAAGTTAAGACATCAACTTCTAATGTTGAGACTAGCCAGTAAAAATAAGGTTTGAGATAAAATTTTCCACAATTGTCGTTAGATTCTCTCAGGACATCTGAACCCTTGGATCATTCAAGTCTCTATAAAGATCCTTCAAGATTCCCATTCACCAACATTTATCAACATTCATATAAATCTGCAGTTCATATGGTGTGTAGTTCAGGCTTTAATAGTGTTAAGACATATGTAACATGCAGTGACATATCTGTGATGAGACGGGGGCTATATGTGGCATGAGAGAGCGAGCTAATTAGTTTGAAATGCTAGGAGACATGATCTCATTATGAATTTCAAAGGCATTGCCATCTATTTCTCAACTAGTCGTACATTTAATTTATGGCATACTAAGATTAGCTATCAAGTGAAGCCCTCCAAGGTTTGACTTATCAATGTAATTTAAGTAATGAATGTATTGACGTCATGGAAAAGAAAATCATACAACGAAACCTAACGACAAATAAATAGCGAGAATTCGAGCGCTTGAGAGAGCCAATTAACGTGGGAATTTGAGCGCTTAAGAGAGCCGGTTGTTAAAGACCGACTCAAGTAGTCTATAACATGTTCCTCGTGAATTTGAGCACTTGAGAAACTCGGTTGTTAACGAAAAAGTCAAGCAAGTAGTCCATAACCTGTTCTTCGTACCCACACATCTTGGGGTGACTCTATCATTTGTTATATTTGTTGTACATATCCAACGATCTTTCACCAATATACTATTGCAGCATAAAAGTGCTAACCTGGGCAAAGTGCAAAAGTGCGAGGTTGGAGCAAGTATGTTGGAAATGGATATATATTGGAGATGGATAATCTTTCCCCCTTTTTTCTTTTTGACATTGGCATGTTCCTAGACAATCTTGATAATAATGTGCGGGGAAGCCAACATTATCCAAAATCACGTGCAGTCATGTACTTCATTAACAAATTACAGGAGGTTCACTTTAAATTACAACAAAGTTTCCATTGCACAAGTGAATGAAGGTACACAAAATCATATCACCAAGGTGTAAACTCAATCCAAGCAGAATTCAATGCGACCAAAATGCAGAGCAAATGTTTGTGTTTTTCTTGACCCACACATCATGAGAACCTGCATAACATAAGCGAAAATTATTACAGTCCAATGATCTTGAAAAGCAGATTCATCAACCTATGTAAAGCATGATTCAATAGACGAACGGTTAGAATGACTAAGATTAATGACTAAGATTTTATCCACTGAATGAACATATACAGTTGCGCAAAATCTAATGTGTTGCGTGCTGGCTGCATATCATGGAGAAGCAAGCCAATTATAGCAGAACTAGTTTATTCGCAGCAAATACATTCTTGGAGGATAACATTATCGAAGTCATTAATCACGCACATATAAACAATCTAAAAAACTCATTTAATAATCCTAAACTATGGCAAAGACTAAGTGGCCTAGCTTGCGCACTTATTTGATAAAAGCAGCAAGTATTTCCTATGCATGTAAAGGACATTACCCAGCAGTAAGAGTAGTTGATTTGAAAAAATGTTGTCGCCAACAACTGCACCATCAAGTGTGGAGGTAATATGCGCATCCGCTCGAGCAATCTTCTAATAAGAGTTCCACAAGATCCTGCTGATGAAAGAACTGCTTTATAATGAGGTATGGCAGAACGTCCAGCAATCCATGTTGGCAAATCGTCCCCAGCATTGACATTCATGTCTTGTGAAGTGGTTCTTCTAACCATTGCATCAGTTTATCTGCCTTACCACGTGTTGGCTTCCACTTCTGTAAAAGCAATTGCAATGCAAATCAAAAAAGAAATAATGCAGCCATCTAGACAAATTAGTTGCTCCTCTGTTGATAACATCATTCAGTAATTTACAGGTCCTTGAACATGATGAGAACCATTAATGAACGCAACCAACCACCTACAATTTTTTAACTGATTTAATTAAAACCTCTTGGTTGAGACATCATTTTCTGAAAGTCCACATCAATATATCTCCTGAAAATGTTCGAAGTATATCTGGCCTGAATGGGATCCCCAATACAGCAACAATTCCAAGAAGAGTAGCTTCCGTTCATTTGAATATAAGACCTAATGTTTGATATTATGCTGCAGATTGGCGCTAATAAAACTCGCATTTCAGGCATCGTGAAGCAAAGTTTTCATTTGTGTAGATTGTATAGAGAGAAGCATTGAACTTCATGCATGTTTAGAAATGGAATTGGCAAGCCTGTAAAGAGCATACAACGTAGTTATTGATTTCTCTCCAACCCTGTTTCAGAAGTTATTTTGTGATTGAGCTACAATTCAAGATTTGCTCTAAGCAAGCAAGAGATTGCACGTGCCACAGTAAAAAACTTTAGCATTCGGTTGATAAATTAATTATGCAATTATCTCTTAGTGCTACTCAGAGGCATGCTGGTAGCAATGACAGCCCATCGCGGTAAATGTCGGACGCTGACATGTTATACCCAGCCTTAAATGGCAAAAAATCCGCTAAGTCCACAAAAACGCCGTGTAATTTTTTTTGGGCGTGGCTATAACATGTCAGACACATGGATATACCACGGATATGCCCGTGGGTATAACATGTCAGCGATATTTACAATGACAGCAAGCAAATGGGTGGTTATAATAGATCAACATCGGATCGATATTGCGACAAAGTCTGGGTCCAAGTAATTTTGGGCTTTTTCCGGATGCAAAATACAATGCTATTTGTTTCAGATAATTATGGAAAAAACCAAATAGCACATCTTATAAACAATTCTGTTAGAGAATAGACGTGAAACTGGCAAAAATTGTGCCAAGAATGGCAAAACCTGTGTTTTATCCCGAAAGCAAAAACTTCGGAACCGCAAATAATTAATAATGGCTCGATATGCAACCAAAACGTAATGATATAACAAAGGCAAGAGCTTCAAATTGGAAGTGCCATCTTGTTGGTGAGACCCTTGTATGTTTGTAAAAAAGTAAAGATTCTAGATATTAGTTGCTTTTCTCCATTCAAACTTGGACAATTTTTCTCCGAACCATGGAATAAAAAGTCGGGTTTATTATATTTTGATCTCAGCCAAGATGCAATGGAACATCGTGACCTTGCAGCGGACTTTGCAGTAGGACTATCAAGCGAAATTGTATAAACTTTTGAACGTTTGCATATGCAGAAGCTGCCCCATCCTACAACTGTTAAAAGCCCATTAGTTCCTTCTCGAGTTAAATGAAATTGTGAACGGATATGGAAATGGGAATGGACCTTGACAACGGATGCAAACATCTTCAAATGCCCTTACCGAATACGAGATCATGGTGTTTTCCGGACTTTTTGTGGTGTTTCGGCCCATCTTAAAAATTAAAATGGAAATGCAAAACGGTTTTAAGCCCGTAATCAACTATTTTAGGTCATTTTTGCTTGATCCGGCGAGCTCAAATCACTTCCTCTCTTCATCAAACTAATTGTTAAAGAGGAAGACAAAGCGATTGGAAGGGCTTTTGAAGCATCAAAGACCAAAATGAGCCGCAAGAAGGATCCAAAAAAACAAATGTCCCAACGGTTTAGGCGCTTGGTTTTTGGCAAATACCACTTTCCAAACCACTTCGAACATTGGTGTTCACGGGCGTCCGGAAACACCATGAAATAAATAGTCGAAAACACCGGATCGGGACTTCGGATCGCTGACCGTTCTTACACGGACCATTGATTCCGTTAACCGGAAAAGATATAATGAATCCCATCTTAAAAAAACAATGGAATGAGAAGCTCAAATGCACATGACGATCTTGCTATAATATGCTTTTGATAGATTCAGCCATCGATTTTAAGCAAAAGACAAAACATTTTAGGTTAAGCGGTAAGGAAAAACCCTAGGTCAAGAATAGCATAAAGATTCGCCATGCCGCTTTAAGTTTTTGTAGCCCAAGCCATGTCTTTGTATGCTAATCAATCGGTTGCCATAAGCTCCAAAGATATTTGGACTCGCGAACTCGCGATCCAAAGAACTAGAAATGGGGTGCCATACAGCGGCCGTTTATGGCATTAAGGCGATTTGGCTCGCAAAAATCCAATCGCATGCGGGAATGAAGCCATCCAAAAATTATTTATTTGTCTTCTTAAGGAGAAGCGGCCAATGTGGTCGGATTAGCTCGCCGCCGGGCTACGTGCATATATCAAGAACTTCGCTATATTGTGCATGCCGGAATCATTTCGACAATTTTCATTTGCGTAACACTTGGAATTAAACCATCCCTCGCCGTAATCCGGATCCATATGATCAAGCAAAGGCCTTATTGACCTTTTTACAAAATTTATAGAAGAATCATGGAGTGTAGGGTTAATATATTTTCGTATACTTGCCTTCTCTCATAAAAATCCAATGTACGAGTTGAACCCGATGAAGCACTAACCTAAAAGTCGGGTGGTGAAGAGGATCCGTAATAAAAGCCAAAATAAAATGAAGCCCATCTAAATCGATCCAAACTCGAGAAGGTGAGAGCATAGAATAATCAATAATTCCAGGTTTCTTATAAGAGTCGGATAACAAAGTCAAAACATAGCACAAACAAAGATTGATACTTGAAGAAGATTTTCGAACCCAAATGAAAATCGAGAAAATCCAAAAGATAGGTCCCTAGATACAACATAGAATACACAAAGGACATTGACAAAGCAAGAAGAGGCACCTTAAAATGCAAAGAAAAAATCCCCTAGAAGTTTCAGATATCGGATCGACAAAACCTTTTTTGCCCTCCTAGTCTTTTCGACCCAACAATGACACGTGATTTTTACTGTAGCATTAAGAATGCATTGCCACCTGGATTAAACAACATTTAATGTCGCTATTTTTCATCAACGGCCATGATTTCACTTTTATCCCTCAATCGGACGCTCAAACGAGATGTGTGCCACATGCATTTTCCATGCATGCCCCATAAAAAATAACGGCCATAACATACATACCTCATCTTTTATCAAACAAACGGTTGAGATTGACTAGCATATATAGACCTATTCATTATGCCCAGCATGTGATATACGTTTATATATATTAGTGATATATATACAAGTGCTTGTACTATGAAGGACTGCATGAAGTCGACCCCGCAAAATACACCAGTATATGAAGCCGACCCTTCAAAACACAATAGTGGGAAAGATTCCCCTAGATTCTTAACATTCTACAAAGATTCCCCTAGATTTTTAAAGATTATCCCAAGGTTTCTTTTGATTCTGCAATATTCTATATAGATTCTCTGAGATTCCCATAGATTCTATGAAGATTCTCCTAGATTCTCCAAGATTCCTCTTGACTCTCAAAGATTTTATAAAGATTTCCTTAGATTCCCCTAGATTTTCAAAGATTATCCTAAGATTCCTCTAGATTTTCCAAGAATCCATGTAGATTCTCATAGATTTTCCAAGATTCTATAAAGATTCCCTTAGAATCCCCAAGAATCTCTTAAGATTCCTCAAGATTCTCTAAGATCATACGAAGATTTCCCAAATTCTCTAAGAATTTCAGCAAGATTCCCGTAGATGCCCTTGGATTTCCCCTTAGATACCTTAAAATTCTACAAAAATTCCTCTAGATGCTTAAGATTCTACGGAGGTGCCCTAGATTTTATTAGATTCCCTTAGATTCTCCAAGATTACACCTAAATTGCTATAGATTCTTAGAGATTTTATGACGATTCCCTTAGATTCTCCTAGATTCCCCAAGATTTTATAAAGATTCTCTTGGATTTTCTAAGATTCCATTAAGATTCTTCTAGATTCTCAAAGACTCTAGAAAGATTCCCATAGACTCCCCTAGATTCCCAAAGATTCTCTTAGATTCTCTTAGATTCCCGTAGATTTTATTAAGGTTCCCCTAGAGTCCCCGAGAATTCCTTCTAGATTCGCATAGATTCTTAAAGGTTTTATGAAGACTCCTGTAGATTCTCCTAGATTCCCAAAGATTCTTTTGAGATTCTCTAAGATTCTCCAAAGATTTTCCTAAATCCCAAAACCCAAGTGGTTGTGAACAATATTTTTGTATGAAGGTTTTAGCTAAAAGATTTTTTAAGTCCAAGTCAACGTAGTGGGCAAGTCAAATTGAAAAGTCAAACTAAATTTGAATTGAAGTAAGAGAGTCGAGCTAAAGCCGAAAAACTCTAATTTAAAATCGTAGTCAAAGCTTAATTCTTAGTACCTTGAAACTCTGTGAAGGTTCCTGCCGATTCTTGATATTCCATCAAGAATCCACTAGATTTCTCCAACATTCCTCTAAATTTTCTAAGATTCTACACGGAGATTCTACAATATTCTATAGATTCTCCGCGTTCTCTAGATTCTTAATCTTAAATTGTATAAGTATTCTCCTTATGCCACTCCCAAAAGTAACTCAATTCGCAGTATGGCGATTATGTTTAGTGGAACAACATTTTAGTATTTTAAGAGTTGTCCATTGAATTTCCAGTAAATTGGTAGTGCAAAAACTAGTAAGTAGAATCAAGCATTTAGGTAGCAAGAGAGGGCTTTTATTATTGACGTCGTCAAACAATACGTTCAGAGTAGTTTATGCTTGGATGGGGATGGAATATTGCGAGCAGAAATTTGATAGGATCTTATGGGTTAGCCATACACTATTGTTGTAATATTTGGACCAATTTGTGTTTAGCGTTTTGAATTGACGAAATTGTGTGTATGTGTTTAGCGTTTGAATTGATGAAATTGTGGTCATCTATGCTTCACTTTTTGAATGTGCTAGTCACTGCTCTAAAAGTTTTATATGTAAAAAATTTTGCCAACCCTGTTTCACATTCTACAGTATGCTGGGAGGTCTAAGTTGCAAAAGCATAGCATTGACAACACATACATCAAACTAAAAGCATGGCCTGCCAGTGTTATTTAGTGATATTCAAGAGGTTTGAGTGCACACAACACTATATGCCTATGGATCGTTATGTTATTGTTTATGAAGAGCAAAAATAGCTTTTAATAACTTTCCAATGGCATTGTGATCCAAGCATTATTTTGAATTGTAATAAACACATGGACGTAATACAATGAATGAGGGTGAATCATATACTTTAGCTCTTATACAACATAGTTTATACAACATAATTTAATGTTGAACTTTTGGTCATATTACAGGATATGGCTAGGATATGACCTAGATGCAGCATCAGACATATCCAATGTTAACTTGGAACTTCTCTGTCTAGTACTATTATTTTGTTAATCATCAGGGGTGACGTAGGGACATTTGCTCCCATTTAGAAACAATCTGTAAGTTTCAAGCATTTCTTTAGGCTATACCTTTAACGAAAACCATACAGTGACAGTTATAGATGAATATGGACAGACAGAATTTCATATAATGGGAGTTGCCTAATGGTGCAACTTCTGGCCTACATCCTTCCAAGTACTAAATGCAATTTGCAAGAAAAAGAAGACCTCTGCCTACATCCTTCCAAGTACTAAATGCAATTTGCAAGAAAAAGAAGACCTCAGATTAGAGCGAGCACCCTCTGCATAATTCCACTCAATGCTTCTCTTCACATAGGCTGCATAAACCGGGGTGGATACAACTCGTTGGCTTTAATGTCAAGTGGTAAACAATGCATCTAAACTCAAGGCCATAATTTTAATACCATATATGTACGTTAAATGATTACAAAGTCTCTAATTGACAAAGAATGCTTGGGTTCACTTAGAAGAAAGAAGTCATTTTTGATCAAGTGCACATCATCTGCATATTCACGAAACTTTCTTGCTCCTACCCATCTTGTTAAAGCAGCATATGGATCGATTTGTTTAAAATCAGGTGGCTTCATTCCCGAGCTGGTCTTTTCTCCTCCAACTGTCAACACATTATAGCAATCTTTGAGTTCCAGCCTAACATAATGGTATGGCTCCTGTGTATCCCTCCATTGTGCCCCGGCACATTCCTCATAGTAAAAAAAGTTCGGTATGTCATTCATACAAAAACTTTTGATGTCATGCAAACGAACATTATTACAACGTTTCAAACTAAGTTCAAAATAATGGAGCTGGACTTTGTATACGTCTACATAGAAACACCACAGACAATAAAATCTTTGATATAAAAGATGCATGGAGAACTAATATCTGCAGGCTATTATGATTTCCAGAAACTAACTAGCAATACAAACCGCATATATAATGCATAATTTACGTGCGACGGGACACCAGCAGTTTATCCTAAGAGCTCGACATGTTAACCTACACGTCTTTAGAAATGTGGACATAAAAAGGCTTGAAATGGGAACCAGACGAAATGCTCTTGGAGTTATGGACACTCTAGATAAAACAGGCTATCTGAGCTACACTCCTAAGGCAGGTCGCATCATGCAAGCAATGAGAGACAATGAGACCTCTAGACTTTCTGGAATTGAAATTTATGGCATTACAAACAGGAATAAGATGAAACAATACCTTGCGAGTATTTGGAAAAGCAGTTGACATGCAAAAAAAAAAAAGAACACTGCTAATTGCTTGGGAATCACAGCACAACGAACGAGATTTCAGGAATTCTAGAGTTAACCTACCCTGCATGTGATGTCATGAACCAGCAGATTAAATGCACACCTTCTAATTGCAAGACAAATATGGCATGGAGGGTTCATTCTAGCCCTGTGCAAATGATATGGCAAAGAGGGTTCAGAATAATACAAAGACAAATTCCAGAAAAATTCCCAAATTGCTGTGGCCAAGGCCAGCCTTAACCAACGTGCTTGAATGGCTCTTCCTATAGATACCTCGCTTTGCATCATAGCCATTGCACGGATTTGCATGGGATTTAAAAGCAAAAACATTTCGAGCAAAATTAGCACTTACTGGAAATGGGAAGAAACATCTATCCTAGTTACCACAGAATATATTATGGCACTAACATAAAAAAAATGAAATAAACGTCAAGTTTTTTTCCCTTTTAGATCTTAGTGCATTTAAAGCCCAGTGTTCTTTTGCGAATAACAGTTCTTGTTCGTATAAACTAAGACAAAATATAAGAGCCATGTAATATTTATGCAACCTCTCAAGCAGATAAGGCAGGTAACTTTGACAGATTAAGTGCACATCTGGTCATGATCAGATGACAATTCATGAACATATCTAAGATTAAGGTCACAACATAGTTAGCAAGACCCTGTTATTTGGCTAGTCCTTAAAAAATGGAAAGCAGACACTATATTAGAGTGCAGAAAGGATTCACACTATCAGCAGAGAAAAAACATGAAAAGTTTACGCACGCCTACATTGCTAAAAACGGCTCAAGGGCTTTAGCCACACCATCTGGTCTATAAAGCAGATGACAAAAGTTCTTATATAGAAGAAAGCGCAATAATAAAGCAAAGATGAAAAGAAGAAATAATCTAGTGGAGCTTACCGGGCTAATCATGAATCTTCAAAGCTGCGGGCTTACTCTGTCGAAAACATGCATAGGCAAATCGTCCCCTTACTAAGATTTAAAAGATTCAACATTCAAAGATTTAAGCAAAGATCTCCTCAGCTGCTAGCATTGGCATACAAAAATGCTCCCGTATCTGAGCTTCTCTAAAAACGGAAACGGAATGCTGCTGATATGTCTAGAATTAAAAAACATGCCACAAATGCCAACAGTACCCTATTGCCAGGTGTTCTTCCAACCCGGACCGGATCGCCCACCTATACAGCTGATTTTTTCCTCGGATACAAATGCACCGCCCATCATTGATTCACAAGTCCGATTTTCCTCAACAGAGCTTTCCATTTCATGCTATGCCTTCGAGCTTTATATGCACCGCAGGTGCAACACAGGGGCACTTTGCCCTTTTTGTTCAAAACGAGCACATGGATCTTCCTGCCCTCACAAATGATTCGACAAAATGGCTATCCTGGGCGAACACGGTACCATCATGAGTATATAAACAGAAAGATGTTGCCCATATAGGTAGAATTAAAATGCTGCAAATGGCAACACGCCTGGATTTTTGCCTTATTCCCAACTTTGGATTGTCTACCTATACACCTAAACGCATGACCCATCGAAAACCGGATCAAGCCTTGTCTCTTTGTATGAATATAAATCACACACATTTCCTCAGGACGAACAGAAAGCATACCCAACTTCTCAATCTCGCAAACACACAGCTTCCTCGATCTATATAAGACACTGGCGACAGATCCTATCGAAAATAACCATATTTATCCTCATGCATTGCATCACAGCTCTGCCGGAGTTCTGCCATTGTCGCCAAATAGGAAGACGCAGAGAAATAAGGAGCAAAAAATGACTTCACTGCAAAATTTTATAGATGATTCCAATACTAACTAGCCTAGTCTTATCCTCCTTGCCACGTTATGGCTATGCATTAATTCTTTTCAATACGATTTGCAACATCATAGTGTGCATTAAATGATGGCCAGACTTTCAAGGTCACGTCTAGATTAGATGGCCCTAATTTTGAAGGGTGTAGATTAAATGCACCAAAAGTTGCATCTGCCTGGAGGTTTCTCAAAAATGATCAAGGGCTAGGATTTCTCCTCCCCCCTTGATCCGACGATCCAGAGGCATGGTGCATGCCCACATGCATGCCCATGCATGCCCCCATAGAGATCTGACGGCCAGAATTACGCCACCTCTTTTCCTTAAGAGTGAATGGCCGAGATCAACACCTATATATAACATGCTCATGATGCCCCAGCATGTGATATACGTTTATATATATTAATGATAATGATATGCAGTCCAGAGATAAAGTATATATTGTGTAAAATCTTTTGGGGTCTTTCTTGCTCGCCAAAGGGTTTGACAACTGAAAACTACTAAAGTAACACACATAAGGGATAATTTTATACAATCGTTCTTAGTTTTTAGTCTAAAAAGTTCTAAAACGGTTCGAGCTTGTAATGCAAATGTTAGAGCATAAAGTAGTCGAATCATGTTGTTATTTCTACTTTTTTCTCTACATACATGCGAACTTCACTCCAAGCAGCCTAAAAATTGCTACTAAAGGCAAAGAACTCCAAAATATTATGGTGACACAGGTGTTTGACTAGAAGGAAACCACATGGTTTATCCAGAGGAGAGCGAGGAGTAGCAACCCCTAAGTTTACCTATTTATTTACAAAATATATAGGAAAGGGTAAAATGTATTTAATACTTCATTCGCTGAAAGAGAAATGTGCATGGTGCCCCTGCTACGATTGATGATGTAATTGTGATGAATATGCTCAACATTGCTAAGGAGGTTGACTATCTTTTGAGCATCACCATGTTGTAGATTGGTATGTGCGTTCATAAATACATCTCAGGGAGAATAAAAGGAGGGCATGTAATCACATGGCTTCATTACTTCAACTTTTGTATCCTCGAGATACATTTATCTTTGCATCATCAACTAAAACTTCAGCTTAACTACAAGACATCGTGTATGTATTGGTATTTGTAATACTATGTGATGCAAAACAATGGTTTGTCATTCAAGAAGTTTGTTCAAGCTGCCTCCCAATGTGTTTTAGGGTCCATTAGGATGTTCACCAAAATGGTTGTGAAATAACAAATTTCCCATCTTCTAAAAAGCATGACTAATATAAAACTTTCGGGGACAAGGTACAAAAGCATCTAATTTCTTCATAAAGATTTGCCCCATAGTCAATCTTTGAATTTAGTTCTTCCCCCTCTACAATGGGATTTTTTTTTTGTGTGTGTTTTTCCTTAATATTAAGTCTTCTTAAAAATGCATTTTCCGCGGCGTTTTATAAATCTTTGGACTGAAGGTAATAAAAGGGCCCTTTTTAGAGGGATTTTAGAATTTTATAAATTTTCAGAAGGAATCTTCCAAACGCACTTCTTAAATAAGTGCGTTTCATTTTAAACCTTGTTGCTATTGAATTGTACCACAAAATGCAATCTTCAGGTATGGAAAGCGATAGGTATAATTATGTTGCAGTCCTCAAAGCATGTTCGATGACATCTAAGCTTCTGCAGGGAAGATTTATCCATCACCAGATTAATGAACGTGGGCTTCAATCAGACATTGTTCTAAGTAACACCTTGATCCATATGTATGCAAAGTGTAGAAATTTAGGTGGAGCACTTAACGTGTTTGAAAACTTAATGTGGTATCATGGAATGCAATGATTACAGGATATGCCATTGAAAGGCAGCCACTTCTTGCTCTTGAATGTTTTGAGAAGTGGTTTTCATAACGATGTGTTCATAGGGAGTACCTTAATTGAAGAAGTCTGGATGAAGAAGCTCGAGTCTTTAGCAGTCTGCCATATCGAAATGTGGGTGAAATGATATCTGGGTATGTCCAACATGGTGAAACTTTACTTTTTTCAGTTTGCTTCATGGAGATGCAACAAGAAGGCATCGAGCCAAATGTGGTGTGTTGGAATGCTGTAATAGCTGGATATTCTCAAAGATGATGACTGCCTTGTTGCTCTAGATTGTTTCTTAAAATGCAATATGAAGGTGTGCAGCCAACTGGTATAACGTTTTTTTAAGCCTTTTGAATGCATGCGCTAGCTTAACAACAAATTTTGAACAAGGGCGCCTTTATTCATGGCAGTTCATTCACCCAAAGTTGAATGGTATTATGGAATGAGATGGTTTTTGGGTACTTGCGAAAGCGTGTAATAGTCTTGTTGTTGCTCTAGAATGTTTTGACATGATGCAACTTGAAGGCATAAAACCCGGATGTGGTTACATGGAACACAATGAATGCGGGGATATATAAGCCATGATGAAGGTCTCCGGGGTTTTAGATTGCTTTTGCAAAGATGCAAACATGAAACGTTGAACCCTCGGGGCCACATGTCTAGTTTTGTCGAAGATGTGCCACTATTGGAGCTATAGACCAGGATAGATGTATCCATGATAAGATTGCCAACATGAGCAAAGCAACTTGACATAACATCGGGAAATATGTCCTTGATATGTATGCGCGCTAAATGTGGTAGCCGGCGGCCGACGCATAGTGTTTGAGAATTTGCCAATGCAAGACAAGGTGTCATGGAAGCAATGATTGGGGGATCTGACATGGAAAATGTTCTCTTGTGTTACAATGCTTTGAGAATATGCAACAAGTTGATATAATACGGATAGGCTATCATTTACTAGCATTTTAATTGTAATTGAAGGGGGTGTCCGGTGGATGAAGGGCCGGTATTTCAAGTCCATGATAGAGGACTATGGCATCATGCCATTGGCTTTGCATTGTACTTGTATCATTAATCTCTTGGGCCATCTTTGGAAATCTCACCGAGGCGAGAACATCTATTGCAAGCAGATGAAACAACAAATATTTCGGATGGAATGCCTTGCTTAGCTCTTGCAATATGCATGGTAATGTTCAGGTAGGATGCCGGTGCTTCAACGAGATTGTCTATTAAAATACCCACTCAGCTGCAGGATATGTGCTCATGTCCAATATATTTGCATATGCTAGAAAAGGTCATCTTTAACAATGTGTTAAGGGACACCCTGCAAAGCAAATTTTAGCCCCTCGTCTAAAGGACTAGGTGCCAAATAGAAAGGGCCTTTGTTGGAAGTTCCGAAAAAAGTTCAATGCCAATTCTAATAATTGTAATGGCAACTTCTTCTTAACCATGAATCTAAGCGTGTTTTGGTTTATTCACGCCGGTTTGAAAAGCGACGAGCCTAATACGTTTATACACTCATCGTGGTTGATCCAATTTTCTGTTTGCCTGAAAGTCACCTCCATGACATGCTTGGCCGTTTTGGCATTATAGATGGTAGAAGGTTCAAACGACCCATATTTCTGCACTCTCTTCATTCCTGCATTGTTATAAGGTAGAGAGGCCCATGCTTCTGGATTTTTAATCTCCACCTGGATAACTGAGCAAGAAGATGTACAGTTCTGGATTTCTTGCAAATGCCGCAAACATGGCCAAAGTAGGCCCTGCTCCCATCCTTTCATATCTGTGCACAATACTTGATCCTTGTTCCTGTTTCTAGTTGTGTTCTTTCATGAATGACTTCCCTGACACCCATTGGCTATTAAAAAACGAGAATTCGAAGCACCAGTTTCAAAGAAGCAACTATGTACTTCCATTATCAATCCGAATACATATAACAATATAACAGTAGTTTCTTGAAGTTAGAAGTTAGGAACTGTGACGTTCCATGTATTTATACGGGATACGTATAAATAATATACTGACACGTCACCAGTTAAGGTACGCCACCATGGGGTATTTTGACCTAGGGGGTTGACCTAAAAGGGATCTAAATTAATCATTAAAGGATAATTATCCAATTAATTAAATTGGACTAATTGGCTATTTAGGAGAGCGCCACCTGGCCTAACTCGATTGGCCAGCATGGGAAATTCCAATTTGGGTCATCAACTTGACCCCTAGCCCTAATTGACCCCCCTAATCGATCAAGAGGAGCAAGAGTCGAGCGCCCACCCTTGCTAAAGCCCAACTTACCTCAGTGTGTCCGATCGGTGGCCTAAGTCCAGTGGGGAAGATGGAGTTACACGAGCGATAATGGATCTAGCAGAACTGGTGGGTGGTTAGTATAGCTTCATGTTTCTAGCATAGCGCCCACGGTGGGCACTTGTTGTGTTCATTTCTTATATTCTCTCATTGTTTTTACACTGTAGGGAACCAACCCTTGATTGCAAAGGTGAGTTCTCTTTATTTCGATTCGGGTCTTGCTCTCAAAGGATGGATTGATAGTTCTTTGCATAGTATTACTCTTGAAATGGGGGAATTAAGGGGTAGAGACCTCGAGCCATGTCTAGTAGTATGCTCCTAGAGAGATCCTGTATTTCCATTAGATGCGGCGGCGTAATACGAGGGAGACTACCGGGTCATAGATGCTATGGAATGGCTTAGCACCGAGGAAAAGGGACGATGGGTGAAGTGGGGGTGGGGTCTTGCATGAACATAAAAGGCCCACGGAGACTCCTACATTTGGGCTAGGCCTGATAGCCGGTCCACGTAGAGGGCGGATATGGGTCTGACACTCCACGGTGTAGAGGTGTGACCCGTATGGGGGCACCATGCACTTTGAGTAGATTTAGGGTGAGTAAGTTCGTATGGATGCGGGGGGTGCTGATGGCACGTATTCTCTAGCTCACCCATGGAACCACTGCGATCCTAGAAGGGGACACTTCCCCGACCTGCCTTCTTCGGACTAGGGCTTCATGAACCCCGAGCATGAATCGACCCATCCGCAAAGTGTGAGGTGGGATGGAGTGGACAACCCCGGCCGATGTTCTATGCCAGCCAACGCCGGGTTATACCTATCCGTTGATCTCTTGAGACCGAGCCGCCCAGTTCACCCTCACGGGGAGTTCGAACGGGGGTAGAACTTCGGGGGTTTGTGGTGTTTTCCTTAGATTAGATGCATATTCTTTGCCGTAGTATTTGGATGGATGTGCCACCGCCGTGGTGGTTATTTATATATGATTTATCTTTGTGTGCTAATATGTATTCACGCTTCCCACAACTTAGGAGTCCCATTGAAGGCGTAATAATGACACCCCCGTGTCCTTCTTTCGGGCATCTCTACGGATGGCGGAAGGGATAGGCGGAGGGGCCCTCCTCATGGCGAGATGGTTGCCATGGGAGGGAAAGTCCCCGTATGTATATGGTCGGGGCCGTATATATTCGAGGGGTCCGTCATGATATCGAGCATGGTTTTGGGAAACCAAACTTTTGCACCAGCCACATACTAACTTCGTTAGATCGCTATTTAGTGAGTGAGGATTTTTGGAGTAGTTTGAGATTTGGGTGTAGTAGAAGTCATCATGATTAATTTCTCCTTGGGTTAAGTGTAATTTTGGGATGTGTACCGGTCGCGAAACCCTAACCCTAAGTGGGGCGGGGGAGGTACCCGGGTGTTGGCGACGGTGGCGAGGTCAGGGGTAGGGCCTGTCCGCAGCCCCTAATCCGAAAAAAAAAAAAAAAAAAACCCTAATCGGGGTACCGGGACGGGCCACAACAGCGAAGGGGGATAGGATCCGCCCGCTCACTTCCCTAAAACGCAATTCGCCCGAGTTTTAGTTTTAGGGCAAAATTTAAATTTTAGTTAGGGGTAACATTTTTCCCTTTATTTTCTTAACGTTTGTTGCTCTCTTGTGCTCCGGGGTAAAAGCATGTTAGGGTGTCCCTTAAAAAGTATTATTTAGTGACCAAAAAAGTACCTACCTAAAAGGTACCCGTGGATAGACTTGGGTACTCAGGTAATAATATCTCAATAAAAGGTACACTCTAGAACTTTTATATATATTTTGGCATTATCTTTATCTTAACTTTGAATATTAATGCGGCCTTGACTTTTATTTTGGACTTTTGTACTAGTTTTAATGAAAATAAAATGAGAAAAGTACCGTCAAGTACCTAGTGTATGTACTTTTAAGAGTTCCAAAAGTGGTACACCTAACATGCTTTTACCCTCCTTTTCTATAGCCATAGCCCGTCGGGACTGAAGCTTCCCTCCGCCATAACCATTTCTATCTGTAACCTCATTCCTTGCCTTCCTCTCCCAAGCGCCCACTCAGCGGCCACCTATTAAGGATGGAGGAAGCCAAGCAAGTGTACAAGCGGCTGCCTGGCTATTCTAGATCTCCATAGAGTCTCCATGGCGAACTTTGCCACGCCCAAAACCCATCGCCCAAGAGGAGGCTAAACTGAGGAGTTATTGGAGCATTTTGTTAAAACGCTTTTATGAAGGGGTTAGGATACCATACCGCTCTTTTGTTATAATGAGGCTTCCTATATAAGCTTAACGCCATCCGGGAAACCTACAACCAAATTGAAGAGGAAGATGGTGTCCGAAATATACACGGTTCTATCCGTAGGGGGAATGAGCAAGCTGAAGTCGGGGCCATCTACGATGCGCCCATAAGATCCTTCAAATGGCACAAGCGGCCGGACCTACAATGGTTGCGGTGATGACCTCTGCCTTGAGGCCTCTAGGGTACCGTTATCTTGGCAATGGGATGTGTCTCTTTAATGGTGGATCCTACACCATCCCATCTTTTCGCATGAGGAGGAAACAAATCATTATCATTTGGGGAACACCTCCATTTTCAAACCGGTTCAAATGAGCTGTTGAGCGGGGACATGCGGGCCAATCCCCCATGGTATTTTTGAGCTCAAAGCGAGAAGCGGATGTTCTGGATAGCCCGGAAAAAACGAAAGAGGAGGGCGAGGCTACGCCGGGCACAAGCGCAGGAAGGCAACTCACTTGATGAGGAGGTGCTAAACTCGTGAAGATACCCTCCATGCACAGCCAAAGTGGAGCGGGGAGCGACTCTCGAAAAAGAATGCAAGATGGCGCAGAGCGGATAGCCGGAGAAGCAAAGCAAAGGCGATTAAGGGCTTAGGAAACAAGAGCAGGAACAGGACCGTCAAGATCCGCCACCTCCGAATGATCCTTTTCATCGCCGCAAGCGAAAGAGTACGACCCGTAAGTCGGGTGCTCAGTACAAGGATCAGCTCAAGACTCGGGCGGTGTCACTAAGGCGGGATGAAAAATGTGAAGTTAAAAATAGGTGGGTGCACTATCCAGAGAAGTTAAAAATGTTTTGCTAGATCTATGATAGAAATGCACTATTGAAGAGGCCAATTTGGTTGCAATTCGAATCTGGTTGTGCAATTCTGCAGTAAGCTTGAGAACAAACACCATGAATATAATATCAAAGCAGACCAACAAAAGTAGAGGTGATAAATAGTCTAGTCTTTTTGTTTGAAAGCTGCAAGATCATCAAAATATAAAAAAGGAGGTTTGGCTAGAACCCAAAAATGCTGGAAAAGAGAAACAACTCTGTTAAGAATCATAGTTATGGCGGACTATTCTATTACCAAATCCAATTACCAAATCCTTGGCGTTCTATTCTATTCTTAAAACAACATATCACCATTACCATACGGTTACAGGATAGATACCTGGGTTTACATGCAGGCTGAAATAATGTCAACCCCAAAAAATATTTATGAAAAACCTCACCGTATCATGCAAGAAAAGCAAGTACTGGATCTAACATATCTAAACACTGCCATTGATCAGAAAGTGAGGACAATTGTGAGAGCAAGCTTGGAAGATCATATTCTTACCAATGCCTATCGATTGCAGAAAACTTGATTGACTTGCTGTCTATAAATGCCATGTAACCACAACCTCGGCAGTTTTCATAACCATGTATAACTAATTCTCCAGAAGCTTAAACCCTTCCTGGTCCAGGTCATCAGAATCCATGCCATCCATGCCATTTCATCCTGCCTTCTAGATTTGGCACCTCAAAGCTTCCATTGGGCCAGGTTGATACCACGCTTTAATTTCCTGAAACCAACTCCAAGAGCCTGTATTGTGAAGGTGACTGCCAATTTTGAAATTACAATGCCAAAAAGCTTTTAACTCAAACTTCAAAACATGATCATGATTATGCCAGAGGAAGCTTATTACAGACCTTCAACAGATGGAGAGGAAGCTTATTACAGACCTTCAACAGATGGATATGCATTCAACAGATTTGCAACAGAGTATACACCACTATCTTTCCCACCACCTAGGATAATGGGTAAGGTGCCATAAATTGCCTTAAATAGAAAATGGATGTATTAACAACACTGTATTATATTAGGAAATATTGAATGCAACGTTGGTAGCAATGGATTAACTTCAGACCTCAGAAGTTACTCACATGGTCCATAGACAGATGAGCATATAGAAGGACATCACAACAATAGCAAGGTGTTTGTGGGAGCTACAATGGAGTTCGTCTATTTCCACATGTATAGCCTAGAAATACATCCAGGATCTGCTCCAAAACCTCGTATTTCTGCTTATTTGCACATGCACCATGAGTAGAACTTGCTTAATATTTGTTTCCTTATGTTGGATGTCAAGGCAAAACGACAGCAAACTCCAACTTGTTAGAATCCCAAATCATTTACGTGATTGTAAGTAAATGCATCCCAAACAGGAGACCAAATGCAACACCCAAGGCGACAAAACTCCAAGTTCTATGCACTAATGGAAATCTTGTTTGTCCATATATAATTTCATGGTGCTAACATCCTTCTGTATTTTTTGAAGAATAGCATTCAACTCCACTAGTTGTTCCTTCGATGTATGACTACAATTATGCAATGCATTAAGCTTGTTCAAAAGCCTTCCACAAATGTCAAATCAATCCTTACTTTTCCATTTGCCTTTCCTTCCAATATAGCAGCCGGTCAAGCAAAGCAAGCTGCGATCAAAGAGATGGTTCAACATAGTGCTCGGAATGATCCTCCGAGCATCAAAATATTGCTCTTCACTGCAACATGTTTTCTTCAGTCACAACATGTTTTCCTTTAGCTGCAACATGTTTATCTACAGCGGATAAGAAGCTCTGCTTGCTCTTCACAAAAAGCATGTGCAACACTCAACCACTTGAAGAATGTTTTTCTTGCATGAATTTCCATATAGTTCTCCGCGGTACCTCTAAAGCGATTACACAATTTGAGCAAAACTTAGCATTCACCGACCCAAATAAAAAGAGGAAAAGGATGTGCAATATATACCTTGTATACTCCATATGCCGAGATTGCACTCCAATGTAATTTTCATTCGATTGAGGAACCTTGTGATCCGGGCTTAACAATAGCTCCCCGGATGTGAAATCACCCCTTGGACTTCAAAAGTAGGTTCTGACGACAAAGAAGGAAATCCTACGCTTCATAAATTGTTGGGATTCCTTCACAGTGACTTATCGTAGGTGGAAAAAGTTGAAACGATGAAACACAAAATTTCACATTTAACAAGACAAAAACATAAGAAGTGGCATTTTTAGATGCATAAGTCTTTAAGAATTGTCTTTCCCGGCCGTATTCATGGCTCTAAATTGGAACATCTTTCTTTCAATCAAGAAGCAAAGCATTTCGTAAAGCAACTGATGTATGACACTGCTAGACCACCATGTAATAGTTGTGTATAGAATGAACTATGTTATCTTTCAGATACTACCTTTCTTGCTTCCTCTAGCATAGACAAAGGTCTACCAACAGAACATTGAAGAGGCTCATGAAAGAATAAACTAATTGTAGATATACATAGGCATTCTACAATTTTTGCAATGATACAACTAAACAGCCGGCTCCTTGATTTCAGATATCATGTCCAATAGCGAACGCTAATTGAACAACTCCATGAAGGCTTTATTTTCAGCTTGTCCGCTCTCCACAATATCTTGCTTGAAAGACATAAGAATCAAATACAAATAGGGGATTGCAGAATCAAATCCAAAACGAGAGCACCAACAAAGAGAAATTTCTTGAAAAGACATCATATCGGCTTTCATCACGTGGATGTCGAAAGAAATGGGTAGAAACTCTTAAATGCGGGAAAAAACATAAGAATGGAGTCCTAGCGGCAGACCGGATCTTGCTATTACTTACCAAAACGAAGTGAAAAAGAAGCAAAATGGTAAAAGTAAGCGGAATTTGGAAAACGAAGGTCAAGAGGATATTGAGATATTAGAATAGTGTCTCGTAGTTCCAACTCTGATAGGTTAGAAATGAGATGCAAAATGGCAACATGGAGATCGAGGAAGATTTTTGCGAAAGGCCACTAGCAACTATTTTTCTTGGCCATTCTTTTTATATAGATCGAGATCCAAACAATCTCAATAAACCCTTTCCCCGGTCAAAAATGATGGAAAGATCTAAGCCCTCTTTGCTAGTATGTCAAAAGACAGATCCTAATTTACGGTGCAAAGACACAAATATGAGCTTCTAGTTCATCATCAAACAATCTAAAACGAAGAAGCCAAAATGTGAAAGAAGGATCTTACCTCCAAGTAGCCGGCTTGCCTCTTTCGCAATGCCGCAGAGGCAACACATACTTTAAAAAACCATTTTTGCCACCTTGACTAGCAAAACATCATAGAAAAACTTGAAACTTGAGAAACTTGAACTGGAAAACACATACTCAAAATTATATTGGTTCATACCAGTATATGCAAAAAGGCTGTTGGTCCAAGACACATTAGTCAGATGCTTGTTTCCTACTAGCTTAACCTAGTGTTCAAACAAGAATGGCAAACACAAGAACTATCTTATTCAGAGGCCTCCTGCGAGCTAAAAATCTTTCATTTAGCCGTTCAATTTCAGAATGAAGCACTATGCTTCAAGATAACTACGCTTATACAATGCTTTTCATAAAGCATATTCACTTGCAAGCCGATGAGATGGAGATATAATATGAAAGTAGAGATGTGTGCCCCAACCTCTATCAATATTTGATCAATGTGACAAATGCTTGTCATCTATCAAATGAACTGTAAAAACTAGAGATGCCACAGACCTTTCAAAGGGTTTGGCTGTTTCAATTGATGATTCTAACCACAAGAAGGTGAAACTTTGGACGGGATAGGCAACATGTATGCAAGTGTTCTACCAAGGCCAATCTATAAAATGAAAAATGTGATCTATAGGACCAACCCACGGATAGAAAATGAAAGAAAATGTCAATGTGCTGATCTCATCCGAATTATCCTTAAAGTCGAACCCACCAAATGATTAGAAGATGACCATGTTGATGCCAACCCAGGACTAGAAACGTAATTGTTCTCGCCTAGACATTTCCTTAGGATAAGAAGCAGAGGATCAATAGAGCATGTATGATATAAACGGAAAATGATTTGCGGTGATTGCAAGCAGCAACCAAGGATGGCCTGATTCGCCTATTATCGGGGCGAATTTGGGAATTGCCCACCTAATTTAGAGACCCATCAAGCATAATGAGGAGATCGAGAGGTTGATTTTAAGACCCATGGAGCAAAACCGTGTTTAGACTTAGAGGTCCAATTGATGGCTTTGAGACAAATTCTGGTTATCAGCCCCATTTTATGGTTTCTACCCCTGTTCAGAGGTCGAATTTGATGGTTCCGAAGCCTCGATTTGTGGCTAGTAATCCGGGGTGAAAGAAATCGATGGATATATTTCTCGCAAAGGAAATCATGGCCTTTATTGTAGCAATTGGTCTATAACAACTTGAAGCAATTGTAGCAACCGGTAAACAGATTATCCACAGTGGCTGTTGGCAGTCCCGCAAGATACCTTAGTCTTTAAGCTCAACAAGAGCTCTGGGTCATTCAAGCTTTGGAATTTAGACCATGCAAAAAGGGAAATGGCTTAAAGGAACGGATCACGTAAAGAATAAAGAAAAGATTCAACGAACAAATAATTTAGTGGAGCTACAGAGTAAGCATTAAACCTTCAAACCGGTGGGCTTAAAACCCCGTCAATGGTCCGCTTGGTAAGGACAATCAAACAAAGATCGAAAGATGGTATGCTTCAAGATGGCGGCTCCAAGATGGTATGCACCAAAACAGATTCTGCCGGATAACAGAGTTATAATTGTTGGAGGGAAAAAGCAGTTCAACTATGAATTTGTACCTAAGCAATCCTAATCCGTGCATAACTTGCCCTTCCTTGCAGAAACAACCGATGCATGGCTAAACAATCAGTATCCCTTCTTGCACCTATTCTCGGATGGAAATCTTTTCATCTTTGCAAGCACGAAATCTATTATGTTAGATTACAAGAACAACAGAGTAGTGAAAACATTTCTGACCATGCCAAGGTTGGAAGCTAGAAACTATCCATCGTCAGGAGCATCAGTAATGTTACCTTTTAGAAGAAAAGTCAAATATCCAAGAAGTAGAAACGACGACTGCGGAGGCGTGGCCTCACGTCGTGGGAAGCTTCTAACAGCAAATTGCGGCAGAATCAAGATCACGGTGAAGACATGAATGGTAAGTAAGGAACAAGTACTATTGGTATGACAGCGGAGAAAACGATGCAAGCAATTTAAATAAATTGTAGTAGAAAGCTTGCTGGGAGGCAGGCACGCATGCTTTCCGACGTCTTTTAGCATCTCCGTGATAATTTTTGGCTCTTTCCTAATTTCCCTGGCCCTAGATCTACAAAAATAAAGATCTAACGGAGAATATTAAGACACATCAGATTTTGCTGAAGTGGAGATGCTACGTGGATAGCCTAGAATTACAAGAAGGGTTGCACGCTTGGTTAGGCTGGCGTGCTAAAAATAAAATAAAATAATAATAATAATTAGCTGGCGCCTCGAACTCCATGCCTGAATATTTAAAAGGTCACATTCACTTAGGGTTTGTCATTCTTTTCAATCCTCCTTCTTGTTTTCGCTCCTCCTTCGTCTCTTCCTTCTCATGGATTATGAAGGCCGTTTAGCCTGGTACATGGGAGGCGAGCAGTGGGATCCTCAGGTCCCCTATCCTCTTCTAGACCCCCTCCTGCAGTGCAAGGTTGATCTTGTCGACAACATGCAGGCACACCCTGATTATGATGCCTTCCTTGAGTTTTACAATGAGGAAATCCTATCGCAGGCAGAACTTTTGGGCGAACCGCCTCAACCCTATCTCCACACGGATATTTTAGGGCAGATGTTTGGGGATGACCGTCACGGCGATGCCATTCTTAGGGGCATTGTCAGACGTGCTAAGCACGCCCCCATTCTTGACCTCGGCTCTAATGAGCTGTACTTTGAGGCCGAGTTTGCCCTTGCCCTTATCATGGATAGGTATATCGACGGTACCGACACGGCCTTGGAGCAAGCCAAGTCCCCACTTCACTACTAGATTAAAGCCCTTACGACGCCTTCGGGCGATCGCCGTAACGACTTTATCGCGTCGCTATACGCAGCGTCGAAGCCGCGTCGTCTTAAAGCGGCGACGGCGGTCAATAAACGGCGTCGGCGTACATGTGGGTCGACCACGCAAAGATCAGCGGCGGGGCGTGGACAGCGCCCGGCCACGTACCGGGCGTGGTATCATGAGCCGCAACGTTAAAAATGAAAAGTACACGCCGTCATGCCGGCGTGTCGTCGCGCGGCGTGGCGTCGCCAGCCGCCAGAGCGGCCGACGTGGCGCTTACGTGTTAGGCGCCGTTCAACGGCGTGATGGCGTGGTTGTCGCAGCGCCGCCAGGGGCGCCGCCGGGCGTGGCCACGCGTGTCTGCCGGCGTGGCGACCACGCCACCCTCGGCGTTCAACGGCGTCGATGGCGTGGCGACCATCCGTATTCTTTGGCGTGGTCGCCACGCCACCTCGTCGTTCAACGACGTCGATGACGTGGCGGCCGCGCGCTGACGTCGAGACGGATGATGACGTGGCCAACGATACACGTGGCAGCCACGCCAGCAACGTCGTTAAACGACGATCAAGAAATTTTGAAAAAAAAAATATTTATTTAATATTATTTAACGGACAGTTAATATTCATATTCAATATTAACAAATATTTAATATAAATAAATATTTAATAATATTTATTAATATTAAATAATATTAATATTAACAATAATATTAATAGTATTAATAAATATTAAATATGAACAAAATAAATCGAGAATAAAAATTTAAAAATTCAAAAAATAGAAACAAATATTGATTAAATTATATTAGTATTCAGTATCATAGTAGATAAGCATTATTATTTAATATGTAATTAAATGTTTAATAAATCTAAGAATAAAAAAATAGAATCGAGCATAAAATTAACATAAAAAAAGAAATCACAAGTAATAAGAACAAAGCATAAAAAATTTAGATTGAATTCAATTAATATATTTCACAATGTAATTTGCACATTACAAAATATATTGAGTCTTTAGTTGTTGCTCTCTTCTTCTTCTTCTTCTTCTTCTAAGTGCATAGTTACAAGGTTATTTTGAAGATTTTGATGCTTATATTATTGAAGACCATTAGAAATTGAATTTTAGTGGTAAGGAGAAAGCACAAAGCGCTTTGATTGGAGGAGACCATATTTTTGGATTGATGAGGTGTCAAAATCTTGAGCTAAAGGAAGTTTTCCACATGGAGGGCAAAGATTGTATTTTTAAAGGTCCGTGATTTTATTGGAATTGTATAAGAGAAATTCAACGGAATGAAAAAACTACCCTTTTTTGTGCCTATTCGAAGTCCGCTCGGCCGATTGCCCCGAAAGGCCCCGGTATGATTCGGGTCCATCATTGCATTGTGCATGATGTCTTCCTTTCTAGTTTATGATGATGCTATTTTGTGTGAATGAATAATTTCTTTTGTGTGTGAGTGTGGTGATGAAATCTAAATTAAATAAACTCGTCAATCGAATGTATTGGCCATCAAGTTTTCACAAAGATTTACCCTCAAGGAAATCCTTTGTGAATCCCGGTGCATCTTATCTTGTATTTGTCTTGAATCGGAAGAGTATTAAGTTATAATAAGAATCTAAATGGAATGAATAAAAATCGAGATAAAAAGAGAAAGAAAATCATCTTAAAAAGGTCGCCTGTTTCTAATGTCATGAAGAAACTATAAATTTTATTGAGTCAAATCACCATGTTGGTCCTTTTGAATCTACAATTCTTATAGTAAATCATAAATAAGGAAAGAACTTGATTAGCTCTTTGCCCAAGGCCGGATTTGTGGTTCTTGCCATAACATCGCCCATGCTTGGAAGATCTAACTTCCGAAAACAACCCAGATCTTCTGCCATAACCCAATAGCCGCCTTCTCCATCTGTATTGCCATACCCTAAGCCAGATCCGATTGCTTACCTTGGAGCCCAAGAATTAGCTGTTAATTTTGCAGAAACCGTTACCTGGTGAAGGCTCAACCTGAGAAGAAAAAATACAGGAAGGAGGGAAATGGCCGATTTGATCAGGCCATAGCAGAGAAAGTGAGGAGTCGAATCGATTGAAGAGGAGGAAGCCGGATTTGTGCATGGCCGCTGCCCCTTCTCGAACAGGTTACAGGTTTTTGCCCTAAATAAATGTTCAACGTGAAAACCTAAGTGTTTAACTAAACCTAACAATTTTATAAGTTCCAACAATTTCATAAGTAATAAGTTAAACCTTTTAATTTCCCTATACATAAAAGAAAAAGATAAAAATTAAAATAACAAGGAGAACATTACTCTAAGACCATGTGATGCTAAGACAAATCAAGGATAATAAATATTACGAGTTTGCACTCACATAATAATTAATGCAAGGAGTAAAAGGAAAGGTGTGCGGCTAGGCTTAAGGGGTATAACGAAGCTATGAGCCTAGTTGTGGTGGTGTTGGCGTAAGTAATTAACGGAATTATATTTTTGTCGCCATTCAGATATTATTATTTTGTCATCCATTGCCTAAGAACTCGTCGGGCTTGGGGTAGGTTGACCCCGCCAACATTTAGTGGGGGCATTCAGAAATTAACTAAAGGGTAATCGTGTTGACAAATAATAGTACAACTTTTGAATTTTTGTTATATTTCAAAAAAAAAAAAAAAAAGAGAATAAAAATAAATAAAATAAAATAAAATTTATTAAATTTTTGTTGGATGTATAATGGCTTGCAGGAATGGAAAATTGGCCACATTTACCCATCACTAAGCACAAAGTACTTATTTTAAATAATCCTCGTGAAGAGAATTCAACCTAATAGTGGTTGGGGAGACGGTGGACCATGGGAGGAACCACGACCAATTCCCCCCGGATGGTTGGGAACCCAAGAATTTGTAAGAAGACTTAGGCAATCTTCATTTGAAGAATTTGTAAGCCAAGAGGGGCATCCACCTCTAATTAAAAAAAAAAAAAAAAAAAAAGTTATTTGTTCCAAGAATTAAAGTTTTTGCATGAATTGGGGCCCGGATCTTAAAAAGGAGAAAGAAGAGCATCGAGAAGCAAGAGGTGAACGTGAGTGCTAGACTAGAGTTTAGGGAACAAAAAAAAGAAGGGAATTAAAAGAGCAAGTCTTGGAAGAAGAAAGATCGTTAGTAGAGCAAGGGTTTAGTAGCAAGAGCACCATACCCTCTAGCCCCGGGGAAAGTAGTGAAGAGGAAACCAGCTTATTTAACTCCTTCTAATACTTCGATTCTTAATCCCATGGCAACTAAAACTTCTAAAATGAAATACCCAACCTTTTCACCTTTAAAAGGGGGGAGGCCGATTCTCACATTCAATCATTTCGACTATTAGTGAGGCCAATCAAGAAGATGGTAATGCCGAAAAGACTTAGGCTGTTTGGAGCAACCTTAGAGGATGGGGCAATGGAATGGTATAGAACCTCTAGGAGTATTACCTTTTTTTGACTTGGGATGACCTTAGAAAAGCATTTTTAAAGGCCTTTAGGCCTATTGGCCTTCAAGAAAGAATAAATGATGAGCTAACATATTTACGCTTTGTCCGCCTAATGAAAGTCAGCAGAGCTATGTGTCGAGGTTTAGACGGTTGGTAGCCAAAAGAGAGCCCACCCCTACAGCTTGAGGATCAAGTAAGATACTTTTACAAATGGGTTACCACCGGATTTGGGCTTTTTCACTAAGGGTCAAACCCCCCCAGATTTAGAAAGTGCCATCAAGATTGCAGCTAGCCGGGAACAAGCCATTTAACTATGGCCCGCCATTATAATCCCGGTTGATTATGCCTTGTGTTGGGTGGGGTAGCCCTCAAGAACCCTCTAGAACCCCTTTAGCAAGCCCTCACTTGGGAATGTTGGGTGTCACGCCTAGTGACTTGGGTACCATAGATTATAGTAGGCTAGCCACATTAGGGAGTGGTGCCCCAATAACAAAGCCAACCATAGAGGAAGGGGTTGATAAAAAGTTAGAAAAGGTGGTAGAGACTCTTACTAATAAAATGAACGAGATGCAATTGAATTGGGTAAGAGGTGTGAGTAATAAGCCACAAGTAAACAATGAGAGGACTAACATGTGGTGTGTGAAATGCAAGGGTTATGGCCATTTACCATCCGAAAGTGTCCTACTCCCCGCAAACATACCAATTCCTTGTAAAAAGTGTGGTAAAACTAATCACCCTACGTAAAGATGCTATTTTTGGAGAATGGAAGCTAACCCTAATACCCCTACCCCTACTTATCAAGCACAACCCTTTTTATCCCGCAGCCTTTATGCTACCAACGTGGAGGAAAGGCAAAATCGCCCTAGAGTTATGAAGAGGCCTCCACCCCAATGTTATAGATGTGGAGAGATAGGTCATATAGCACCTCATTGTCCTAATCCTATGAGACAAGTTGGATATCAACCCATATGCTGGATCCGCCAAACCCAAGGCCTACATAGCCAAGAAAAATTGTCCTCACAAATTAAAGGCAAGAGGGGAACCATCTTCTAATAATAAGGGAAAGGAAGTGGTGGTAGATAGTCGAAGTTGTGTATGTGGACGAAGTTAATATCCCAAGTTATGTTGTGGAGACTCGTGGGGCAAGAAGACTCGTGAGAAGAAGAAAATGAAGCACATGTGATAAAATGAAGGGGATAATGAAGTTAGTGAGGTTGAGGAACCCAAGCGTTGTTTGAAGATATTGACCAACTCCCCCATCCAATGGAAGTTAAAGAAATTTTAAATGATTTCGAAGTCTAATAAAGAAAATACGGATAAGGGTAAACGAAGAAGTACACTAGAGTTTTGAATTTAAAGGAAGAACAACCCTATGATATTTTGAAGGATTTGGAAAATAAAAGTCCTTCCTTAACATTCAAACAATTATTGCAAATCGCCCTAGTTGTCGTGAAGGTGGTCTTGGCCGCATTAAAAAGTCATAAAGAAGTAGTTGTCAATTCCGCATGGCCTATAATTGCAGATATGAGTTCACCTTGTCCGATGTGGAAATAAGTGGGCGAAAGGATACTAAATTGCACTATTGATGGGGCTCTGGGCGGAACATTATGCCCGAGAGTATGTGGAGGAAACTAGATTTGCCGTGAGCCTATGCCCCGTAAGTTTTATAGTGAGGATGGCTGATCAACTAAAGGTAACACCTTTGGGATTAGTTACCGGGATTAAAACCTTAATTGTCGGGTGTGACTTTCTTTGTGGATTATGTCATTTTAAAGATGCCAAATAGTGCATGCACTTATCCATTGTTGTTAGAAGGCCATGGTTAATGCAAGCATCGCCTAAACATGATTGGTCTACGTGCTATTTGCAAATTGGAGATGGGAATAATTTAATCAAGATAAGGGTCCATGTTCAACCGGGTAATAAGGATGACAATGATAGTGATACTAGTTCCTCAATTGAAGATATGCATGTTGATAATAATGATGATGATGTAGATAGTAACGAAAATAATAATGAAATAGAAGTAGACCAAGTTTATGTAGAGCAAGAGGGTTATGAAAACTAACAATGAGGGATGATACTTCATCCGGTGGCTATAGAGGAATGGATGAATTGTGTAAATGTTTTTGTCAGAAATGTGGAAGAAGTAAATGAAACTATAAAGGAAGAAGAAGAGGAGAGATATCCCCGAGTACTTCTCAAAATTTGAGGAGGGAGAACCCAAGCTAAAAGAAACCCTCCCATTGTGCATCCAAGGAAGTCCAACAAATGCTAACCCCGCCCCACTTATGATGAGTTGAATTTAGGTATTTCGGGAGAACCCAAGATGGTGCGATTGGGAAAACTTAATCTTGGTGAAGAACATAAAGAATATAAGGATCTCCTCATGGAGTTTAAGGATGTCTTTGCATGGACGATGAGGATCTGAAGGGTATATCACCCGAAAGTTAAGTGTGCATAGAATTGTACTTGAAGCTAACACAAAAGCTATAAGGCAACGAACCCTGGCTACAGGATGAACCCTCATTACTCAAAGGTGGTAAGGGAAGAGCTGGATAATTTAATTAAAGCTAAGTTTATTGAACCAGTGGAAACTAGTGAGTGGTTGTCCCCAATAGTTATAGTTCCAAAGAAGTCTAAAAAATTAAGGGTGTGTGTGGACTATAGAAAATTAAATGCCGCCACCATTAAGGATGGGTTTCCTGTTCCTTTCAATCGATAACGCTATTGATTCGGTTTGTCGGCCATGAGTACTATTCTTTTCTTGACGGGTTCAGTGGGTACAACCAGTGAGTATTGCCAAGGAAGATAGGAAAACCACATTTGTCACGGAATGGGGTGCTACATGTATAAGGTTATGCCATTTGGGTTGTGTAATGCCCCCGCCACTTTCCAAAGGGTAGTTACGGGTGCATTTAAAGATTATCTAAGAGACTTTATGGAAGTGTTTCTTGATGATTTTGTGCGTTTTAGTACCGTGCAAGAACATCTGGGAGAAACTCAGATTATGCTTTTATGAAATGTCGAGAATATGGTATATCTCTAAACCCTATGAAATGTTTGTTTGAGTTACCCATGGGACGTTGTTGGGTAGGATCATTTCGGCAAGGGTATTGCAATTGACCCCCGATAAGACTAAAGTTATTTCGAATTGGAGCCACCTACTAACATTAAGCAATTACAAGCATTTCTTGGGCATATAGGGTATCATCAAGATTCATAAGATATTATGCTAATAAGGTTTTACCATTAACCTGCACTCCTTAAAGGGGGGAAAGAATATCGCTGGACACAAGAATGTCAAAAAGCATTTACAAGTTTAAAAGAAGCACTAATAACCGCACCCATACTTAGTTTTCCTAATTGGGAAAGGGAATTTCATGTCCATGTAGACTCTTCAGATATGCAATAGGAAGTATTTTGTCACAACCACAACAAGATGGGTGGGATCATCCAATTTATTATGCTAGTCGCCAATTGTCTAATGCGTAAAAGAATTATTCAACAACCTAAAGGGAAGGATTGGGCATGATTTATTCAATTATAAAGTTTCGCCACTATTTATTGGGAAAAGAATTTGTATTTTTGTTGACCACCAAGCATTGAGATATTTAATTTTAAAACCTTGCGTAATCCGGAAGAATAACTAGATGGTTACTCATGTTGCAAGAGTTTCAATTTTCAGATAATTGTAAAACCAGAAAATCTCATGCACCGCCGACCATTTATCGCGATTATTGAGTGATTCTAACGATAAAGGGGTAAAAGATGACTTGCCCGATGCTAACTTGTTTATGGTGACCGCAGTTCCAGAATGGTATGTTGATGTGGTCAATTCCTTTCCACCGGTGAATTTCCGTGATGATATGAGAGCCATAGAAAGGAAAAGATTAATTCAAAAATGTAAACCTTTCACTTTGCTGGCCGGAACCTTGTATAGGTAGGTAAAGATGATATCCCCGCGAGATGCATATTCCCTCATGAAGTGCAAAAGGTCATTAGAGCTTGCCATGATTCCCCGCCGGAGGTCATTTTGTCGCAGATGTCACCGCTAAGAAAGTGTTAAATGTGGTTATTGGTGGCCTAGTTTGTACCATGATGTAACAATCCGTAAAACATTGTGACCTTTTGCCAAAGATTGGGTCGGCCTACTAGACGAGATTCTATGCCTCTCGAACCCGAGATAGTTCCCATATTACCTTTTGAAAAATGGGGATAGATTTTGTAGGTCCCATTAATCCTCCTTCACCAAACCCGCTGTGAGTATATATTGGTGTGCACGGATTATGTTACCAAATGGGTTGAGGCAAAAGCATTGAGAAATGCTAATGCAGCTAGTGTAGCAACTTTCTTATATGAAAACATCATTACTAGGTTTGGGTGTCCCTTAGAGTTGGTTAGTGATAGAGGTTCACACTTTATCAATGATGTGGTCGCTACCTTGATCGAAACGCCATAGCCCATAGAAAGAGTACACCCTATCATCCCCAAGCCAATGGCCAAGTTGAAAGAACCAATAAAACTCTATGTAATATAATGACTAAGATTTGTAACGCTTAATAGGACCTGATTGGGATAAGAGATTGTTAGATGCATTATGGGCCTATAGAATAGCTTACAAAGTTACCATTTAAATCTACTCCCTTCATGTTAGTGTATGGCCAAGAGGCCATCTTACCTATTGAAATAGAAATTCCATCATTACGAAAGTGGTCAGAAGGGAAAAGCTTGATGAAGATGGTAGTCTTAAGGCACGCTTTGCAAGAATTAGAGAAGCTAGATGAAGTACGCCTTCATGCATACATGGCTAGAGAAGCACTCCAAAGGCAACGAAACATGGTATGATGCTCATAATAAAAATAAAGAATTTGTGGAAAATGATTTGGTATTGTTATATGATTCAAAACATTGGAAGAAACCCGAAAGTTGAGAATGAGATGGGTGACCATATGTAGTCCTTAAAATTTTTCCTAACGGTTCTCGTGGTCATTGCAAGATTTTATTGTGGGGAATGAGCTCCCAACGCTAATTAATGGTGCCCGCTTTAAGCCATATTATGCACCAAGGACTTTCAAGAAACTTCCAGATGTAATGTAATTCATCGAGAGCGATGAATACAAGTAAGGGGGATAATAGCATAATAAGGGAAAAATTATTAAAAAGTGAAAAAATAAATAAAAAATAAAAATTAAAGAATTTGATTTTTCTTATTATTCATCCGCTTGCTCTCCTCAGATACTCAAATTCATCTCATTTTTCATTCTTACACCTCATTCAATCCATAAAGATCGCCAAATCAACTTCAAGATCCAGCAAAGAATTTGTTACTAACTTTTATGGTTTCCATGATAGGTTCACCGCTTGTCTCCATTTTTAGTCAATTCATTTCACATTACACTCATCCACTCCATGTCAATCCATTAAAGTCCGCCATGTAAGCTTTTACCATCAGGCAAAGAATGTTTTTACTAATTTTTGTTTCCATATGTGTTCATCGGTTGTTCTTCGTGAATTAGTCAAACCACCATACTTTCATTCATCCATATCATTCAAATCATAAAGTGCTCGCAATCGCCTTCACCATATTAGCACCATATGTTCTACTAACGTTATTTTTTCGCCAAGTAGAGCATCATTTTTCCATCATTTCATGTTCATCTGCTTTTAGTTGGCTTACCAACCATGACCATTGTTTTTTTTACCATTGTTTTTCCATTTTCCGTATTGTCGGCCATTGTCTCCATCCCAAAGAAGTTCAAAATAGGCAACTAAATAGGATGAGGTTGATATAGGATGACATCATTATTACCGTGGTTTTTCCTCGAAAAACCGAAAGGGCGGTAGGTTTTTAATCCCTGCTAATAATGGTGTTGCTACCTTGCTAAGAGAAATGAGAAGTTCTAGTCCAATCTTTTATCATAACCGAGCAGATTTTTGAAAGCAAGTTCGCCGAGACGTCAATACAAGTAAGGGGATAATGTGGAGCGGTCAACACAATGTAAATTTTGATTTTTGAGTGAAACAAAGGTGAAAAGAAGTCGCGAATGAAGACGTATGGGCTCAAAATCGACCAAAGTGCATAGTTACAAGGTTATTTTGAAGATTTTGATGCTTATATTATTGAAGACCATTAGAAATTGAATTTTAGTGGTAAGGAGAAAGCACAAAGCAGCTTTGATTGAGGAGACCATATTTTTGGATTGATGAGGTGTCAAAATCTTGGAGCTAAAGGAAGTTTTCCACATGGAGGGCAAAGATTGTATTTTTAAAGGTCCGTGATTTTATTGGAATTGTATAAGAGAAATTCAACGCGGAATGAAAAACTACCTTTTTTGTGCCTATTCGAAGTCGCTTCTCTCACCGATTGCCCGAAGGCCCCGGTATGATTCTCGGGTCCATCATTGCGCGGTGCATGATGTCTTCCTTTCTAGTTTATGATGATGCTATTTTGTGTGAATGAATAATTTCTTTTGTGTGTGAGTGTGGTGATGAAATCTAAATTAAATAAACTCTGTCTGAATGTATTGCCATCAAGTTTTCACAAAGATTTACCCTGAAGGAAATCCTTTGTGAATCCTGGTGCATCTTATCTTGTATCTGTCTTGAATCTGGAAGAGTATTAAGTTATAATAAGAATCTAAATGGAATGAATAAAAAATCAGAGATAAAAGAGAAAGAAAATCATCTTGTCGGCCGCAAAGGTTTAATCGCTTTCTAATGTCATGAAGAAATAAAATAAATTTTATTGAGTAAAATCACCATGTTGGTTGCCATAAATCTACAATTCTTATAGTAAATCATAAATAAGGAAAGAACTTTTAGCTCTTTGCCCAAAGGCCGGATTTTTGGTTCTTGCCATAAACTTGCCCATGCTTGGAAGATAGAGCCGCAAACAACCCGTATCTTCCGCCATAACCCAATAGCCGCCTTCTCCATCCTTGCCATACCCTAAGCCAGATCCCATTGCTTACCCGGAGCCCAAGAACTACTAAGTCTACCTTAAGTTAATTTTGCGAAACAAAGATCCATCGGGTGAAGGCTCAACCCGAGAAGAAAAAACCGAAAGGTGAGGAAGGAGGGAAATGGCCGATTTGATCGTGCCATAGCAGAGAAAGTGAGGAGTCGAATCGATTGAAGAGGAGGAAGTCGGATTTGTGCATGGTCAGCTGCCTTCTAACAAAGTTACGTGTTTTGCCCTAAATAAATGTTCAACGTGAAAACCTAAGTGTTTAACTAAACCTAACAATTTTATAAGTTCCAACAATTTCATAAGTAATAAGTTAAACCTTTTAATTTCCCTATACATAAAAGAAAAAGATAAAAATTGAAATAACAAGGAGAACATTACTCTAAGACCATGTGATGCTAAGACAAATCAAGGATAATAAATATTACGAGTTTGCACTCACATAATAATTAATGCAAGGAGTAAAAGGAAGCGGTGCGGCTAGGCTTAAGGGGTATAACGGAAGCTATGAGCCTAGTTGTGGTGGTGTTGGCGTAAGTAATTAACGGAATTATATTTTTTGCTGTCATTCGTATTATTATTTTGTCATCCATTGCCTAAGAACTCTGTCGGGCTTGGGGTAGGTTGACCCGGCCAACACCAGCGCTGCCTTTGTTCTAGCTTCCCCTTTCTTTGATAATATGTTGGCCTTCAAACACTACAATGCAATACAAGGACTTAGTCCACATGGCGTCATCTAATTATACGACTCTCCCGACTACAATGCAATACAAGGACTTAGTCCACATGGCGTCATCTAATTGCTCGACTCATGGGAGAGATGATGTACTTGAAATGCCGATCAGTCAACCGGATAGGTCAGGCCACTCCCTCTATCGAGACTCCAGAAGCTTTGGCAAGAGCTTTCACCGCTTCTTCCGATTACCTGCAAAAAATATAAATAAAATATGAGTACAATGAGGTTATAATGAAGAACGAAAGAGCCTAATACCTGGTGGCTTTAACATGTTTACCCTACCTTGAACAAACCTCCCTCCATGAGATCTCTCCTGACTTGAGCTCGGGATATTCTGCTTCTAAAATCTCCTTGATCCCTCTTTTTTCCTCATCATAGGCTCCCCGAAGTTCCATTCACCCTTGTGGACGTTTTGGCAAATGCTATTTGTGACACTATTAGCCATCTTCCAAAAATTGTCACCATCTGCAGTGCTGCGGCGCGGCACCTTCTTGTTACTACACTCAACATACGACTAACATATGAATATGTGTTAGTGAACAAAAAAGGGCATAATTCAAGATGAACTCACTCATATTCAAAGACATGCCGACGTGGAGGTGGTGCAGGTGGTGCACCATCTTTAACAGAGCTTGAAGAGGAATTGCGTCCACTCCGACGCGTGAATCTTGGCCGGTTCCTCGTGTTCGGGAAGGAGCCCAAGATTGAATTCTGAAGGAGTGTATGAGCTATGACGTGGAGGGTCATAGGCGCCAGACCTCCGCCTACTTTGTTCAACAGACCGGCGCCGCAATCTCCATTTTCATGGGCGCCATTCAATTGCAAGGCATTCCACCTATCTTGTGGTTATCGCCTCGTTGATATCTCGGAGTTCCCTCTTTCGTCTTCCCTCCGCCAGAAGAGGTCCTTTTCCGTCTCTTGGCGGGGTGGTGAGAAGAAGATCCGCCCATAACCCGACGGCCTAACATTATGCATAGGAAAAGAAGGACGAACCGCATTTACACGCTACATTTAAAAACATTAGAACGTTAAAAATAAATGGTTAACTTACATTTTATCCTAGAAAATAATCCATACCAAATCCAAGACAATGGTGGAGGTGGCGGTGGTGGCGAAGCTAAACTGAGGCGACCAGTGGCCTCTTAAAGGCCTTTGCGGGTTTAGGGTCTGTCAATAAGGCTACCAAGCCACACGAGAAGTAAAGTTGTGAACAATAGATATGCCATCGTCTTCGTATCCCATGGTTTTTGGACATGTGCAAAAACTTGCAAGTTATTTATATGGAGTGCGATGAATAACATAGTAGGAAAGCAACAAATGTTAGCAACATGGGAAGTTCATTACAAAACATTGGGATTTGAATAATTAAAAGTGTCTTTATACATTTGGTTATTAGACAATTAAAAAAATTTACTACTCTTAAACATGGCAAGATATACAATATTGTATTCATTCTTGAGTTGTGATAACAACAATTTTGACATCTCCAAGGCATCCATGCACTTCATGTGCCATCTTTGTCTCACAACCATGGTAGAAGATATTCCAACACTTTGTAAAGGCTTCAACAACTTGAGCTTTGGGTCGTGATGAGAATACGCCTTCACGAGGCACGCCATTCTTGTTTTTGCTCCTCCAACTTGTCAAGACGTCGTTGGTACATATGGGTTGGATTAATCCATTGGGCATTGTTGTTATTATTAAACCACTCCATTCGCCGATAGTTTGCACGAAATCCGAAGCATCTCATAAATATATCCCAATGCATAGACATCATGAATTTCGTGGTCCCCATACACGATCATCATCCTTGATTTTCAAACACAGCTTCCTCTAACCATGAATATTTTACTTGTCCATCCGAAAGCAAGTACCGACACTTCAACAAGGGACGACGCCTCTTTGGCGAAAAAATGAATTGCATTGTCCCAATCACCAATGGCCACCCACACATTTTGGTACTCATCATCAAAATGTAATTTGACTCTCTTGCAATTAAGCTTTGTGTGAGTGAAGTGGCCTTTGTGGATCTCAAGGACACCTTCCCGCTAGGGCAAGAGCTATCTCTCGAACATACGATATACAACTCGCATTTTGCTCCTAAGTTCGGTGCCTATGTGTTTGTCGGGTTCTTCTTGGCGCCTTAGCAATTGCATTTGACCATCTTCTAAAACGCGTGACAAGTTATTAGGTAAATAGTCAAACAAGTGTGCAAGTGTCTCTCCATTCATGAAAGGTTGAATCACCATTGGCCCTATGGTATCCCCACTAGAGCTAGCAACTTCATATGCAAGTCCAATGGATGTAGCCAAAGGGGATAGGGCTCTGAAGCTTATGTATCTTTGAGCCATCTCATACGCCTCGGCCCCTATCTTTTGCCCTTGAAAACCCATCCACTATATAGCTCGCCATCTTGGAAGTGTTGTGTTCGTTGATCTTGATATGATACGCGGCGTATGTGTTGGTTTCTCCTCAATAAGGCGATCACATCCACGCCCTCTACGGGTATGGGATCAACAAAGATTGATGTGTTCATGTGATTCTCCAAAGAAAAGTGGGGCTTGCTAGGCCCCCGCTCCACTAGAGCTTCCCCGATGCAAAGCATTTTAATTACCTCCAACCGGCGTGCATTGAGATCCGCAATGATGTTCTTGTGATCTGCACGACGCTTCTTTGAGGAATTCCATGAAGCTACCCATTCCTTGACCACGAGCCTCGGCATTGGGACTTTAAGTCAAGACGGAATACTTCAAACATGTCTTCGTTCATCCATGGGGTTTCCAATCATTGGCTTTACATGTGCGCCAAGGAGAGAAGTTAACATTTCTTCTTGACTGGCCATTTTTGTGCTAACTCAAATTGGCACTTCCTTTTCACATGTTCGACAAAATGGTCGATACGTTGACCGGGCTTTGCATCTCGGTCGGGACTTTCGTTAGCACATATCTCATTTATGACCACACGCCTAATCTCACTAACCATTTGTGTCTTCACACTGGGCCATACCTACAAACCAATTTAGATTCATTAATCTTGCTTTGTGACTTTTTCAAACCTTCATTATGAATCTTTACCTACTTTCTTAAGAGTTAGTTTCCCTTTTAATTTTTTTTTTAAAAACCAACTATAGAAATTTTTCTTGCTCTTAACCACTCCACATCAGTGTTTCTTTGACATCCCTATTCTTAACTAGAAACCCGAAAATCAATAATGCAATTTTTTTCAAAACCCTAACTGACTCAGCCTTTTATTTTTCTTTTTTGTTTAAAATTTGAAGAAACAAACAAGATATAAACAATTTGAAGAAACAAACAAGATTAAAATTTGAAGAAACAAACAAGATTAAAATTTGAAGAAACAAACAAGATATAAACAAGATATAAAAAAATAAACAAGAGTAGGCGGTGAGCTTGGACCCGGAACACCTAGTCTTCTCCACTCAAGGCGGAGCCGACCATGCCCTTGTCCAAGTCTCCCCAATTTTTTCTAAATTAAATACATTAATCAATAAAATTACAAGAGTAAACGGTGAGCTTGGACCCGGAACACCTAGTCCCCTCCACTCAAGGTGGAGTCGACCATGCCCTTGTCCAAGTCTCCCCAAGTTTTTTTTAACCTAAATAAAACATTAAAATTTTATTCTCCTACTCAAACTCAAATTCTTACCTAGAATGTCTACGAGCTGCGAAAATCGATTTCCAAGAGCAACACATTTTGTTATTAGTGTACATGCAAAAAAATAAAGGCATTCAATAATTAGAAAACTTACATAAATAAAAAAATAAAAACTAGCAAAAGGCACACCAGAAGGCTTTAGCAAGGCCAAATTGGTTAAGGCTTGGTAGTTGATTTAGGCTGCACAAAGGTATTTTATGCTATGTTCGAATGTCGATGTAACACTTGACGTGTTTTAAAGAGCAGAATAAACTTAGAAGCAGAAAAGAGAAAGGGAAGAAGGAGAATATATTTTTTTTAAGCAGATTTGGATGAGGCATGCAAATCCGGCCAGGAACAGAGTTTTCGGTGCAAATTCGTGATTTGTAGGCATCAAGTAGACAGCTGCATGTCTTCCATATCCAGCCGCCAAGAACAAATAGAATGGGAAAAATACAGGGCAAGTTATCCCTCATGACAGGCTGCTGCAGATGGTTTATCATGATAACCAGGCTGCAGATGGTTTATCGTGATAACCAGGCCGAGGATCACCTGTTACGGCTAATCACCAGTCTAGATCTAACGGCTAGGATCTAAAATAGGCAAGGACCTGCGGTTAAAGAGGACTAACCACTATTATTCTTTTGGTAATGCTCCATATCCATGGATAGAAAGGGTGAGTAAAAGAAAAAAATTGCGGTATTTATGGAATGAATTGGCTATGAGCATGCAAAGGGCCCTACGCTGCTATGGTTTTAGAGATAATGGGTAAGCGTATCATACCCCATGAATCTGCCGGAATAAGAAAAACAAATGCACAGAAAGAGGGCAGGATTAAACTTAAAGAATCGATCAGACAGATTGGGAGGAATTGAAGCGGTTTGGAGGGTAAATCCGACAGGATTAAGGGCAGAAATTGGATTTAGCAGGCTAAATTGAGGAAAATGGAAAGATTTAAAATGTGTTAGTGCAGGCCGTGTCTGATGGGTTGGTGCAGGGCGTGGAAAGCGGCACCGGATTCTTGCCTTGGAAGCCATAACCATATAGTTCGTCTAGTCCACTTCAAGAGGAAACTTAGCAAATCACAAAATGCCTGTTTTTTCTATTCCAACAAATGCTGCAGAGACGAAAACGGATTGGAAAAGCCAAGGCCGGAAGAAAAGCACCACACCCGATGGTGCAGCTTTGGAATTGGCATAATTGTAATGGATTGTATATATGCACCTTTTGCAAGCTAGCGCACAATAAATACTTTATGGTTATTGTTATATTGACTAGGTAAATTTGAAAAACAATTCATCTTGTATGACTATAAATTTATTGAGCCTGTTAGGTGCTGATAAACTAACAACTGACTTTTGATAATGATGCATTTTTTTTCACTCTTCATTATCTTGTGAATTTATTTGCGTGAATCATCTTGAAATGATCTTGAACCTTGAAAATCCATTATTCTATGTTTTGAGATTACTTTGCATGTGTGCATTCTATTTCCTCTTCGTATTACCTGGGAAGTATATACCGGGACAAAAACGGGATGTGTATTAGTAGTGACATAATAATTGTCTGCAAGAAGTGGGCTACATTGGCCACTGAACTGATATACAATAGTTTTGCATTTCATAGCTAAGGAAAGAATAGAAAATGAACGACCTTTTCTTTCCTCTGCGTTGAGTTTTCTGATAGTATCAAGCTTTACATGATCCAAAAAGCTTCAACCTGATTGAGAAATGACTTCGCCGAACTTCATGAACAAATGACCTCTAGATGTGGTGCTTGTTGCAGACATATTGTCTCTGTGTTTGCTCTCTGCATAATCATCCACGTACCTTCTTTGACCAAGTTCGTGCGGAAAAAAGACTTAGTGCTATAAATCAATGCATTAGGGCTCAAATTCAACTATGTACTAGATTTGAACATATACTAACATTAATGTTCAAAAGTGCAATTCATGGCTTTTTCTATCATTTAGTCCCATTACATTTGCAATTCAAATTTTTATACATTCATAGATTTCTCCTTCAATTTTAATAAAGAAATAACATGCACACAAAACAAACATGCATTAGCAACATTTAAGGAGTATAACAAGGTCTAGGAATGAAGTTCTAGCAACCAAAAAGGCGATGAGAATGTTTCATCGTTTCGATATTGTACGTACCAATTTACAAACAATCTTCAAGATCCACTTTCATGTAATCCCCTTTGATACTAGCAAAAAATGCCAAATAGATATAGCTTGGCAGTGTGTGTCGAGTATGAATTCTTGAAAATAGAGACGAATTGGGCTTTACTGAATAGCAATGGAGCATGAGGGTTAACCATGGGCATTAAGCAGTAATCGTGAATAGGTATGTGCAATGATATTTGCATTTGCATTGGCATTGGCATTGGCATGGACATTGGCACCGACATTTACAAGTGAAGATTGTCTTTAGCTAGCAATCAATATTGTAATCTACGCTAGTAATGACACGTATATGCAGCCAAAATAGCAAATCCTTTGGCCTTGATTTATAATATCTTTTCAAGAATGCATCTCAAGCATGGTAAACTCGTCTATTTATGAACGTGTAGGCCTAAAATGGTTGAATAGAGGGATAACAAAACTAGCTACAGTGCATGTAGATAAGAAATTGAGTTTACATAGAGAAGGCACAAGAGAAAAACATACCCGATCCCCGGTACTAGCAATGATATTGTAACCCTATTGAGCAAGAGAGAAGTAGGCCTGTTATTGGACATGAAAATCGAGAATAAGATTGCAAAGCTTGTGAAAACATAAAACTAGCTATACCGCTCTAAAATCGTCCCTCTCGCTCACGATTCAATGTGTTGGTCTATTGTGGTTATGGCTATAGTCGCCTGGATGGACCGAGATGAGTGATAGAAAGTTCCATGGCCTACAAAACTACGAGAACCGACTACGAAACCCTAATTCAAAGAGGCTCGTTGTTTGCATGAACAGCAGAAGACGAAAAAATATGTAAATGAAGAGCTTTTTCTTTTCGTGATATGAAATGGAAGGGATTTTCTTGTAAATAAAGAGACTTTTGAAGGCATTTTGCAAGGTGATCAAATATTGTTGATCATCCGTATCGCTTCATTACATAAAGAGAATGAAACAAGCTAAAGGGAAGGAAACCGAAAGGAAATGGAAGGGGAAGAATAAAACAAGCTAAAGGAAATGGAAGCAAGGGAGAAAAAAGGGGACGAAGAAAGATATTCATCCCAAGCAGGATCTAAGTATAAAGAAGAGAAATCAAGAAAGTGGAAAGGAGAAGCAACGCAAGGGATGGAGACCCATTTCGATCTCCGCCTTTATTTTTCAGCCCTTTTCTATTTTTGGCGGTCAAGAATCAGAAAGCACATTCAAGAAGAATCATTACCAAAGCAACAACGACACTTTAATGCTATAGGCAGGATCTCGGAAAGCGCCTTCTCCCATCTCCATTCTATTTTCTTGGCCATTTTCTAATTTCCTCGACCCTTGATTTATGAAACTAGAGATTCAATGGTGTAGATTGATGCCACTTCAGATTTTGATGAGGTGGAAATTACACGTGGATAGGCTAGAATTTGAGGAAAGGTCAGAGGTCCTGTGAGGGGCTGGTGTGCTAAAAAATAAAAAAAACAAAAGACCATTCACATTAAGAAGATCATTAATCTAAAACTATTTTTACATTGTTAATTAAAAGAACTATATATTGACATGTAAAACAAAAAAAAAAAAAAAAAAAAAAAAAAAGAGGAAGAATAAAAAAAGAAGGGGCCTCGCTCTTTCAACGACGCCCCCTTCTTGTAATAAAAATAGAGGAAGAATGGGCCTCGTCTTTCAACGACGTCCCTCTTTCTTCCATGGAAAAAAAAAAATAGAAGAGGAAGAAGAAGAAGAAATAGAAGAAGAAGAAGAGGAAGAAGAAGAAGAAAGGGGAGATAGGAAAGAAAGATTGAATAGAAGGAGAAAGTGATGAAGAAGAAGAAGAAGAAAATGAATAGAAGATTGGAAGAACGGAAGATTAGAAGGAAAACCCAATGATTGGAAGAAGATTGGAAGAAGAAGGAGGAGGATTCGATTCATACTAAGAAGAGGCAAAATGGATTGAAAAAAACAAGGATGGAAAGAAGAGGAGGATATAAATGGGGTGGATTGAAAACAAACAAGAAAAAACAAGAAGCCCTAAATCTATCAAACAACAAGCCTAATCCAAAAAATAGAGTTGATTGATCCATTCAAATACCTTTTGATGCTTGCTTGAAGCTTGAAAAAGGACCAAGAAGGATGATCCGCCAAAAATCGCCACCTAAAAACGCCTCCTCCACCGCTTAGAACAAAAAATAGGCGGGCGAAAAGCCGGCTCGCTTTCTCGATAAAAGTTACATACGCCGTGGACGCCGTTTAACGACGCCTATAATAGTCGTTAAACGACGCGTTTATAACGACGCCAATGTGTATACTTTTTTTTTTTTTTTTATTAAGTTACCAACTTAGATCTATTTGTTTTATTACTTATGTTTTTTATCTATATTGTGGTGGCATAAGATAGATCCTTCAAAGAAATAAATCACCTTAATATAACATATCCATCTCACCTTGAATTTCGAAGTTCGAGATATTCAATTTCAGACACTCCATAATGAGTCCATACTAATGTGACCGCCACGCAATTAATTTGTTGTCGACCGGATTTTGGACAGTTGCTTATACCTATTCTAGAGCCCGCCCTATGCTTTCATTTGACGACGTTTTGGTTTATAACGACGTGTTTTTTTTTTTTAAGTTATTATTATTAGCAATCTTTTTTATATGACGCCCCGCAATTTTTTTTTTGAACGACGTTTATAACGATGTTTCGGTTCCAAACGACGTGTCCTTTTTTAAGTTAATATTATTAGCAACTTAGATTTGTTTCATTACTTATGTATTTTATCTATCCTTGTTTATCTATCCACTTAGATTTCTCTCCATCCTTGTTTATCTATCCACTTTAATAAACCAGACTTGACCATTGAGCTTCACTTGCATACTTTCATACTAAATCAAGCTTGCTACCACTTCAGTCATGATCAGAAAGTAAAGGCAAACATATGGCTCACCAGGGTTGCTCCTCCCCGCATACAATCTACACAAGGCATGCCCGCTTCAAATCCATGCAAAGTCGCAAGAAGAGCTTCTTTGATTTGCCATATTCTCTCGTGCATGATCACATACAACTTCATATATGGGCGCAGCCTCTTCATAGATTATCGCTAAGGGTTTTGGACACGACTTCGAGTCGACTTCATATAAGATCCGCAAGTTTATAATGGTAATGAACAAGTATACTCATTACCAATATTTGTTGGCACTTTATTCATAATTAATGCATGGGCGGGAAAAATCCTCGGTTTTCGGCCACCGGCTTGCCAAGTGGCCCCGGCGCATGAGGAAAATCCACGGTATTTCGAATGAGCTTTAGACCCTCGATTTTATTGGGATGGCGTCGTTAATTCCGGCAGTGGTTTAGACCACGTTTTCGATTTTGGGGCATGGAGGCCCCGGATTGGCGATCCGACCTCGCCACGCCGTCCGGAAGGGCAAAATTGATCGGGGGACAAGTTCCACGCCCTCTTGATCAGGGGAGCATCCCCAGAATGTAAACCCTACTAAACCCTAGGGTTTGGTAGGGTTTACATCTCGAGGTCCATAACGACGTCTTTGTGTTAAACGACGTTCCTTTTTTTTTATTAAGTTATAGTTATAAGTAGCAGCCAACCATAAATAAAAGCAGCCTTCCATAAATAAAAAGAATTTGGTCCCCATATCTTTGTCACCTTCCCCATGTGGATCTCCTTGATTCTTGTGGCGTTGTTCTTTCATTATATTATTTAAAGCTTTTCTTTTGTTGTTGGCTATTATTCACCTCTCATGTTTTGAAAGAAAATGTGTTGAACTTGTCACATCCACTTCCCTTGGTAATAATGTTTCGTCTTTTGATGATGTTCCAAGCATATGTTGTTGTTTTATCAAGCCGGGCTTCGATTGGCGGATCGCGGCCTCGCCAATTTCAAGGTTTGAATTGTTCGATGCACTGTGCTTTTGATTGATGAAAGTTCTAGAAGCAATTATGCGTATTCTTTGTTTCTGCACTGTGGAATGTAACTGTGTTATGATTTGATGTTTGAAGCCTTGAATTTGGAGTTCGAGATATTCAATTTCGTACACTCCATAATGAGTCCACACAAGCACAATTTCATTATAATGGGAAAATTTTTAGTAAACTAGAATTTTTTATTATGGGGGTTATATAGACCTTATGCAGGGGTTGTATACACGCTTACGCACTCATCATCATAGACCTTATGCAGGGGTTGTATACACGTACAAGACTGTATCATAGACCTTATGTGAGGGGTTGTATACGGCGCAAAGATACGCGGTATCATACATACATGAATATTTAGAGAACATAATAACACGGTATCATATACCAACTTCCAAACACAATAGAGACCAAAGTATGAACTATGTATGTCCCTAGTAACCTTCCCCCAGGTTCCTAACCCCTTCCCCTTTCCCTTCACAGGTGTAACCCATGCATCCTGGGTTAGGAGTCAAGAGCTCACGCTCTTTCCCAAACTGATTCTTCCCACCATATGGGGTACCTAGTCATTAGAAAAAGTAATTCCACGGGATAATACTCACACGGAAGAAGAGCGGACCCAACTCCACAAAATTGTTGTACACGTTGTAGTACACCCTAATAAGGCCATACATATGTCCCTTTACAAATTTCATGAATGAACTCTCGATATGTATGCATCCGAGAGTGTGCTAAATATCCAAAGACGTAAGAAGAGGCCTCAACCGATGTAGCATCTCGCCCGAGATAAGGAGGGGGTTCAAGCATTCCCCTCATTGCAAGTCTCCTATAACATTCGGGGATGGATTAATTTCCATCGGTGGCTCATGACCACAATCAAATCGCCCTGAATGAAGTTGATCAACTCCATTGTAAGCTCCTTGGTGGGACTGTGGCGCAACCTCCACTCCAAGAAATGGTCCCATAGCTCATCTATTCCAGGCCGCACAGAACTTCTGGGGCATGCTTGCAGGCCTTCTGGAGTAGCCCAGGGAGGATTGGGTCCAATCATTTGCAAAAGCAAGCAAGGATCACCGACGGAGCAAGGAACACGGAGCAAGCAGAGCAAGTAGCAAGATCAAGAGCAAGGAACAAGATCAAGTAGCAAGGAGCAGAGGTATGAAGTAGCAAGGAACAAGGATCAAGATCAAGTAGCAAGGAGCAATGAACAAGGAAGATCAAGTAGCAAGAAGATCAAGTAGCAAAGAAGATCAAGGAGCAAGATCAAGTAGCAAGGAACAAGATCAAGTATCAAGATCAAGAGCAAGGAACAAGATTATAGCAAGGAGCACGGGAATGAAGTAGCAAGGAACAAGGATCAAGATCAAGTAGCAAGAAGCAATGAACAAGGAAGATCAAGGAACAAGGAAGATCAAAAGCAAGAAGATCAAGGAACAAGGAGGATCAAGTAGCAAGAAAATCAAGGAACAAGGAAGATGAAGGAGCAAGAACGAGATCAAGTAGCAAGGTGAAAAGTGAGAAGTGAAAGCAAGCTGAAAGAATTTATAGCTACGAATCCAATAATGTTGAAGTATAATACCAATAATGTTGAAGTATAATACCAATAATGCTGACGTATAATACCAATAATGCTGCAAGAAGTATAATACCAATAATACCAATAATGTTGTCGCCCGTCCGTCCCCAGGGCCTTGGGGAGAGGAAATTCGGGGCAAGCAGCTTCCGTGGGGATTTTAGGGTCCGCTCAAGGCCAAGGCCAACACCCCCACTCCACGCCAAGCCACGTGACGCCAAGGTCCCGCCGACCGACAGAGGGCCTCCAAAACGTAAACCCCGTGGGCTGCCGTGCCTCTAGAAGGGTTTGCGTTTTGGGGGCCGAGTCCTGGTCTGTTGCACTTGGGACCTGGTTGAGAAGCAGCAGCCGAGAATACGGAGCAAGGGGAACTGACGGAGCGGAGTTTGGGCATGTCCTCCTCCCGATGTGGCAAGTAGAAGTCGGGGCTTTTAAAAGGGCAAGACATTCATGAATTCGCAATTAATGCATTGTACGAAAATAAATTCCGATTTTTTGCCAGCTGGATCCCTAATTCATCTCCAGCACACGCCCCAATTTTCGGAATTTTCGGAGAAGGTCTAGGTCAAAGGGTTAGCATTAGGATGGTCGGGGCAGCCCGTTGCAGGGCAACCGAGCTGGCACCCTTCCCCAAGTCAAACGAGGCCAGGACCTTGCAGGGATCCCTCACAAGAGGGGAGAGTCCGGACCCCAAGAGGCGGGATCCAAAAAAGTTCCCGAGGCAGCCCTTCCTGGCAGCGCTCCCCCAGGGGACTGCACGCTAATGACCATCCTCCCGGAGCCCGGTTCCCCTATCCGACCGTTGGATCCTCCGTTCAGGGGCCCCTCTTCGGGAAGGCCCAAAAGATTCCAGATCGGTCTGGGAGAACTTGTCAAACCGCGGGGCGTCCTGAGGTCGGCCTTGTAGAAACCGCAGTGTTTTGTCGTTCGGGCACCGGGAAGGCTCCGGAATGGCAAGTCGACCCTGCCAAATCGTTAGGAATGGCGTAAATTACCCTAGGGAGCAAGTTACAAGGTCGTTTTTTAAAGAAGGAAACACTTCACGCCTCCACGACAAGATCCCCCATCCACATCCTAGGCCAATTGACTACGAGTGTGATGGAAGTGAGCTACTTTGGGCTTTTGAAGGTCGGGTGGTCTTCTGGCCACGGAACTTGGTCCCTGTGGCAATGTCGACGCTCGAGTCCATTGACAGCTGATCGCGATTCCTCGAGAGGGGAGGTCGCCTCGGTCCGGCCCCCTGTGGCCTTGGGGGAGAGGAAATTTGGGGCAAGCAGCTTCCCGGAGGGATTTTAGGGTCCGCCTCCAAGGCCAACACCCCAACTCCACTTCAAGACACTCCCACAAGGTCCCGGCCGAAGCCGACAAGGAGAGGGCTCCAAAACGAAACCCCGGTGGGCTGCCGTGTTCTAGAAGGGTTTGGCGCTTTGGGGCCGGTGACTTGGTCATTTGCACTTGGGACCTCGCCGAGAAGCTGCAGCCGAGAATATGGAGCAAGGGGAACTGACGGAGCGGAGTTTGGGTCTATCCTCCTCCGGATGTGGCAAGTAGAAGTCGGGGGCTTTGGTGCTGGCAAGACATTCATAAATTCGCAATTAATGCATTGTACTGAAAAATAAATTTGATTTTTGCCGCCTGTTTTTTAATTCATCTCCAGCACACGGCCAAATTTCGGAATATTCGAGAAGGTCTAAGTCAAAGGGTTAGCATTAGAACGGTGGGGGCAGCCCGCTGGGGGCAACCGAGCTGGCACCCTTCCCCAAGTCAAACGAGGGCCAGGACCTTGCAGGGATCCTCACAAGAGGGGAGAGTCTGACCCCAAGAGGCGGATCCAAAAAGTTCCCGAGGCAGCCCCTTCCCCGCAGCCCGCTCCGGGGCTGCACGCTAACGATCACCCTCCCGAGCCCGGTTCCCCCTATCCGACCGTTGGATCCTCCGTTCGGGGGGCCCTCTTCGAAAGGCCCAAAAGATTCCAGATCGGTCCGGGAGAACTTGTCAAACCGCTTGGGGCCCCGAGGTCGGCCTTGTAGAAACTGAAGTGTTTTGTCGTCGCACCGGGAGGCTCGGGAATGGCAATAAACCCCGCCAAATCGTCCGGAATGGCGTAAATTACCCTAGGGAGCAAGTTACAAGGTCGGTTTTATGAAAGAAGGAAACACTCACACCTCCACGGCCAAAGATCCCCAAGATCCACATCCTAGGCCAATTGACTACGAAAGTGTGATGGAAGTGAGCTACTTTGGCTTCTTGAGATCGGGTGGTCTGGCCACGGAACTTGGTCCCTGGGGCAATGTCGACGTTCTGAGTCATTTCGAGTCCATTGGCAGAGCCAGATCGCGAGTTCGGAGAGGGGAGGGTAGCCGCCCCCGTGGCCTTGGGGAGAGGAAATTGGGGCAAGCAGGTTGGGATTTTAGGGTCCAAGGCGTCTTGCTGCCATTTTGCTTGGTCAGACCAAGCTCCAGCCCGCGGAACCGTCCTTTGTTCTAGCTTCCCCTTTCTTTGATAATATGTTGGCCTTCAAACACTACAATGCAATACAAGGACTTAGTCCACATGGCGCCATCTAATTATAAGCTTCACTCTCCGACTACAATGCAATACAAGGACTTAGTCCACATGGCGCCATCTAATTATAACGACTCATGGGAGAGATGATGTACTTGAAATGCCTCATCACCAACCGTGATAGGTCATGCCACTTCCTCTATCGAGACTCCTCGTAGCTTTAGCAAGAGCTTTCGCTGCTTCTTGATTACCGCAAAATATAAATAAAATATGAGTACAATGAGGTTATAATGAAGAACGAAAGAGCCCAATACCTGGTGGCTTTAACATGTTTACCCTACCTTGAACAAACCTCCCTCCATGAGATCTCTCCCCGACTTGAGCTCGGGATATTCTCGCTTCTAAAATCTCCCTTGATCCTCTCTTTTTCCTCATCATAGGCTCCTCGAAGTTCCATTCACCCTTGTGGACGCTTTTGGCAAATGCTATTTGTGACACTATTAGCCATCTTCCAAAATTGTCACCATCTCAGATCTTCTTTGCTAGCAAGCACCTTCTTGTTACTACACTCAACATACGACTAACATATGAATATGTGTTATGGAACAAAAAGGGCATAATTCAAGATGAACTCACTCATATTCAAAGACATGCCGGGAGGAGGTGAGTGTGGTGGCACGATCTTTAACAGAGCTTGAAGAGGAATTGCGCCCACTCCGGACGCGGAACGGCGGCCGGTTCCTCGTGGTTCGAAGGCGCCCAAGATTGAATTCTGAAGGAGTGTATGAGCTATGACGTGGAGGGTCATAGGCCGGACCTCCGCCTACTTTGTTCAACAACCGGGCGCAATCTCCATTTCTCATGGGCGCCATTCAATTGCAAGGCATTCCACCTATCTTCGTGGTTATCGCACCGTTGATATCTCTGAGTTCCCCGCTCTCGCCGTCTTCCCGCCAGAAGCGAGGTCCTTTTCCGCCTCTTCGGGCGGTGGTGAGAAGAAGATCCGCCCATAACCACCGACGACTAACATTATGCATAGGAAAAGAAGGACGCTAAACCGCATTTACACGCTACATTTAAAAACATTAGAACGTTAAAAAATAAATGGTTAACTTACATTTTATCCTAGAAAATAATCCATACCAAATCCGCGACAATGGTGGAGGTGGCGGTGGTGGCGAAGCTAAACCCGAATCCACCAGCAAGTGGCCTCTTAAAGGCCTTTGCAGGTTTAGGGCTGTCAATAAGGCTACCAAGCCACACGAGAAGTAAAGTTGTGAACAATAGATATGCCATCGTGCCGTATCCCATGGTTGCTGGACATGTGCAAAAACTTGCAAGTTATTTATATGGAGTGCGATGAATAACATAGTAGGAAAGCAACAAATGTTAGCAACATGGGAAGTTCATTACAAAACATTGGGATTTGAATAATTAAAAGTGTCTTTATACATTTGGTTATTAGACAATTAAAAAATTTACTACTACTCTTAAACATGGCAAGATATACAATATTGTATTCATTCTTTGAGTTGTGATAACAACAATTTTGACATCTCCAAGGCATCCATGCACTTCATGTGCCGTCTTTGTCTCACAACCATGGTAGAAGATATTCCAACACTTTGTAAGGCTTCAACAACTTCAGAAGCTTTGGGTCGTGGATGAGAATACGCCTTCACGTAGGGCACATCATTCTTGTTTTGCTCCTCCAACTTGTCAAGACGCCGTTGGTACATATGGGTTGGATTAATCCATTGGGCATTGTTGTTATTATTAAACCACTCCATTCGCCGTGATAGCTTGCACTTTTAAAACCGTAAGCATCTCATAAATATATCCCAATGCATAGACATCATGAATTTCGTGGTCCCCATACACCATCATCATCCTTTGATTTCTCAAACACGCTTTCCTCTAACCATGAATATTTTGCTTGTCCATCCGAAAGCAAGTACCGACACTTCAACAAGGGACGACGCTCTTTGGCGTAAAAATGAATTGCATTGTCCCAATCACCAATGGCCACCCACACATTTTGGTACTCATCATCAAAATGTAATTTGACTCTCTTGCAATTAAGCTTTGTGTGAGTGAAGTGGCCTTTGTGGATCTCAAGGACACCTTCTGCTAGGGCAAGAGCTATCTCTGGAACATACTGATATACAACTCGCATTTTGCTCCTAAGTTCAGTGCCTATGTGTTTGTCGGGTTTCTTCTTGCGCTTAGCAATTGCATTTGACCATCTTCTAAAAACGTGACAAGTTATTAGGTAAATAGTCAAACAAGTGTGCAAGTGTCTCTCCATTCATGAAAGGTCGAATCACCATTGGCCCTATGGTATCCCCACTAGAGCTAGCAACTTCATATGCAAGTCCAATGGATGTAGCCAAAGCAGGATGCGGGCTCTTGAAGCGTATGTATCTTTGAGCCATCTCATACGTCTCTGCCCTATCTTTGCCCTTGAAAACCCATCCACTATATAGCTCGTCATCTTGGAAGTGTTGTGTTCCGTTGATCTTGATATGATACGTGCGATGTGTTGGTTTCTCCTCAATAAGGCGTATCACATCCACGGCCTCTACGGGTATGGGATCAACAAAGATTGATGTGTTCATGTGATTTCTCCAAAGAAAAGTGGGCTTGCTAGGCCCCCGCCCACTAGAGCTTCCCCCGATGCAAAGCATTTTTAATTACCTCCAACCGACGTGCATTGAGATCCGCTGAATGATGTTCTTGTGATCCGCGACGCCGCTTCTTTGAGGAATTCCATGAAGCTACCCATTCCTTGACACGAGCCTCTAAGATTGGGACTTTTAAGTCGCGACCGAATACTTCAAACATGTCTTCGGCTCATCCATGGGGTTTCCAATCATTGGCTTTACATGTGCGCCAAGGAGAGAAGTTAACATTTCTTCTTGACTGCCCATTTTGTGCTAACTCAAATTGGCACTTCCTTTTCACATGTCCGGACAAAATGGTCGACACGCTGACCAGTTTGCATCTCTCTACGGACTTTCGTTAGCACATATCTCATTTATGACCACACGCCTAATTTCACTAACCATTTGTGTCTTCACACTCGGGCCATACCTACAAACCAATTTAGATTCATTAATCTTGCTTTGTGACTTTTTTCAAACCTTCATTATGAATCTTTACCTACTTTCTTAAGAGTTAGTTTCCCTTTTAATTTTTTTTTTAAAACCAACTATAGATATTTTTTTCTTGCTCTTAACCACTCCACATCGTTGTTTCTTTGACATCCCTATTCTTAACTAGAACCAAAAAATCAATAATGCAATTTTTTCAAAACCCTAACTGACTCAAATTTTTTTATTTTTTTTTTTTGTTTAAAATTTGAAGAAACAAACAAGATATAAACAATTTGAAGAAACAAACAAGATTAAAATTTGAAGAAACAAACAAGATTAAAATTTGAAGAAACAAACAAGATATAAACAAGATATAAAAAATAAACAAGAGTAGTGGTGAGCTTGACCCGAACACCTAGTCTTCTCCACTCAAGGCGGAGCCGACCATGCCCTTGTCCAAGTCTCCCAATTTTTTCTAAACTAAATACATTAATCAATAAAAATTAAGAGTAAATCCAAGTGAGCTTGGACCCCGAACACCTAGTCCCCTCCACTCAAGGTGGAGCTTCCACCATGCCCCTTGTCCAAGTCTCCCCAAGTTTTTTTTTTAACCTAAATAAAACATTAAAAATTTTATTCTCCCTACTCAAACTCAAATTCTTACCTAGAATGTCTACGAAGTTGTGAAAAATCGATTTCCAAGAGCAACACATTTTGTTATTAGTGTACATGCAAAAAAATAAAGGCATTCAATAATTAGAAAACTTACATAAATAAAAAAAAAAATAAAAAAAAAAACAAAAAGACCATTCACATTAAGAAGATCATTAACATTAAAACTATTTACATTGTTAATTAAAAAGAACTATATATTGACATGTAAAAAAAAAAAAAAAAAAAAAAAAAAAAAAAGAGGAAGAATATAAAAAAGAAGGGCCTCGCCTTTCAACGACGCCCCTTCTTGTAATAAAAATAGAGGAAGAATGGGCCTCTGCTTTTCAACGACGTCCCTCTTCTTCCATGGAAAAAAAAAATAGAAGAGGAAGAAGAAGAAGAAATAGAAGAAGAAGAAGAAGAGGAAGAAGAAGAAGAAGAAAGGGGAGATAGGAAAGAAAGATTGAATAGAAGGAGAAAGTGATGAAGAAGAAGAAGAAGAAAATGAATAGAAGATTGGAAGAACGGAAGATTAGAAGGAAAAACCCAATGATTGGAAGAAGATTGGAAGAAGAAGGAGGAGGATTCGATTCATACTAAGAAGAGGCGAAATGGATTGAAAAAAAAACAAGGATGGAAAGAATAGAATAGAATAGAATAGGTTTTTAGCGTCCACGGAGACCAATTGGCCTATGGGACCCAAACGAAGAGAGCAAAGAAGCATATTATCGAATGGGATTAAAACCCCCTCACCAAGGGTTTTCGAGGGAAAACCTTAGCAATAAGCCCGGCGGCACACGAGATAATTGCATAGGGACAGTTCAATACCGTCCCGTGAGGACACAAACGAGTCCGCGGCATCCATAACCTCCCCGGAGGTATGACCCCAACAAACCCACCGACGCCGTAGCCAATAACCGATGCAACGGCCGCCGTGCACTAGTAATCGAACATATCGCTCTCGGATATGGGCAAATGCTGGGCAGGTCTGGAGGGCATGACATTCATCCTCAATCGCGCCCTGGTGGCAACACTGGCAAAGCCTTTGCTCCCGTGCTTCACGAGCCCAACGCCCTGTTTCAATGCGGAGGCGATGTGCCCCCGTCCCGTGCGAATGGAAGCTATAAGCCTGCGTTTCTTCATGGGTAGCTGGGTGTACAAGTACTGGTGTGGGCCTCTTGTGAGCCTAGGATTGACTTGCTGCTGATAGTGTGCCAGCTTAACATGTGTCAGAGCCTCTGCATCCCACAGCCTGCAAAGAAGAGGAGGATATAAATGGGATGGATTGAAAACAAACAAGAAAAAACAAGAAGCCCTAAATCTATCAAACAACAAGCCTAATCCAAAAATAGAGTTGATTGATCCATTCAAATACCTTTGGATGCTTGCTTGAAGCTTGGAAAGGACCGCAAGGATGATCCGCGCCAAAAATCGCCACGAAAAACGCTCCTCCAGCCGCTTAGAACAAAAAAAAATAGGCGGCGAAAAAGCCGGCTCTGTTTTCTGATAAAAAGTTACATACGTCGTTAAACGACGTCGTGACGTCGTTAAACGACGTCTATAATAGTCGTTAAACGACGTTTATAACGACGCCAATGTGTATACCGACGTGTCCTTTTTTTTTTTTTATTAAGTTACCAACTTAGATCTATTTGTTTTATTACTTATGTTTTTTATCTATATTGTGGTGGCATAAGATAGATCCTTCAAAGAAATAAATCACCTTAATATAACATATCCATCTCACCTTGAATTTCGAGTTCGAGATATTCAATTTCGTACACTCCATAATGAGTCCATACGAATGTGACCGCCACGGCAATTAATTTGTTGTCAGTACCGGATTTGGACAGTTAAGCTATACCTATTCTAGAGCCCGCCCTATGCTTTCATTTGACGATGTTTTGGTTTATAACGACGTGTCTTTTTTTTTTTAATTAAGTTATTATTATTAGCAATCTTTTTTTATATGACGCGTCGCGAATTTTAAGTTGAACGACGTTTATAACGATGTTTCGGTTCCAAACGACGTGTCCTTTTTTTTAAGTTAATATTATTAGCAACTTAGATTTGTTTCATTACTTATATATTTTATCTATCCTTGTTTATCTATCCACTTAGATTTCTCTCCATCCTTGTTTATCTATCCACTTTAATAAAACCGGACTTGTGCACCATTGAGCTTCACTTGCATACTTTCATACTAAATCAAGCTTGCCACCACTTGACCATGATCTGTAGCAAAGGCAAACATATGGCTCACCAAAGTTGCTCCTCTGCATACAATCTACACAAGGCATGCCCAGCTACAGTCCATGCAAAGCTGCAAGAAGAGCTTCTTTGATTTGCCATATTCTCTCGTGCATGATCACATACAACTTCATATATGGCTGCAGCCTCTTCATAGATTACTGCTAAGGGTTTTGGACACAGCTTCAGAGTCTCAGCTTCATATAAGATCTGCAAGTTTATAACAGAATGAACAAGTATACTCATTACCAATATTTGTTGGCACTTTATTCATAATTAATGCATGGGGCGGGGAAAAATCCTGGTTTTCAGCCAGCTGGCTTGCCAAGTGGCCCCGAGCGTACAGGAAAATCCCCGGTATTTCCGAATGAGCTTTAGACCCTCGATTTTTTATTGGGATGGCCGTCGTTGGCCCCGGCGACAGGTTTAGACCCGTTTTTTCGATTTTGGGGCATGGAGGCCCCGGATTGGCGATCCGACCTCGCCACGTCGTCCGGAAGGGCAAAATTGATCAGGGACAAGTTCCACGGCCCTCTTGATCAGGGGAGCATCCCCAGAATGTAAACCCTACTAAACCCTAGGGTTTGGTAGGGTTTACATCTCGAGGTCCATAACGACGTCTTTGTGTTAAACGACGTTCCTTTTTTTTTATTAAGTTATAGTTATAAGTAGCAGTCAACCATAAATAAAAGCAGCCTTCCATAAATAAAAAGAATTTGGTCCCCATATCTTTGTCACCTTCCCCATGTGGATCTCCTTGATTCTTGTGGCGTTGTTCTTTCATTATATTATTTAAAGCTTTTCTTTTGTTGTTGGCTATTATTCACCTCTCATGTTTTGAAAGAAAATGTGTTGAATTTGTCACATCCACTTCCCTTGGTAATAATGTTTCGTCTTTTGATGATGTTCCAAGCATATGTCGTTGTTTTATCAAGCCGGGGCTTCGATCGAAGCGTGGATCGTGCCCTCGCCAATTTCAAGGTTTGAATTGTTCGATGTAATCGTGCTTTTTGATTGATGAAAGTTCTAGAAGCAATTATGCGTATTCTTTGTTTCTGCACTGTGGAATGTAACTGTGTTATGATTTGATGTTTGAAGCCTTGAATTTGGAGTTCGAGATATTCAATTTCGTACACTCCATAATGAGTCCACACAAGCACAATTTCATTATAATGGGAAAATTTTTAGTAAACTAGAATTTTTTATTATGGGGGTTATATAGACCTTATGCAGGGGTTTATACACGTTTACAGTACCCTGTATCATAGACCTTATGCAGGGGTTGTATACACGTGTACAGTACCCTGTATCATAGACCTTATGCAGGGGTTGTATACGCGTGCAGTACCCGTGTATCATACATACATGAATATTTAGAGAACATAATAACACGGTATCATATACCAACTTCCAAACACAATAGAGACCAAAGTATGAACTATGTATGTCCCTAGTAACCTTCCCCCAGGTTCCTAACCCCTTCCCCTTTCCCTTCGCCTGCGAGGTGTAACCCATGCATCTGGGTTAGGAGTCAAGAGCTCACGCTCTTCCCAGCCTGATTCTTCCCACCATATGGGGTACCTAGTCATTAGAAAAAGTAATTCCACAGGATAATACTCACGGAAGAAGAGCGGACCCAACTCCACAAAATTGTTGTACACGTTGTAGTACACCCTAATAAGGCCATACATATGTCCCTTACAAATTTCATGAATGAACTCTGATATGTATGCATCCAGAGAGTGTGCTAAATATCCAGCACGAAGAAGAGGCCTCAACTGATGTAGCATCTCGTCCAGATAAGGAGGGGGTTCAAGCATTCCCCTCATTGCAAGTCTCCTATAACATTCGTATGGATGGATTAATTTCCATCGGTGGCTCATGACCACAATCAAATCGCTCGAATGAAGTTGATCAACTCCATTGTAAGCTCCTTGGTGGGGATCGGGCGCAACCTCCACTCCAAGAAATGGTCCCATAGCTCATCTATTCCAGGCCGCATTGAACTTCGGGGCATGCTTGCGTGCCTTCTACGAGTAGCCAGGGGAGGATTGGGTCCAATCATTTGCAAAAGCAAGCAAGGATCACCCCATGTGAGCAAGGAACACGGAAAAAGCGAGCAAGTAGCAAGATCAAGAGCAAGGAACAAGATCAAGTAGCAAGGAGCAGAGGTATGAAGTAGCAAGGAACAAGGATCAAGATCAAGTAGCAAGGAGCAATGAACAAGGAAGATCAAGTAGCAAGAAGATCAAGTAGCAAAGAAGATCAAGGAGCAAGATCAAGTAGCAAGGAACAAGATCAAGTATCAAGATCAAGAGCAAGGAACAAGATTATAGCAAGGAGCACGGAATGAAGTAGCAAGGAACAAGGATCAAGATCAAGTAGCAAGAAGCAATGAACAAGGAAGATCAAGGAACAAGGAAGATCAAAAGCAAGAAGATCAAGGAACAAGGAGGATCAAGTAGCAAGAAAATCAAGGAACAAGGAAGATGAAGGAGCAAGAAGCAAGGATCGAGATCAAGTAGCAAGGTGAAAAGTGAGAAGTGAAAGCAAGGTGAAAGAATTTATAGCTAATTAATCCAATAATGTTGAAGTATAATACCAATAATGTTGAAGTATAATACCAATAATGCTGACGTATAATACCAATAATGCTGCAAGAAGTATAATACCAATAATACCAATAATGTTGTCGCCCTGGGTCCGCCCCTGGGGCCTTGGGAGAGGAAATCCGGGGGCAAGCAGCCGTGGGGATTTTAGGGTCCGTGCTCTGGCGTCAACACCCCCACTCCACGTCAAGCCACGGCGCAAGGTCCCGGCCGAATCTGACAAGGAGAGGGCCTCCAAAACGTAAACCCTGTGGGTTGCCAGGCTCTAGAAGGGTTTGCGTTTTGGGGGCCGAGTCCTGGTCTGTTGCACTTGGGACCTGGTTGAGAAGCAAAATAGAGAATACGGAGCAAGGGAACCGGACGGAGCGGAGTTTGGGCATGTCCTCCTCCGATGTGGCAAGTAGAAGTCGGGGGCGCTATAAAGGGCAAGACATTCGTAAATTCGCAATTAATGCATTGTACGAAAATAAATTCCGATTTTTTGCCAGCTGGATCCCTAATTCATCTCCAGCACACGCCCCAATTTTCGGAATTTTCGGAGAAGGTCTAGGTCAAAGGGTTAGCATTAGGATGGTCGGGGCAGCCCGTTGCAGGGCAACCGAGCTGGCACCCTTCCCCAAGTCAAACGAGGCCAGGACCTTGCAGGGATCCCTCACAAGAGGGGAGAGTCCGGACCCCAAGAGGCGGGATCCAAAAAAGTTCCCGAGGCAGCCCTTCCTGGCAGCGCTCCCCCGAGGGGCTGCACGCTAATGACCATCCTCCCGGAGCCCGGTTCCCCTATCCGACCGTTGGATCCTCCGTTCAGGGGCCCCTCTTCGGGAAGGCCCAAAAGATTCCAGATCGGTCTGGGAGAACTTGTCAAACCGCGGGCGCCCCGAGGGTCGGGCCTTGTAGAAACCCGTTGTTTTGTCGTTGAGGGCACGGGAAGGCTCGCGGAATGGCAAGTCGACCCCGCCAAATCGTCAGGAATGGCGAAATTACCCTAGGGAGCAAGTTACAAGGTCGGTTTTGCGAAAGAAGGAAACACTCACGCCCACGACAAGAGATCCCCGCATCCACATCCTAGGCCAATTGACTACGAGTGTGATGGAAGTGAGCTACTTTGGCGCTTTTGAAGGTCGGGTGGTCTTCGCCACTTTAACTTGGTCCCTGTGGCAATGTCGACGCTCGAGTCCATTGACAGAGCCGTGATCGCGATTCCGGAGAGGGAGGTCGCCCGGCCCCCCCTGTGGCCTTGGGGGAGAGGAAATTTGGGGCAAGCAACGCTTCCCGGAGGGGATTTTAGGGTCCGCGCTCAAGCGCCAACACCCCAACCCACTTCAAGACACGGCGCAAGGTCCCTACCGGCCGACATATGAGAGGGCCTCCCAAACGTAAACCCCGTGGGTTGCCGTGTTCTAGAAGGGTTTTGCGTTTTGGGGGCGAGACTTGGTCCGTTACTTGGGACCTGGCGAGAAGCTGCAGCCGAAAATACGGAGCAAGGGGAACCGACGAGCGGAGTTTGGGTCTGTCCTCCTCCGATGTGGCAAGTAGAAGTTCTGGGCTTTTTTGCAAATGGCAAGACATTCATAAATTCGCAATTAATGCATTGTACGAAAATAAATTCTGATTTTTTTGCCAGCTGTTTTCTTAATTCATCTCCAGCACATGGCCCAATTTTCGGAATATTCTGAGAAGGTCTAAGTCAAGGGTTAGCATTAGAACGGCCGGGGCAGCCCGTTGTAGGCAACCGAGCTGGCACCCCTTCCCCAAGTCAAACGAGGCCAGGACCTTGCGTGGATCCCTCACAAGAGGGGAGAGTCCTGACCCCAAGAGCGGGATCAAAAAGTTCCCGAGGCAGCCCCTTCGCGCAGCTCCCCGGGTCGTGACGCTAATGACCACCCTCCCGGAGCCCGGTTCCTCTATCCCACCGTTGGATCCTCCGTTCAGGGCCCCTCTTCAGGGAAGGCCCAAAAGATTCCAGATCGGTCCAGAGAACTTGTCAAACCGCTGGGCGCCCCGAGGGTCGGCCTTGAGAAACCGCAGTTGTTTTGTCGTTCTGCGACCGGGAGGCTCCCGAATGGCAAATCGACCCCGCCAAATCGGTCGGAATGGCGAAATTACCCTAGGGAGCAAGTTACAAGGTGGGGTTTTGCGAAAAGAAGAAAACACTCACGCCCTCCACGACAAGATCCCGCGATCCACATCCTAGGCCAATTGACTACGAGTGTGATGGAAGTGAGCTACTTTGGGCTTCTTGGAGATCGGGTGGTCTTCTCGCCACGGAACTTGGTCCCCTGTGGCAATGTCGACGTTCGAGTCCATTGGCGAGCCAGATCGTGATTCCGGAGAGGGAGGTCACCCGTCCGGCCCCGTGGCCTTGGGGAGAGGAAATTTGGGCAAGCAGCTAGGGGGGATTTTAGGGTCCGCTCTGGCGTCAACACCCCCACTCCACGCCAAGTCACGGTGCAAGGTCCGGCCGAAGGCCGACAAGGAGAGGGCCTCAAAATGTAAACCCCCGTGGGTTGCCAGGTTCTAGAAGGGTTTGCGTTTTGGGGGCCGAGACTTGGTCCGTTGCACTTGGAACCTGGCCGAGAAGCTGCAGCCGAGAATACGGAGCAAGGGGAACTGACGGAGCGGAGTTTGGGTCTGTCCTCCTCCCGATGTGGCAAGTAGAAGTCGGGGGGCTTTTGCAAGACATTCATAAATTCCGCATTAATACATTGTACGAAAATAAATTCTGATTTTTTGCCAGCTGGTTTCCTAATTCATCTCCAGCACACGGCCCAATTTTCGGAATTTTCGGAGAAGGTCTAGGTCAAAGGGTTAGCATTAGAACGGTCGGGGCAGCCCGTTGCAGGGCAACCGAGCTGGCACCCTTCCCCAAGTCAAACGAGGCCAGACTTTGGGGATCCTCACAAGAGGGGAGAGTCCGGACCCCAAGAGGCGGGATCCAAAACAGTTCCCGAGGCAGCCTTTTCCTCGGCAGCTCCCCGGGTCGCAGACGCTAATGACCACCCTCCCCGAGCCCGGTTCCCCTATCCCAACCGCTGGATCCTCCGCTCAGGGCCCCTCTTGGGGAAGGCCCAAAAGATTCCGGATCGGTCCGGGAGAACTTGTCAAACCGCGGGGCGCCCCGAGGTCGGCCTTGTGGTAGAAACCGCAGTTGTTTTGTCGTTCGCACCGGGAGGTTCCTAATGGCAAACGACCCCGCCAAATCGTCCGGAATAGCGAAATTACCCTAGGAGCAAGTTACAAGGTCGTTTTTGCGAAAAGAAGGAAAACACTCACGCCCTCCACGACAAGATCCCGCATCCACATCCTAGGCCAATTGACTAATGAGTGTGATGGAAGTGAGCTACTTTGGCGCTTCTTGGAGGTCGGGTGGTCTTCTGGCCCACGGAACTTGGTCCCTGTGGCAATGTTGACGTTTCCGAGTCCATTGGCGAGCGGGAGGGATTTTACGATTCAAGAGAGGGAGGTCGCCCGTCCGTCCCTGTGGCCTTGGGGAGAGGAAATTTGGGGCAAGCAGCCTTCGGAGGGATTTTAGGGTCAAGCTCAAGGTCAACACCCCAACTCCACTTCAAGACTGAGAAGGTCTAAGCCAAGGTCCCGGCCAGGTGGCAAAGCCGACAAGGAGAGAGCTCCTCCAAACGTAAACCCCAGGCAGTGGGTTGCCGTGTTCTAGAAGGGTTTGGCGCTTTGGGGCCGGTCCGGAGACTTGGTCCGCTGCACTTGGGACCTGGCCGAGAAGCCGGGAGGCAGCCCAGAATAATGAGCAAGGGGCCCGACGGAACGGAGTTTGGGTCCGTCCTCCTCCCGATGTGGCAAGTAGAAGTCGGGCTTCTTGGAGCGATGGCAAGACATTCATAAATTGGCAATTAATGCATTGTACCTAAAATAAATTCGGGGATTTTTTGCCACTCCACGCTGTTTTCTTAATTCATCTCCCACTGCGGCCCAATTTTCTAATATTATTCTGAGAAGGTCTAAGTCAAAGGGTTCCGATAGGAAGTCCGCTTCTGGCAAGACATCTATAAATTCGCACTAATGCATTGTACTAAAATAAACCGATTTTTGAGCTGTTTCCTCCAATTCTTCCCAAAGACACCCGCCCAAACGAGGCCAGGACCTTAGAGGAGCGGGCGGGCAGCCCGCTCACAAGAGCTGGGTCAAAGAGACCCAGGATCCCCACAAAGGGGAGAGTCCGACCCCAAGATCCAAAGTTCCCCGAGGCAGCCTCTTCCTCGCAGCTCTGTGGGGCTGCACGCTTAATGA